>VXBX01001596.1:171631-266921 GCA_013400415.1 Scytalopus superciliaris
AATTGACACATATACTATAGTATTTTCAGTATCATAAATTCTTTTTTTTTTTTTTTGTGTTACTTTTAGTAAGCAATCCCTGAGAACAGTTACTTTTACTTGTTTTTATTGAAGTATCTTCACAAATAGAGGAGTTTGCATGTCTCGGGCGGGTGGGAGAAGCGCTCTGCAAAGCCATCGCTTTTGGTGACGCATGAGGTTCTAGTGTCGCAGGTTTCTTTGCTCGCTTTTTTNTTTCTTTTACTTTCTCTATTTCTGTGGTTTTTTTTTTTGTTTTTTTTTTTTTTTTTTTTTTTTTTTTTTTTTTTTTTTTTTTTTTTTTTGTTAAATTCCCCACATAATTTTAAAGATTTTTTTTTTTACACTTTGCAACCTTCGTATCCTTCCAGCGACCACATCCTTCAGGAAAGAGGTATAAGATTTCCAGGTTAGCTTTTGGTATTGGCAAGGGAGGGCAGGGGGGCTGAGTGAACCATCCTTTTTCCCCGTGGTTGCCTTTTGGTTTGTGCCCAAGGAATCTCTGGATCCTCTCAGTGTGTGAAATGGTTAAATCCAAGAAAGAATAACATTAAAAAAAAAAACAAAACAAAAAACAAAGAAAGAAAACAAACAAAAAAAAGGAAACAGAAGACCAGAACAGAGCAGCCTCTGTTGACGGGGAGGGGGTGGGAAGGTGATCTCCACTTTCCTTCCTTCTTGTCTCCCGAGTCCCCATGCTGTGGGCGGACCCTGCCAGTGAGTGTGGCAGGAACCGGGGCTCACCCAAACCGTTCCCGCACCAGCAGCATCAGTTTTTTCTTGCCTTTGTAGATTTGTTTGAGATTGTCAATGAACTGGGCGAACTGTATGTGCCCGTCCTGTGCCAGGAGGAAGGTCTCCCTGGCCTTGCTGAGGAACTCGATGAACTCCCCGTAGTGCCGCGGGCTGATGTGGGTGAGCCGGGAGTGGGTGGTGTTGATGTAGGCGCTTATCGTTGCGTCCAGCAGCTGTCGCAGGGGGGCTTTGTCGGTGGACATCAGCTTCCCTGAGTTCCTGCGGCCAGGGATGCCGGCCAGCCCTGGGGCCGTCATGGTGCAGCGGCGAAGGATGTCCGAGAGCACCGTGGCACAGTGCACGCTCTTCACCACCAGTGGGATGATGGCCGCCAGCTCGTTTTTGCCCAGAGAGTGGCTCAAGGCGCAGGCCCAAAGCACATCGTTGATGGCCGGGTGCGTGTCCTGGTTGTAGGCCAGGTTGAGATGCGTCATGGCCAACGAGGCCAGTTTGAAGGCCCGGAGCGGGTAGCCCCGGTGCTCCATGTAGCGGGCAATGGTGAAGAGCTGGGTGTAAGTCATGCCAGTGGAGGCGGCATCGATGACGATCTGGTAGGCAGTCTCGAAGGCAATGTGGTCCTTCTCGCAGAGGGTGAGGGCGGACAGGGCGCAGTTCTGGGGGTCCTTCATGGCGCACTGCAGGGCCAGTGTGCGGGCACAGCTGGCCAGCTCTTCCCGCTGTGGGTAGTCCAGGCTCAGGCGCAGGATGGTGTTGTGGGACATCACTGTGGCCGCCACAATGCTGGTGGCTTCCGTGGGAGTGAACAGCGAGTACCAGCTCTGCAGGATGCTCACCAGGGCCCTCACCCCTGCAAGAAAACACTGGGGTCACAGAACTGCTCTGGAGCCTGGCTCAGTTCACAGGGCTCCTCTAAGAGTGGAGAGAGGGTAAAGCCAGCCCACAGCAGTGCTGAGCTGCTGCCTCTGCCCCAACACAGACAGGGCAGACGGGGACAGGCAGATGCTACCCTGTGCTGAGATGCTGCAGGGCACAGTGAGCACCACTGGCCTGGCCTGTGTATAGGGGACCCATGCCAGTCCCAAACCCAGCCACTGCTGCAGCCTCAGCCCTGTCAGCTGGTGCTCTGAGGTGTATTCTGTTACCCAGGAAGAAATGGGAGACTCAGGAGAACTCAGACACCCAGGACTCTGAATGACCCTAGGACCTCCATACCCAACCCCACTCCCGCCACATGTGGGCCAAATCCCCCCAGCACAGCGAGGCACTCACCCACTTCAGTAGCACATGTCACCAGCCACCTCACCATCTCCCGCCGCCGCCAGTTGAGGGTGGACAGGGTCATCCGCATCACCTGTGAGGCAAACTTGGGGTGACCAGCTGCCCCACAGGGCTCCAGTGAGCCCACCCAACAAGAGTGATGCTCCTCAAAAATCCCTCTGGTTCAACTGGCTACCAACTCCCTGGTACTGCCTCACCTCCACCCAAACCACAGCAAGCAAGGGACCTCCCAGGGCTGAGCTCCCCTGCTCAGGACCATGCAGGGACCAAACTACTCCTTCCCACAGGGACAGCCTGCTTGATGGAAGACCATCACCAGTGTTGCTGCCACAGCACATAGGGTAGAAGGGCCACCAGCATCCCCAGCACCCTCCTGTACCTGGAGCCCCAGTTCCAGCGCCACGTTGAGCAGCGTTGTATCGGAGTTGCTGTCAGCCGGCGTGGCGATCTTGAATGCATCCTGAGCCAGCTTGAAGATCAAGGAGGAGGAGTGGATGTTCTTCTGGATGGCCTCCAGCACTGTGCGTAGGCGCAGCATGTCCCCTGTGTGCAGGCAAGAATGGTCAGATGGCTCAGCCTCCCTCCACCTCACCCTCGAGCCCCATCTCCTGCCTGCACCATGACAAACAACTCTGAGAGATCTCATATATGTTCTGGAGTTTTAGCAGACATCTCCAGGCACCTGAATGTTCCACCATGTCCTCAAGTTTGACAGCTGTACAGCAGCTTCTTCCCAGCAAAGGAGGGGTTTGAGGAGATGCTCAGTACTGAATGGCTGCAGAAAGGTCAGTCTTCATTCAGGAACATTACAAAGAAGAAAAAAAGCCATTTGCTGCACACATACTGTCATGCCCAGTAAGTTCCTTCCCTCTGCAAGGCTGGGCTGGGGTCACCCGGACTCACTGCACCTTGGTACTGGATGTCTCAGATCAGTCAAGCAGCTCTTGCAAATGAGACAGGCTGAGCTACCCCCAAAGAAGGGTTACACGGTAAAGCACCCAGTGATGCTGTGGGTCTCCTGCCATAGGAGGTTCATGGATGCTAGAAGGATACATGACAGCATTGGAAGATAGGGCAGGATCTTGCAAGAGGACCCATTGAGGCACATCCCCATCTAGCTCGGGAAATCCTCCTGTCAGTCCCTGTGGGACACACAGGGTGAGGAGAGGGACCTTTGGGGTGTGCGCAGAGCAGAAGTACCAACATGCCACATTAGGTCTCTCTGCTTTGCTCCAGCTTCATGTTTCTACTCCCATAGTCATAGACTGAGCAGATGAACCTCATGCAAAGACAACAAAATCATGCACAGCAGTGTGAAAAACCCAGCGCTGCACCTGGACACACGGAGACATCTCGGGTGACTCACAGCTAAAGATATCACCTGCCACCCACCACAGCCGCCTGCACTGCCACCAAAATCCAAGCCTCCCTAAAATGGCTCATGGGGGCGTGGGCAAGAAAGGCTGTAAGGACACAGGATCGCATCAGGACACGCTGCAGCAGGGGAATACCTGAGGAAGGGGATGGTGGGAAAAACAAATGCAATCCAATAGCTCTACGGCCCTCAACCCATCAGGCACTAGAAGGGAGAAGAAACCTAAAGGATAAGTCAGGTACCAGCTCTCCATCTGCAAGTCAGAGGCAGGACACCATCAGCCCTGGAAAAGCAGCCTAGAGGACGAGGCTGGAAGGAGAGAAGAGGCTGCCAGGGCAGCAAGGCTGGAACTTTCTCACAGCTCATTTTCCTTCTGTCTCACTGGAAAAAACCTTCCCCATCAGGCTGGCAGTACCAAGACAACAGCAGGCAGTGGTAACCACTCAGCTCACTGACCCTCATGGGACAGAAGGCACTCACCATCCTGGTGGGGTTGGTTTCTGGTCAGAGGGATGTTTAATGAAAAGCCTGTGCTCGCCTTCATCATTCCTGAGGAAGAGGCCCAGGGGGCCAGTAAGGAGGTGTTTCATGAGCCCCTTGTGCCTGAGATCAAAGTATCCCACCTAACAAGGCTGATCCCATCTTCAGCCTTGACAAAAGCCACCTGTGGTTTGTTGCACAGGAGTCTTCTCCCTCCAATAGCCTGTGCAGGATCATTACCACAGGGTAGGAAGAGACAAAGCAGAGGTCAAAGGATAAGGAGCTTCAAACTTCACCATGGCATGAACCCACAACATACCTGGCAGGGCTCACTGGCCTGGCAGGTGACTGTGCTTCAGGGCAGGCACAGTCCTGCATCATCCAGGGCACTACTGAGGACATGTAGCACTGTGGCTGGCATCCCTATAGGCTTGCCTGCACCTCTTGGGAAACTGCCATCCTGCTCTGGACCATGAGCCCTTTGAGACAAGATCTCCAGAGACCAAAAACTATGTCGGGCTGCTCCAAGGCCAGTTCACCACACCTTTTCCCATAGTAGGCTGCCAGCAGGGCACCCAGCTGGTCTCTGCCAGTGCTCAAGGGAGAAGAAACAAGAGCTCCCTCTTCTCTCCAGGAAAAACCCTTCAATGCTCTTGTGCAGCACCATCCCATCAACCCTGCCCCAGAGCTGCCCTGCCACCAACCTTTGGCTGCTGTGAGCATGGTGGAGGCCAGCTCACACTGCTGTGACTCCAGGTGCCCCAGGGTGAACCAGCGTGGGTACCTGCTGGGGACCACTGAGACCAGGTGGTGGGGGTGGCTCACATCGCCGGATGGTGCTGTGGTCTCCAGGACAGGTAACCTGAAGGGCAAACGCGAGGAAGAAACATCAGACCCCAACCCAGCCCCAGCTTCACCCCCTTTCCCCACGGTGCTGCCAAGGCAAGGCAGGGGCTGCCTGCAGGCAGCTGCCTGCAGCGACGCCTTTGAACACATCCTGCTGCTGTGCACGTGTGGGGCTCCTGAGGCTGCGTGCTCAACACATGGGCATGGGGATCAATCTCAGATTGACTTGAAAGGAGAATGATCCGTGAAGTGATTTATAAACTTGTAAGGGGAAGCAGGGACCTCAGAGGGAAAAAAAAAAAAAAAAAAAGAAAAAGAAGTAAAATCCCTCCTCCCTTCCCAATCCTTTCATGTCAGAGCACCCAGCAGAACTCCTGACTGTATCATCTGGTTCTTCTTAAAACGCTTGGTTATGATCAGAAGCAGTGGCATGTTTCCCCAGGGCCTCCGCAGCCGGGTTAGGTTACCTGCTTTTGTGGGGATAGCCAAAAGCCTAGAAAACCCAGGGGAGAAGCAAGCCTAAGGAAGGGGAGCAGGAGTCCTGCACTGCCAGTCATGGTGACAAATCCCTATTAGCTTTTAAACGCCTGAGCTGGTGCTGGTGTCACTAACTTGATGGCTAGCTGAGGCACGTAGGAGGGAAACTGTTCCCCTAGACATGGAGAGCATTTAACTGTCTCTGCTCTCCTCACTTGCAGGCTTAAGGTAACTACGAGGCAGCAGAAGCCCAACCTTTCCAGCCCAGATCAGAGACGCTCCCAACACAGCAAGTCCCAGCTGGGAGCTGGGGATGGGCACTAACAGATGGCGAAGGAGCAACATGCACCCCTAGGGCACTGGGTCCTGTTCAATGGCCAGAGGTCTTAGGTCTGGCAGGGCATGGTGCCCCTACACACCACAGAGGCCCTCGGCTGCTTATTAGGTCTGGTTGTCCTCCTGAGCAGCTCTTCCCAGGACAGGAGGATTTCAAACTTCCCCGCTGTGTTGGGGAGAGATGACCCATTTCACTGAGGAAAACCTGCAAAGAAATAATGCTCTGAGCCAGGACTTTTAATGCTGTGAGAGGGAGAGAGCATTGGGATGCTCTGGGGTTGACACTCCTTCAAGCATTGACTTGTTTGGGAAATTACAGCCTTTTCAAGACCCATCCAGTCCCTGTCAAAATAGTGCAGTACAGGGGCTGATGTCTGAAGTCTGTCATGCACCAAGAAGGGAGATAGGGCATCTCTCAGCATCAGCTGTGTCCCCAGTCCCACAGACAGAGATGGGATTTAATGGAGAACAGAGTGCAACTGCGTTCTCCACCTGGCTCTGTGACATCCTAGAGGCCAGGGCAAATCATCCACCCATCTGTGCCAGGATAACAGCCCTTCTTGCAAGCAGGGAGGGCTGCAGGGTGCCCAAGGCCTGGCAGACAGAAGGCAGATGACAGCTCTGTGAGTGCCTGGGACCTGCTCTGGCAGAGGATGCCTGTCACAGAGACAGGCAGGTGGTGGTCCAGCCTGGGGTGAGGGGCTGAGGTGGAAGCCTGGACCAGTAGATATTGGACCCATGCAAGTATGTACAGATGGGGCTTATAAACCAGTAATCATCCAAACAGAGAGCAGGAACCTTTTTGCACTGCTCCTGTGCCCAGGTGGCCCTACACACTGCACAAGATCCCAAGGATGGCAAGCTCCAAGCCTGTCTCTACTCCCATCCCTGCTCTGAAGTTGCAAAGCATCCCAGCTTCCCACTGAGCATGGGAGAGAGGCAAAAAGGGGAGCAGAGACAGAATTAAACATGCACCAACCTCATGGCCCGCAAAGCCAGCTTGTATGCCAGATCTGCATCATGGGGCAGCAGGGCAGAGAACAGGTATTTGGCAAAGGTGTGCATGGGGACGCTCTCACGGTGGATGACTTCTCCCAAGCCGCTGAAGGGACCACCTAGGCAGAAGCAGAGCCCATCAGCCATAATTAGCACAGCAGGATCTGTGGCTGGGGTTTGCACCCACCCCAAAGCTTTGAGGATCTGCTGCTCTGGCACGTTACTCAAGTTAGATCCAGGGCTGCTCTTTCCTTTTTTAAAGGAAACCTTTCAGGCCAAGAAGCCTCAGAAACTGAGGTGCTTAGCACCCTTCTCTGTATTGCCTTGGAGTTGGTCTTTTTCCAGGGATGCCAGCAAACCCTTGCTTTGCCAGGTGATGGGGCAGAACAGCCATTCTACAGGCTCTGCACCACACCCACAGAAGAAGCCAGGATGGAGTCAGATAGGTGTAAACTTTGGAAAGGGAACCCCAGAGATGTTACCAACATTCAGCTAAGCCACATAAGTCAGGTAGATGAACTGAGTCTCCCACCTTCCAGCAGCAAGATACACTGCTTCCGCAGGGTCTGCACCAGCACCGGGTCCAGCTCCAGGTCCTGCAGGCGAGCAATGATCTGCTCCTCATTGCGGCACACCTTGTCCTGGGCATAGAGACCTTCAGGCATCACTCTCTGCTGACCCATCCCCATCAGGGCCACCTCTAAGGCCAGGGACAGGTAGGACTCGCCACTGTCTTGGCTGCCAGTCACGACGGGCACATGTTGATACACTGGGGGTTTGGAGTCCCCAGCATCTGAAAGAAGAGAGAGGAGATGCAGTGGGGTTAGAAGAGTCTTCCTAGATAGCAGAACCACACCAGAGAAAAGCTTCTCAACTCCAGAAGCAAGACCCACACTTTCCCTCCTGCCCACCTTCAGTCACCCAGAGATGATGGATAAAAACTCCCTGAAGATGATACAGGCTTCACCCTTCCCCCTGTTGTCACTGGGAGATGTAGGAGACTCAAGACATGTGCAACAGGGTGCACAGTTGACACTAGAGCCTTCCCATTGAGCAGCATGTCTTGTCCCTGCTCTGCTCTGGCTGCAAACCCTGGAGATGGGAAAACTCAGGGTCACTGCCTTCCTTCTCTGCATGCAGCTCTGTCCGGGATGCTCCTGCCAAGGCAGCAAGGGGATACTCAAAGCCCAGGCACCCAGAATCCCAGACCTGCACCCACCTCAGCCATAGCCACCATGAAGGGAGCCAAGAAGAGCGCTTGGTACCTGAAATTTCAAGGCAATTTTCCTCTTCTAATCTACAAGCTTCAGTCAGGGTGAGAAAGAGGCAGCCAATGGGGTTCAGAGGGTGGCCCACCCAGCCTTCCAGGTTAGTGATGGTTGTTGCTCCTCGCTGCAGCAGCTCTGCAAAAAATAGAGCAGAAAGATGATGAAAGTAAGGAATTTAAGGACAAAGTCTGCCCTCAGAGTGGTTTCTGAGACCATAAGCCTTTTCTAATCTCACAACCTGGGACATGCAGACCTCCAGGGCCAACTCTGCATGGTAGTTCACAAGGGCAAGGAGCAGCTCAGAGCAGCCACTCTGCACAGACAACAGAGGAAACAGGCACACACCCATAAAAAGGTGTTCCTAAGGGCACATAAGATGCAGCAACGTTTTCCCTGTTCCAGGAGGGCATGAGGGACTGCAGAATCCCAAGACAGGGTCCATAAAGCCAGATCTGCAACTTATGGACTAATTTGCAATGGTAGCTTGAATGTTTTGGAAACACAAGCAGAAATCTCTCCTGAAATGACAAAGATTTCCAGTGAGTCTTAAAAGCTACATCTTTTGGTGATCTCAAGCTGGCAAGGACCAGGAGTTGCTGACCTTCAGCAGCACTGCAGTAACTGATCCCAGCTCCCTGCCAACTGCGACTGCAAAAGAAGGAACACTGGGATTGCCTCCTGGTACATTTGCTCAGGAAATGCAAGGTGGAGGTAGCACGTGCAGCCAGTTACTGCTGCTCTGCAGAGAAGCAGCTCCTCTTTAATACAGGCAGCACTGGCCTGGGCACCCTTACAGGCAACCAGACACAGCGACCGTGGGACAAGAACATGCCTATTCCAACAGCCTGAAAACAGCATGTAGGCAGCACTGTCCATAGCATGGGGGTATCAACTCAGCTTGGCTCAAGCAATCAGTTTGTCTTCCTAGGATGTGAGTAATCTCATGCAGTGCTGCCCACCCTCAACCTCTGCCACTCTGAATGGGGCAGCCCAACTCCTGGAAGTGGAGAAGACTTTCCCAACCAGACCTCACGAGACACTTCTCCCACACCCCCTACTCATACCTTTCTTCTGATGCTTATATATTTCCAGCTGCCTTTGCTGCTGCAGTCGCAGGGTGTTGATTATGGCAACAGTTAGCCTGAGAGCTTCTCTGGGGTAGCCGTGGGAGCGCAGGGCATCCACCCGAGCACAGGCTGTCGGGACGTGCTCTGCAAGGACAAGCACAGGGGCTGAGCCACACGAGCACACACATTTACAGGATGATACTGATGCGGCACCTTCTTCTACTGATCTACCCCACACCCCAGCTAAACTCCTGCTTCCTGTCTTGAATTCATCCCTTTCTCCCTGCTCCTGGAAGGGATGCCTACCAGGAATACTAACGGGACTCCTACCACACTCAACCCACAGCAGCCACGTCAATACCTAAATCCCCACCTCCGCAAAGCTTATCTAATGGAAGCATTTCTAACACACCATTGCTGCAATATGACAGCTCCAACACAGGCAGTTACAATCCTGCCGCTCGTTTCTCCTAAAATCCTCACAGCTTATCATGATTTCTCTCACTGCTGTGCACCCAAACACTTCTTGGTGTCCTGTCCAACACCTCTCCCTGCTCTCATGGCACAGGTGATGATACACAGGGTTAAGACTGGGCATCCAGCACTGGCAGGTTTGGGGTGATGCTTTGAGCTGCTTCCTTAACACCTCCATGGAGCGAGATCTGCAGACACCCTGTCTCTCCTGCAGTTCTCCTACCTGGTGTTTTATTATTAGGAACAGTTGCATGGAACCCCCTCCCAAGACTCACAGTTGCTTAGGAATTCATCTGCTCCTGCTGCTTATTGCTCACCTGAAATCACAAGCAACTGTGGAGAGGATTATGACTGGGTGAGAAATTAACAGGAGCAGATGACATGACATGCTGCATAACAAGCAGCAAAAATCCCATTTTCTGTCAAAATGTCCTACCAAGGGGAGAAAAAAACCCAGGCAAACACAGAAGATCTAAAGTTATGGTAGAGGGATAATTTCTATTCCTGGCAGAGCTCAGAAAGCTCTGGAAATGCAGACAACCACCTCTCCAAATGGGGTTTCCACATCCCAAAGGTCACCCACAAGGAATACGTGAGGAAGAGGTTGTCAGAACAAACACATCTGTAAAAGAGCTTCTTGTTGCTCCCTCTATTCATTTGCTAAATGGCTAAAATATTCATCTTCTCGCTGAATTCATCACTGGAAGTTGCTGACAAATCACACTTTTCTCCCAGTACTGAGTCTCTGAAAGGGTGCCAAGAAACCAAAAGCGCAAAATCCGAAAGTCATGGCAAATACATCAGAAAAATAACATGCACCAACCAGCTGGACTAAAGGGCTCAAGAGAACCTAGATTAGGCTAGGGACAGGGAAGTTGTGTCCACCACGTCCCTTCCACATGGAGCCCATGGATGCACTAACCCACCACTGCTGCCTGTGGCTGCATAAGGAAGAGACCTTCTGTCTGCAGCTGCCCAAAACTCTTCCCAGCATAGAAATATCCTTCTCCTGCTCCAGATAAGATGGATCAGCATCCTTCACATGGGCCCTTCCTTGGCATTAATAGCAACTTAGTGTCTGCTGCTCCAGAAACCACCTCCCTAGATGACTTTAAATATTCTCTTCCCATTTGGCTGGGTGGTGGCAGACCCCAGTTCCTGGAGTGGACAACAGTGCAGTGGTGGGCTTTGATCTGTTCCATGTCCATATATTCACTTTTTGGGCTACAGGGGATAAGTCATCCCTTCTCCTGGAGGGGTGGAGCTTGTATCTCCCATTTTGGGATCTGTCTGAGGGCTGACAGCCACACCATGTCCCTCCAACCCTTCATCTCACTTGTTCTCATCCCAGACATGGAGCTGTCGAGGGTCTGCAGATCTGGCCAGGGTCATGACTTTGCAGAAGAGAACTTGTGTGGTTTGAGGTACATGGGCTACAAGTCTAAAACACAGGAGGGTACTGGGCTTGCCTGGCCTCGTATGCCTTACACTCACAAAAGGCTTAATTATACCATCTGCTAATTACCTTTAAGGGAAGAGTAACCACGTGAGAGCAGGGAAGAGAACATCCAGAGGATACAGCTGTGCTCCACAGCCAACCTTCAAGGGACTTTAGGTGTCTAGTCCCTCTGTACTGAAAACAGTAAGAGCTTGTACTGGGGACAGCTAAACAGTGACAGGATGAAAGAGAACATGATAAGCTGCCCAAGAGGAACCCAGAGTGTAAAGACGTGGGGATTGCTCAAAGGGCTGTGGCTGAGCACTAAATTCTCCTTGCCCTACTCCTCAGGCTAAGGGCCAGGGCAACAATTTCAATCTAGGATGCAGAAGCTTGCAAGGACTCAGGGTAGCCTCGGGTGGCTCTTCTCCACTAGCAACCCTACCCACACAGGCCATACAAGGTGCTGCTGGTTTGAATGCTCACCCAGCCACAGTGGCTGTCCCTGGGAGTTGAAGAGGAGGCTCTCGCCCTCCCGCTGGTAGGAGGGGGACACGTAGAAGTCACTGCTGATGATGCGCTGCAGGTGGCTGTCCTGCCAGTGGAGGTCACAGCCCTCGATCGCCCGGGTGAACACGGTTCGTCTGGGCCTGGCCAGCGAGTCTGCAAAGGCAAAAACCATCAGGTAGGGCAGGGGCAGTCTGTTCCTCCTCCCAGACATGAGCTCTCTGTGCAGAGCTCTGCCTTTAAAATGAGAGCGAAGGCCCACTTGGTCCCACCCCAGTTGTTTCTGAGATGGACACAGAGGCTCTGGCTCCTGCACTGTGGCAGATTGCCTTTGGATACCTCTGCTGCCCACCCCATCTCTGATGGAAACTAATGTCTCCTTAGACAGCACTGCTAAGTAACCTGCTACAACAGCTGAGTAAAGAGGCAGGGACCACCTGCCCGTTTGTTTTCTGACCACAATCCACTGTCACATACAAGGCTGACACCTTGAAACATGGCAGTGCATTCCCTTCCCTGTGACACTCAGCATGCAGGCAGCTGCTCCAGGGTCAGGACTGGGCTTCCTCAGCATTACTGCCCTGCAAACACCATGAGCTCTCCTCCTCCTCTCCAACACAAAGTTCTGGCTTCACTGAACCACAGCTTCTTAGATCAGCAGCACCTGAAGTCATGAAGGGAACCACACAAGTGTGAGTCATCTGTTCAGGTGGTGGAACTATCACCTTCCAGCAACCTGCAGGGGCTGAGGGAGAGGGCTGGAAGGGAGGAGACAGCACTGTCTGAAACCCCCACTGCAGCAGATGTCTGTGCTCCTCTTCAGAGCTGCTCTGTAACTTCATGGAAATTTTTGAAGCTACCAAATATTGGATGAGCACTTCACTCCATCCAGGCAGACCAGACAAGTGGTTTGTCATGAGAAAAAAAACCTGTCTGGAGTAATCCTGCTATCACTTCAGCCACACTGCATCAAGAGGGTCAAACACAGCCAGTGGGCTGCAAAATGGGAAGCCTCAAAGGGGAATGTAACACTGAACGTTAGTTCCTGCAACCCACAAGACAGGCCAAATCAAATGCATTCAAGGGTGGAAAACAAAAGGCACTGTTCAAAGCTGATTCAGGAAGGCTGGATAAACACGCTCCGGAAATGATGACAAGCAATTAGCCAGAATGCTGCAGGCACCCCGAGGTGGAAAGAAATGAAACAGGTGTTTGTATGTTGAGAACCAAGCCTGCTCACTTTACCAGGAAGGATTTCAGGAATCAGCTGTTCTCCTTCAGTAATAAAAGAGGCTGGCAACAATCTGCAGCAGTATTTGCATATGCACAAACATGAACTCCAGGACACCTCCAGGATCTGTGCTCCTTTCAGTCCCCTGCTTAGGAGAGGCAGGAGCACTGGGAGGGCACATCCTTGGCATGTGCTTTGGAAACTCCCTGCAGGTCTAAGAAAAGTGACCTGCTCAGTCCTGGTAATCTGTCCTGAATGCCGGAGTGAATCTTTGGGAGAGCTGGGAACACCAGTGAGGAATCTCAGGGCTGGCACAGGACATGGAGCAAGGCCAGGTTTAAATTAAGCAGCTCTCTGAGGGTGAGCACAGGGAGGCACTGCGAGCAGTCAGGCATGTGGTCCTGGCCATGGCTGGGGTGAGTTGGCAGGATGACCATGCTCCTGAACTGCCACTGAGGGACTAATCCCACCCAGAGGAGTGAAGATTCCTTTGCAGTACATCTGCTGTCTCCCTCTTCTCTTCCCACTTTGGCCACACCTAATACACCAAAGAGTACTCTAGTGCACCAGACAGAGGCATGTTAAGAGCAGTAAAATTCTATTAATGTCTACTTCAAGCAAAAGAAAGGAGAAAACGTGCTTAAATTGAAAGGGATCAAACGCTTTGTCAGGGGTTGAGAAAATATTTTATCATGAAGGAACAACCCCACAACTACACTGCTCTGTCTATGCTCTGCACTTGAACTGCGTTAACATTCCTGGCTAATGACTTCCCTACTACCTGAATCACAACACAAAAGTGAGGCTCAAGGGACTTTGCATCATCTCCAACTCCTCACTCTCACATTGCAGGCAGGGCTTCTGAGCTCAGCTCTGCTCCAATGCAAGTGGTACTGGTTTTCTGTATAACCCCACACAGGACCTAAACTCCCCCAAAGTCAAATTGCTTTAAAATGGTCTCTAGTTCGATAGTCAAAACACAGGTGATTTCACCCAAGATGTAGCAGAGACAAATATTTTCAAGAATACATAAAACCAGAGGCCGTAAAGAAAAACATTTTGCATTCCTCTGGCTCCCAGAAACATCCCCAGCAGATGAACTGAGATCTCTCAGCTTTGGGGTGAGCTTTGACCTGGATCCAAACCCTGTGGCTATCAGCTGGATTTCCACTCCCTGCCCGGACTCACCTTGGCTGTGACCGGAGCTCTGCGTAAGCGCGTTAGTGATGTTGGGAAGCTCGTTACCGTAATTGCCATCTTCCAGGGGACAGACGTCCATCTCGCCCCACTTGCGCAGCTGCCGGAGCCAGCAGGATTTCTCTTCCAGCTTGCAGTGCGGGTTTAACACCACGCACACCCACAGTGCCCCTAAACAAAGCCAAGAGATCACAGAGGTGCCACTGCCGTACGTGTGGGGCAAAGCTCCTCGGCTGCCGCGCTCGCCGTGAGAGCCCGCAAGGTTTCATCGAGGTTCATAAACTCATTTCAGCATAATGCACAGACCCAGGAGGGGGATTTACACAGCTTTTAAATAAGAAGGAAATTAACTCTATCCCAGCTGAAACCAGGACAAAGTAAAACTCCTCCATAATGAAGCTAAATTATAATCTCATGAGATGGGGGACAGTGGGGAGGAGGGAAGGAGAGAGCGGCTGTGTATGAATTTGTGAGTGCTTCTGTCTGCCAGGACAAATCTAGTGTTTGAACTACACATCAAAGCATGCTTAAAAACACCCTGGCAAGCTGCAGAGTCTGTATCTCCAAAGACTAACCTGATTTTGATCCTACCCACGTTCCAAGCGCTTTAAAACCTGCTCTGAATGCTATTTCATCTGCCATTGTTCTTCAGGCCATTTGCATTCAACTATTTAAAAAGGAGATTTGGTGTATTTTCTTTCTCTTTTTTTTCCTCTTTTTCTTTTTTAATCCCCAGTAGCCTCCCAGTCTTTAGAGGAACCAGCAGTGGAACCTCCAGCTTGGCCTGAAGTCTCACAGGCAAGAGCCCTCCCAGGTGTAGATCCTTTGGATCTTGCAAGCAGAGATGCCCACCAGAAGGACACCCATGCTGACACCCTCTGGGTCAACCATGGGACCTCACAGTCCTGATGATGCTGTGTGCTGTGTGAGGACCAAGGACATCTGTCATCATTAAGATCCAACTCATCCTTTCATAAAACTGACACTAGTGCTGCGAACTGAGCCTTGCCAATTCTCCTGGGTCACTCACTGCTTTGATAAGGGTTAAAGCAACCTAAATAAGTGCAAAAACACAAATTCTCCTTCAGCTAATTGAATTTCTATCCAAATTTCCCTGCAAGGCTGCCAAGATGCAGCATGTCCCCTCCCTTATGCCTGCCCCATGGGGTGGAATGGCTGTGGGCTGGCACAGCTGCAGTGTGAGGTGTCCCCAGGGATCCCCTCGGGCTGAGCAGACCCTGCTGTTCCTCTCTCTGCCCCTGTCAGATCCTGTCATACACATGGGACAGCTCAACCTCCTGCAGAAACACACTCCCTGACTCTCCTCCATGGGCCCAGCAGCAACCTGGAGCACCTTCCCTCTTGCCCAGCCTGCAGTGCTCTCCCCCACCTCTGCATGACTCCTAGAGCCAAGTTCCCATCCCAAAGCAACAGCCTGTGGCAGGACAACATCATCCAACACGTCTACACTGCACAACAAGGGGATTCCTCCACCAGCCCAAACCCCCTCTGTTGCTCACTGTGCTTTGAGCAGCAGCTCCCCAGCTGCACAGCCCTGCCACTGAGCCAAACAGCCCCGAGCGAGGCTGCGGCTCCGACACAGGCAGCCAGAGCAGCCAGTCCCTCTGCCAGCCAACACAAGGCAAAACCAGACTGAGCAGTGATGTCCTGGCCCTGCCTCCTCCACTCTGGAGTGTCTCTCTGCTCCTCTGTGTTACAGCTGAGCTTTGGCGGTGCTTTTGGGGTGCATCTCCTCAGACCCACCCTTTGCCAGTTGGGACTTAAGGACATGTTTGGTTCAAAACATCAGTAAGGCGTGGAAGCTGTGCACGTCTGGCTCCTTGGAGCAGCTTGGCTCGGTGGGAGAGACATCACCACGTCACAACGCAGATGGTGGCAGCAGCATCACATCCAGGAATGGGCATGGGAAAAGCAACTGCAGGCACTGAGGATCAGCAAATGTCCAAAGCATGCCCTTTCCCGGTCCAGCTGCATCTGTGTCTCAGCTTCAGGGCTCCCAGGAAACCCCATCAAAACCCCACTCCTTTCAGATGAACAGGGGGGATTAAGATCTCTTAAGCTGCAACATCAGTGATTGATTAATGTGTAAAAGAGCTACCTCCTTAGGGGCCCATCCTTCCCAGAGTAGGTCCATGTCGCTCACTCCCAGGCTCCTGCAGGCTCCACACAGGATGCACAGGCATAACATCTTTAAAAAGATCAGGTCTCAACTCCAGAAGATGAGCCTTCCTTAAGGCTCTGATTGCTGCCCCTCAGCTGAGCAGTGGGTGCCTGCCCACTGTCACTCTGAGGGCATAGAACTCCCCACCTCCTTGGATGGCCATGAGATAAATCCTGCACTCAGTTCCTGGTGTTGAGCATTCCCTTTCCACCAGTGCTCTTGCCTGTTGTCATTGCCCTTCTTCGCCCACTTTGGGGCTGCCTGTGTGAAAAGCAGCCTCCGGCAATTTCAGCTCACGCCCCTGATGGTGCACAGAGCTTGGCTGACAGGCAGTAACGAGGCTTGGTGCTCTGGCTCCACCGCCCCCAGCAATGGGATGCACCCGCCGGATTTTTGGCTCCCACAGCCCAGCTAATATGCGATCCTGGGAAGCCTCATGACTGTGCTGCCTATTTTTGGGAGCCCTCCGAGGCATCCTCTGCCTGCCAAAACGTTATGCCCCTGGGCTCTCCTGCAGACGGGAAGATGTGGTGGGGAGATGGGAACAAGGAGGGAAGCGGGATTTAAATCTGTCTCAGCCATGATAATTATCTGGGAGATAGAATAGAGTGGTTTTCTGAGCCCTATGGTCAAGTGACATCAGCTGACAGCACAAGTGACTCCTGTCCTGAGCCAAAATGCCACGCCGGGTCAGACTCCGTGTCTCTTCACATGCTGCAGAAACCTTCATCTGAACTTTCCGATAGCAGGAGGTTAAGTGGGGAACAAAGCAGCAGATCACGATTAAGCTAAGCCTCTAAACAAAAATGCTTTTTGATGACGGGGCTGGGTGCAGGGACGGGGGGGTCAGAGCCTTCCCAGCCCAGCGGTCCTGGCTGCCAGCCCCAGAGCAGACAGGCGCTCCGATCCCGCGCCCAAGTTTCCAAACCATCAAAGAAATTCTCCCGTTTCCCACAGGGTCGCTCCCCAGCTTAATCTGCTGAAATTCCCCACTGTAAACAAGTGGCCGAGATAAATAAACCCGTCTCCAGGCAGATTAAGGTCAGGCTGCACTTCAGCTGGTTTTTCGTCTATTTTTTGTAATTAGGCTTTAATCGTAAGTACTAATGCGCCAGGGCAAATACTCCCACGCCGCTGAGCTCTCCATCCAGCAGGTCCTTCCTCTGGCTCCCCAGCAGACGGGGCAATAGATGTTCAGTTGGCAACACATGCACAAGCAAACGATCCCATTTTTATTTTATTTTTTTTTTTTTTTAAACTCTGAAATCCTGCAAAATCCTTTACGTTTTCCCCAGCACAAATCCACAATCTTCTTTAAGGCTGATCTTCTTCCAATCCCACGCAAGTCTGAGATGCAGTCTTTGCTAAAATCAATGATTAATTATTAAACACGTGTGCAAAATAATTTCCAGGAGGCCCATCTTTTGCTTCCACGTGGTGGAGGATTGTGGTCTGTGCCAGGGCTTCCCATGGCAGTTGGCAACAGGCCCCTCATCCCTCCTTTTGGCAGCAGTGGTAACACCAGCAGCTTTGGCATCCACAGCCCACTGTCCTGTGTGCCCTGGGTACTGTCACCCATCCAGGGATGGTTTGGGACACCTGTCTTTGTTGCTCAGGTTTGTTACTGGTGAACTCCACCAGCTCACAGCAGCTCTGGTCCCTCCGTGACTCCACCCTTCCTACAGCGAACACTGCCCAAGGCCAGATTCAAAAGGCTTCTGTAAAATGGGGGGGAATAATCCCTACTTTGAGTATAGCCCATGCCCATCCTGTCCTGGAGCCGCTTCTTGGAACATCACTGTGTCCTCCACAGGGGCTTCTCCTCAGCATGGAGATGCCCAGACCCTCCCGTGTGACATGCCTACGCCAGGCGAGCTGCCTGCTCTGACGTGTGTTGGCTGGCACCACACTTCCCTGCTGTCACACTGATCCAGCCCTGGTAGGGCCCTGACGTTCCCCAGCCACTTTGCCATCTGCCGACGGGGACGTGCTGTCACCTCCTCCCACTCCACCGACCAAAACCGCACGCACCAACCTGGTCCTCATATGGTTAAGCCGGGACTGAAACCCAACCACTCCCCCCTTGTCTGAGCACGAAGGGAGGGCTCTTGGCTTGGAGAGAGGGCTGGAAATCTGGCCAAATAATCTGTAATTTTGGGCAAATTGCTTCCTGTGTCCAGGCCTGCCCACACACCCATCCATTCACGTTTCACCAATGTGTTTTCTTTCTTCCATGTGGAAATTCTGGCTTGGTGGACTTGGCCACCTTTCCAGGATCCTTGCTTATCCAACTGTCTAGCTGCGGCATCCCAAAATCCTGGAAATATCTTCTTGGCAAGCATGCACAGATGAGCTCTCCAAAGCTGGTGTAGTTATTTCCATCCAGGGAACTTCATACAGAAGCAGGACATCCCACCCCTGCCCAGCCCTTGTCTGCACAGTTTGGCTGGGATCCCCAATCTCATGGCTGTGTTTTCATTTGCTGGGCACCTGGCAGGAGCATCTGTGATTCCCAGCTGCAGTTTCAGGTGCTCCAGGTCCTGGACCATCCTAATCCTTTTTCCAGCTCTACAGGATCCCTTTGGTCCCAGCCTATCAGTCCTTACCCTTGCACAGCATCTCCTACCAGCAGAGAAGCTCAAACTCACAAAAATGTGGCTCAGGTCAAACCATTCACCCAAGATCTCAGATGTCCAGAACTCCTGGGCCACACAACCAACCTCCCCAAGCCCACATCATCTAAATGTTTTATTCTAATGATATCACAGTGTCAGCCAACTGAGCTAGTGTCTAAGGTGTTTACCTAGAATTACCCAGAACTGCATTTCCCTTACAGCCAAGCTCTGTGCTGCCCATCCTTCCTCCCTCACTCTGGAAACATGCACCACAGTGGGCAGAAATCTGTTAGATGTGATGAAACTTGAGAATCTGCCTTTTCCCCGTCTGAATCATGGTTCCTCCAGGAACAGCACTTCCACATCCAGGCTACATCAAGCCCTGGGGCTCACGAGCCCCCTGTGTGCTCCCTCACAAAGGCTTTGGGGCAGCACACTTAACACCAGGCTGCTGCAAGTATGAGACCAGCCACCCATCAACCTCGGCCCCTTTGCAGGGGAGGGGCTGGTTTAAGGTGTTGGACTGTGTGGTTTGGGCCTGACCCAGCTGTCCCACCAGGACTTCCTCAGCAGAGGATAAAGTAAGCTCCTGGCATCTCTCAGAGTCTTTTCTCCCAGAAAAGAGCCCCAAAGAGCTTCTGGAATGCTGTCTGTTGGCCCAGTAGCCTGGAGAGCCCTGCTGCTCTGTGCAAGGCAGTGACCCTTACCCAGCTCATCCCAGAGCTGCCGGCACTTCTCCGTTATGCCCGTCCCCTGCTGCCTCCAGAGGGAGAGCCGAGGGTCAGCCATGAACTGCTCCGTTATCAATGTCAGCATTCTGGCCCCGTTGGAGTCCCTCATGCGCAGCATCTCCCGGACCTGGAAAGGACAAAGGGAAGGTCTTTGATGAGACAAACCATGATCCCTGAGAGGTGTTAAAGACACATTCACCTGGCTGGCAACCCACAGCTCCCTCATCCTGAGGTCTGTATGTATGTATTTATACATACACATATGTATGTGTATCTGTGTGTGCATAATGCATAGTCATACATTATAACCCTCATGTAATGGCTGTGGTGAGGCTGGTTGGAGACCAAGTGAGTAGCAGCCACAGCCAGGCTGTGAAGAGTACCAAGTGATTAAGAACATGAAAACAAGGCCCTTCTGCAAAGAACAGAAGAGCCCATAGGCTGTTGGCATCTTTCCACGGTCTTGGTAGGCTCTGCAGGGTTTGCTTTTTCCACACCATGCTGAAAGGGAGACTGGAACACCCTCCCTTACACAGAGATCATGGCAAGTCCATCGCATGGGAGGAAGGGACCTGCCAGGACAGCAGGTGAGACAACCCAGGCCTGACCCAGAGCCTGGATTACAACTGCCTGCCCCGCGACAGGGAGAGAAGGCACTGGAGCAGAGATTCCCAGCTGTGATGGGCACCCTGCCAGGGCAGCCAGCGAGCTGCCAGCTACGTGACACGTCCAGCGGAGATGGGAGAGAGCAGCCAGATCCTCACCTTGGCAAACATGGAGTTGAGCTGCTTCCCCGAGCCGTAGTACCCTCCCTGAGATAGGAACAGCTTCACCTGCTCTCGAACCTGCTCCTCGTCCAAGTGCCAGCAGTTCTCGTCGTCGATGCTGGCCCCAGCAGTAGGGTCAGGAGCACCTGAGGGGACAGGGATGGAGGAGAAGAGAGACAACCATTTTTATCATGGCAGGAGCAGCAGTCCCACCAGCAAAGAGTGAACCTACCTCTGTTTCATAGGGACCCACCTCTATTTTACCAACTCAGGTGAGTGAGTACCAACCTGATTCCCAGACTGGGAGCCCCAGCTGGCAGCACCACGCTCTCCCAACATGGTGGTGGCAGCAGCCATCAGGAGGGATCCTGACCACAAGTCTAACGCTTGCCTGCCCACCCTCCCTCTGCACCCCACATGAAGTGAGGCTGAGGAAGAGCAGGAGCCTGCCTTTCTCCAAAGTCCCAGGAGTGCAGGCAATGCAGCTGCAGAGCCTGGAGCACTCCATGGCTCCAGGGATTGCCCAGGGTGCTCATCCTCCTGCTTCACATCACCTGTTTGTTAAGCATCAGTAAAGCTCCAATTCCTGCAAGCCCTTTCCCATGTTTGGAACAGTCTAACAAAGGTACAACTGCACATGGGCTCCAGAGCCCTGGGTTAAACATCTGTTCCTGTCCCTCGTTTGCTTTAGGACAAGGGGATAAGTCCCTGGGTATCAGTGTACCTGCCTGGGAGAGGTAGGAAAGAACAAAGGATCAATAATCCTTCAAAGAGCAAACTGTGACCAGAGCAGGGCCTTTGGCAATCACATGCATGTGTTCAAAGGCTGTACTTCATCTTCTGGAGAACAAAAAAAAAGACAGAAAACCCACACGTGCTTTAAACAACTTGAACCAAATTTCCCTTGCCTTGTCCCTTTCAATTCCCATTTCCCCATCCCAAGCACTACCCTATCTCCCAGTAATGGGATCGAGGGCTCACAGGGCAGGCAACAGCTCAACTCCAGCAAGCAGACAGGAGCACAAAAGGGAACAGAAACTTGGCTTTTCCGCTCCCTGCTTTTGAGTCTTGATCTGCAGAAACTCCTCAGGAAAAACAACAATGCCAAGGAAGGACCAGCGTGGATGGAGGATGCTTCACTCCACTCTGGTCTGCTTCTCCCATCTTATCTCCCTCTCCAGCAAGGAAGAGAGCAGGAAGAGCAAGGTGCTGAATGGAGAGCCAGAGGATGCTGTAGCTGACACATTCCCAGTTAAATCTTAATGCTCAGATCTGACTGGGGAGCAGAAGTCACTTTCGCACAGAGACAGCTTGGGAATGCTGTGCACACCCCAGCCCTGTGCTGAACCAGGAGCTCAAATGCAATTCATGAAAATCGTGCTCCAGGATGCTTGTTCAGCAGGGCAACTGTCTCTTCCTGACTTGTAAGCAAGACAACACCAACCTGAGGGGTTTTGCTCCTGCAGGAAAGGCTGAGAACACTCCTGGCCCAGTAAGATAGAGTTATTTGTATTTAACGTCCTTTACAAAATTACTTTAATTTCTGCTAACAGTCACTGCCTGAGAGAAGTTCCAGCAAGCTCTAGGCATGCTGAAGGGACAGGATGCTGCTGCTCCCTCTGCAGAATAATTTATAGTCGACACAACCAGGTAATTGGGATGGGAGCTGAAGCAGCAGAAAGGAAATCACAGCTCCTGGATGAGCATGAAGGCTTCTGCCTACAGCCCCACACATGCCCTGATCCCACTCCCCTGCTGCCAGTGGCCAAGCCCTGCCATAAGCCACGAGGGACAACCAGTGACAATCCATCCCAGCCCTCTGAGCTTTTCTCTGCCTTTTCCTTCCCTCCCCCATCCTCATCCTTATCTCGCAGATAAAGAGCAGACAAGCCAGCGATTATCCCCTATCAGGAACCGATGACTAATCTGTCTACCATGAGCGCTTATCCGGCCCCATCACTAGGTATCCCAGATGCTTGCACTCTTAATATCCTCCTTCCCATCATCCTGCCCGCCACTCCTAGCTGCAGCTATCCAGAGCAGCTTCATCTGCCTTTATAGGGTCACCTGGCTGCACCTGTAGGGACCAGGAGGGTATGGATGCCCGGGGTGACCCATCCCACCATCAACTCATCTCTGGTCCCTCACCATGGCCCCTGTGACAGATTCAGGTGGAGGAGTTCGCGAGGTGCAAAGAGTGACTGTATTTTTTGGGGTTCCCCGGCCACCCTCGGGGCTTGCTGCTCTCACGTAGCGTTAGCGACGGGAAGCCCAAGCAGCGAGGAAAGGAGTGTGCAGCTAAATAAAACCTCCTCCTCCCACACAACACATTGAGCACTTCGCACGTTGGGGTTCGGGGCCGCAGCCAAATTAGCAACGCGCCTCCCGCGCCTCCAAATAAAACCCAAATTTGCTTGTAAATGTGTTTTGCTCGCCTACAAAATATTCAGAGAGAGGGCTGCAATAGCAGATTCCCACACGTGCGACACAACCTGGCAGATAGCAGGCTGCCCAATTACGCCGGGGAGCTGGATAAACATTTAAGAGCAAACAACGGGATTTGTGCTGGGTTTAAATATTAATGGCGGGATTTGTCCACTTCCCTTTGCCAACGTTCACACCGTGGGGGCTTCGGCAGCGGGTATGCCGTGACGCAGCTGATGAGTGATTCCATGTCTCAGCTCCAAAGGAGCCGGGAACGGCATGTAAAACAGCCCGGTGCCTGCAGAACACATTTCTCATATAGCAGCATTCGTGCTCCAAAGAGCCCTGTTTCAGATGTGCTGGATCTCGGTCCTGCCGGATTCAGATTTAAGGAAACACCATTGCACATCTTGAGTGGAAAGTGTTTCACCAGCCTGTTTACACTGGCTGTAGAAACAGAGATAAAAATGCAATCCATCACACACTGAGCAGGACTCCCAGCTTGCAGGGGGCTCGGGGTTTAACTGTTTGACAGCCAAGCGAGACTTCCCCAGGTGAATACAAAGACTGAGAAAAGAGGACTGGGAAAACCCACAAATGAGAAAACAGAGTGAAGGCTGCACGGAAAGGTCAACTCCCTGCTCAGAAATTAGCTGCTTTACATGAAGAAAATGAAAGGTGCTCCTGGACTGGAATACCACAGGTTTCCAGGGCTGAGGAGGCAGTGGGACCTCGCAGGTCATGACAAGGCACTGGCACATCCCAAACCCAAGCTCCTGAACCCAAGAAGGGGAGATATATCAGCTGGGTAGCATGGAAAGCACTCCCAGAGCGTCTCACTCAAAGCAGGATTGGTGACACAAAGAAAAAGGGGATAATTACTATTTTTCACCAGTGCCTGGAGCTGATAAACTGATGCAGCAAAGCCACCAAGGGATAGAGATGACTGCTCCAGCATCATCCTCATGATCATCCCACCCAACTGTGCCCAGCACCCGTCAGTGGGTCAGGGCCAGCCCCAGGGTCAGTGGTGTCTGGAGCAGGGCTGCCCATCGTGGTGGCAGTTCACAAGGGCCATCTCATGACTGCACATGGTGGCGTTGCTGAATGTCTCTGGGCTGCCTCTCCAGCATCCAGAGAGAAAACAGATGTGAAGGAACAGCTCAGGGCAGGGGGTGGGGAGGACATGGACAAATAAGCAAACAGCAGAAAACCTCAGAGAGAAAATAACCAGGCACCAGAAAGGAAATGAACTCTAACAAGGGATTAAAAATAGCAGCAAAGCAAGGAATCGAGCTCTGCCAAGGCTCCCGATTCATTTTCAAGTGGAGACAGGTTGAGGGGAGCCTCCAGGGCAGCTTGAAGATTCAAACACACCTGACAGGGCAAGTGAATCTGGACTGGATCCCAGCATGGTGGACAGGAGCTATGTGGTCCAGCTGGTGCTAGTATCTGGTGCATCTGACTTTGGAAGCTGTGTATCAAGCACCAGTTGTGTCCCCTGGGGTCATTTGGCAACCCCAGTGCCTCTGCAGGAAAAGGGGGAAGAGCTGCCTTTCTCTCCAGCACTCAGGTGTGTTACTTTCCCTTAAATCCACATCAGCTCAGCAAACAGGAACATGAATCCCCTGGAGATCTGACCTTCTCCTCCTCCACTGCAGGAAGGCAGAATTTCAAATAGATTTACTGGTGCTGCCCTCCAGACGCTGTCTCAGGATGACCTGAAAGTTAAAGACTGCCCCAGGACTCCTCAAACATCAGCCCTGGCTCCATGTGACAGGACAAGCAGGCAGGGACTTCCTGCATGTCAACCTGCCAGCTGACTTGCTGTGCACAGGGAGCAAGATGGACCAATAGATGAAGGACAGTATTAGCTCAGGAGCTGAAGGAAGGCTCAGGGTGGTCAAGAATTCATCTGGGACAAAAGGGAATGGATGAGGCAGAGGCCTCTTCATGGCTTTTGCATAAGCAGATCTGGTTTTCCCATGTCAAAGCCTGAGGGTTTTCCAAAAGTCCTCTTCTCAAAGGAAGCTCCTGAATCCCTGCAGGACAGAAAGGCCCCTTGGTGATTCACACTGGCTTGTCCTCAGAGGGAACTGCCCCTGCACAGTGCAACAGCAGAGGCTTTGTGGCTTTTCCCACTTCTGGCTGAAAAGAGCATCCCAAGCCCTTCAATGGCATCAGCTGAGCACCACAGACACAGTGTCATCCACTGGCTTTTCCATGGGGCAGACAGACTGCCTCAGCCATGCCCAAGTGCTGCTCAAGCAGGGTGAGTTACAGAGCTGCAAACACTGGGCCTGCCAAAACGTCCTGCTCCTTATCCAAGGAAGGGGAAGAATTCATCAATGATGCATGAGATACCTCTAAGTTCCAAATCTTCTGGGCTCACAGGCACTGTCCTGTTTTAAGCTTCTAATTACAGATTTTAATGACCACTCTGTCTGGCCCTGCAGTGGTTTCCATCAGCCTCCTCTCCTTGGCCACAGACGGCTTTTGCCCTCAGGAGAATCCAGTGTTTGCTTCCAAAGCCCAGACATCCCAACCAAGTTCAAGGAATGTATCTGAGACACAGCCTTCCTTTCTGTATGCCCCACATTGATCCAGTCTTCCTCCTAAAATAAATTCAGATCATTCCCTACAAGCATGAACCAAAAGAGCAAAGGAAATGAACATTGCCTCCCAAAGGTGCTGGATGGCTTGGATCCCATGCACTGGCTGCTGATGGGTGCTGGATCCATCATGTGAGAGCAGGAAACCCAGTGCTGCTGTCAGGACTCACTAGTGCTTCTGAGTTGCCCCTCCTTCTTTTGCCCCAAAAATCTGCCTCTCTGCCTGCAACTCCCATTTTGGCTTTTTCTCAGTGTTGCCCTCTCCAGTACCTCTGAGCCCCCTCTGCAGTACTTTACTGCACCAAAGCAATTGCTCTGTCTTCCTCATCCACACCTCAGGAAGATGTGTTCTTCCCAGGTTTCACAGCGGTAGAGCACGGATCCCCCAATAGCAAAGCTGCACCAATCCCACCTAACCCCAGCATGTCCCACCATGGCTGGTGGCCCCTGAGCCACTTTCTCAGCTTACATCTCACCCAAGCCAGGCTGGTGCCACGGCAAGCCAGTGCAAGCCCTGGGCTGATGGTTTTGGAAGAGGAGATGGAGCAGGGTGCCAAGGTGGCCATCAACAGATAATACTTACTCTGCTGGAGTCCTGGCTGTTGGATCCAAGCTCTCCAGCTGCAGGTTCTGGCTGCCCCCAGCATTCACCCCACTGGGAAAGGCCAAGCAGCTATGAGACACTTTTGCTGGCACAATGACACCCTCGCAGCCTTGCTCTGTGCTGGGCAGTCACACTGCTGGCTTTGTCCCCTTGGGGAGGGGACACTGCAGCACCGAAACCCATCCTGGTCTCCCTGCTCCAGCTGCCACTCCAGATGCTGAGCGTGGAGGTGCCAGACACGCGAGATGCTCTCGCTGCGAGCACACTGCCCTTTGCAGCCAAGGCCACGGGAGCAGAAACGTGACCCACTTCAGCAGGCAGAGGTCAAGTGGGGAGCACAGCGGCAGGCACACCTAGGAGCTCTGCTTGGACTGAATCCTTCGAGAACACGCGAGCGCCTTGGCTGCGCTCCAAGACTCCATCATTACTGGATAGTTTGCATTTCCTTCTAGGAAGACAGCCGGGAAGCTCGGCACGCGGTGCACAGCCCGCGGCTACAGACTCCTGCAAGGAACAAAGCTCCCATGCCCGGAGCCCAGCGTGCCAGACAATGGCCGGTAATTTTCTCTGCCATTCAGGCTCTGCAGGAGGAGAAGGAGCATCCCTGAAAGCCTTATTTTACAAAACCAGACAATCCCTTTGCACAACGGGCATTTTCCAGCCAGCATGGTGCAGAATCAGCTCCTCCATCCCATGGGCTCACCATCAATGTGGAAGGAGCAGCCCTCTGGGTGACCAGAAGCAGGTAGGGAAGACCCAATGCTTGTATGAAGCTCAACAGTCCTTTCCTCAGAAGAAATGGGTGGGGGAGGGAATAAAGGATTTCTGGAGAGGCTCTTCTTTCTCTGAGGTCTAATAACCGCAGGTGTCCAGCGCACACACTGGGCTACTGTTTGGGTGGCAGAGACTGGCCTGCCAAAAGCCACCTTGGCCCCAAACCCAAGCTGAACAAAGGTGTGACCCGAAGGGTCTGAACTAGACACCGTTAAGAACTGTGAACACAAGCCCATAATGCTCTATGCAAAGCACAGTGAGAAGAATTACAAATCCCAGGATCAGTGACCCACTATGAATGCATGAACCACAGCTGGAAAGGGAAAGACAGGGAGCAAATTTGGATCCCCTTCAACTGGAGACCCCAAAACTGCTCTCCCATACACAGCCCCACATGCCTGCAGCCCTTGCTCACCCCAGGGTCAAGAAGCTCTGCAATGCAATTACACTGTGGCTGTGTTTCTGGCAAGAAAAGGAGGACAAGCCTTGCAACACTGCCCAGGATCAAGAGTTGGAGCCCTGGACAGCATCACTCTGAACTTGAATGTGAGGGTTTTGGAGCCTTCCTTTTCACAGGGTGCAACATCTATGAGTTATAGATCATCTTTAGATCATCTCATCATCCTAAGGCTGACCTGCATCCTCCCCCAGGATGAGACAAGGCTCTTCTCCTGCTTGCAGAGGCACTTCCTTGCTTGTGACCAGCTGAGCAGCCACAGGGGTGTCAGATAGGTGCCACTTTCTGTGGGGTAAGCCAATGTGTCTCTGTTGGTTAAAACTGCATGCTGGAGTGTGTGAATTTGCACAAGTCTGAAGGGACCAAGAATTTTTGCTTTTTTTTTTTTAAAACCACTTGTAAAAACAAGAGGCAGATATTGAACCAGAGCCAACATCTGTATCTTTGTAAGACTCTCAATCACCAGCCTTTTGCTGACTCTAGAGCAATAAATATTCAGAGCCTTAAAAGCTTTACTTCAATCTGCTTAGGAGAAAGCAGCCTCAAACAATGGCCAGGGAAGGGATCTTGCCCAGCCTCAGCTTCAGAGGATCTGCTCAGGGAGGGAATGGCCCTCACCAGATCCTTGCAGTATCACAGCTCCTCATTCTTCTGTAATGCCGAAAATTGAGGGCCCCCCACCCCCTGCAAAATCCAGTTATTTAGAGCACAGCCACACACGCAGCAGACATGGCCCAGCAGAGGAGACAAGGGCCACTCCCAGTGCAGGAGCAGGAATGACCAGATAGAGGGAGGGGAAAACATCTGAGATCAGAGTTGCCATCACCCCTACAGTGGAGGTGAACCCCTGGCCTCACCTCTACATGTGGATTCAACCAGTTCAGATGATATTTTAGGCTACACATGGGGCTTTTCATCTTCAGAGCACTTAACAGGCATGTGTTAATCCCTGCAACGCCCTTCCGTGGCAGATAAATGTTTATTATCTCTGCTCTACAGCTGGTGGGACAGGCATGGTGTGGAACAGCTCATTGTTGCAGACCCTGGGCACCCTCAGCTCCTGGGCCCCTCGGAAAGACAGAGCAGGAGACCCCCAGGAAGGGCCACTTCCTTGTCCCATGGAGCAGGGCTGGGATGGGCAGCGTCCCCCAGGTTTCCAGGGGAGGAAGTCAAAAGCATCTTCCAAACACAAAGCCCCAGGACACCTCTCCCCTGCAGTAGGTCAGAACAGCGGCGCTCATTTATTATGGGCAAATTAACGCCCATGGAGATTAAAGCTTTATCTCCTGCCGGCTCAGCCGCATCTGACTTAGCAACGTGCAGGGCTGGGGCTGACACCGTGTCCCTGAGTGATGGAGGAGCCACATCCCCACTGCACCTCCCGCTCTGCAGGGTCCCAGTACCACCCCCTTCTGTGCTGGGGACTAACTGTGCTGCCTTCCTCCACCCTTGGCTTCTCCATTCTACTCTGAGCTGTGCCTTGTGCACCACCAGCCTATCTGCTCTTCCTCCTCCTGCCTGTTGAACCCAATGTTTGATAGACAAACATAAAGAAGAGCAGAGAGCAGAACAGGGACACCCTGATGATGTTTGTCCCATGCATTAACATCAGTGTGACACTGCCAGCTCTCTCTGTGCAGCAACAAACAAACGGCAAAACGAAGGCCATCACTGTCAGCATCAAAATCACCACCCCAGCCCAAACAGAGAGCGAACCAGTGCCAGGTCACCCGGGAGGAGGGAGGAATTACCATGCACTTGGTTGATCTCAGAGTTGGATGACAGGATCTCATCAGCCAACTTCTGGGCGGTGGGCAGCACCTCGGTGTGGTGTGCTGTGATCAAATACTGAACAAACTTCTGGAGCTGGTCCCTGTTCATCTGGAAAAGGGTCTCTGAGATGGGAAGACGGAGTTTGACCTGGTCCGGCTTGCGGATCCTGTACAGTGAAAGCGCCACGACGTGAGCGCAGTAAAAAATGTCCTTGTTCCCGCAGCCACACGTCACTGAGGTGATTTTGCAGCGGTCGAAGCTGATGGCCACCTTGTAGGTCATCTCTGGTTCTGTTGCAGTCGCTGGCTCCGTTACTGTCCCGCTGAGGTGGAACCCTGGAGAGGGCAAGGAGAAGAAGGAAAGGCCAGGTTAGCTTCCCTGTGACCACAACCACCCAGGCAAACTGTGAAGGAGGCAAGGCCAGCCAAGGCTGCTTGAGCATCTCTGTGCCAAGGAGCACAGCACGCAGCATGCCCCATCCCAGTGGCTTACACCCAGCAACACCCAGCCTGTGTGTACAAACACATACATGCAGCCAGACTCATTGGTGAGTTTATTTAACAGCCAAACCCTCAGGGGAAGAGCAAAGCTGCTCAGTTCCCATTTGTTTAAGTCTCTCAGACTGTTTCTCTCCTGGGAGTCATTTCCATCCACGCCTCCCTCTCACTGAATTTGCAACTCACATGAGTAAGGGCTGGTAGAAAAAGGCCATGTTTGATGAGGCAGACAAACCAAATGCAAAGCAATTCTAACTGTGGTCCCTCAACAAGGTAGAGTGCTCCAGGGCATGGCCACAGCTCTGAGCTCTTCCACGCAGTGGCTACAAGGAGCAGTAACAGGAGAAATGCACAGCCCAGACTGCAGGCTGGGGAGAAACTGTTCCTTGAGCTCCATAAATCGCTCGCACCCATGTTATGTTGCTCTCACCATGCCACAAGGGGTTGCAGCGTCTTCAGCCACAAAGTGTGAAAAAAAGCCCCCCAAAGACCCAAACACAGGTGAGGAGCATCAAATGGGCTCAGAAAGTCCTCTGGGTTGAAGCAAGGTGGATGTACCAAGCAAGTGAGGGATGAAGTCAGTGAAGAAAGACTGGATGACCATCAACCTCAATCTGAAAGGGAGCCTCAGGAAGCCCTTCTCAGGATCCAACTGCTGAGTGGGTCTAACACAAACACTTTGCACTTGCCCTGCACCTGATAAAGGGACACACCTTTGTTGCCACCAATCATCTGTCTCATTCCTCTAAGAAGAATGAGGCTGCACCAGGAGGTTAATTAACATGGCCAGGGCCACCCAGTGCCCCCATGTCAGAACCTGGTGTGAGACCTGGCATCCCAGACCAGCCCTCCTCCCTGAAGAGGATGCTCACTTTTCTCCATGCCACTGCAACCTTATTAAGCCTGTGTATGTACAGGTCCCTGCAGAGCCTGCCATCCCCCTGGAGAACGCAGCAGACAGCTGAGAGCCCTACAATTAGCGACAGAAAAGGAAAAGGGGTGTGGGGGGGGTGAAGATTAAAATACATTAACTGCATCAAACCCTTGTGCGTTTGCCAGCTCTTACAAAGGCTTTTGGAGACAAATTCTACCAGAGGTTTTTAATAAATGGCATCAAAACCAGCTATTCACTGCCAGTCTCTTTAAAGCCACGCCAAAAAACACATTCATATCTGATTAAGCATCAAGGAGGTCTGCTTTTACTTTAGTGCAGAGGAGGGGGGAAAGCAAACCTGTTCTGCTGCCATTACCCAAAACCCACCCCATGTGGCCAGCAGAGCAGGAGGGGAGGGATGGCCAGCCCTGCACATGCTGCCAGGAGTGGAAGTGTGGCTGAGGAGGTGCCGGGCTCGGCGCTGCAGGAGCAGCATGGCAGGAGCTGACGAGCCTCCCCCTCCACGCAAGTGCAGCCCCCAGCAGCCAAACTATATAAATCCCGAGGATAAACTCCAAAGTGTTTATGTTTTACCACTTCTCTGGTTTGCAATGCTTGGCAGGCGGCTCCGACTCACTGCCAGTTTCTCCCTAGTTTACTTTCTGAACAAGTTAAAAGGATTGGAAACCACGTTCCTGAGCAAGTATGTATGTATATACTCATGTGTATGCCCGCAGGCACATACACACATATATATAAAACACTCTAGGACAAATGATTGGCCATAAACACTGCCTTGAAATGCTTACTTTAGCAGGACTATGGGCCAGACCCCAATTGGGACTAACTGGTGTAAGGCTGGAGGAACTCATTTAACCAAACGACCTGTTTCAGACAGGTATAAGTCTGAAAATACACCAACTGTCATCTGATCCAGGCCCCAGAGAGAGAAAAATTGTCCAGATACCTCTGAGCCTGTTCTCAGGCTTGTGCTCTTCCATCTGCTGCAAGAGCCGGTCCTCACAACCCATAGCCAGGGTCTGAACATCGAACAGGACCGTCCAGTATGTCAACAACTGCCAAATTCATCTGGCACCTGAGCCCCAAGTCAAGTGTTGGTTTAGATTTTAGCTGTGGTGGCAGCAGGTCTACTTAAGATAAACTAGGAACTCTATACAGAACATTTATCAAAAGTTTAGTCAGAAACTAAACATAGTAGAGAGGGAGAGGCAGGAGCTGGCAGGAACAGAGGCATTACTTGGGAACATTTACATTAATGGGAGGTCAGGCTGCAGCTACTACATGTGCCCTGCACTGCAGCCAGATCTGCACCCCAGCACCCTGGGTGCTGAGCACACCAGCTCAGCAGTGGTGGTTATCACTGTCCCAGACAAGAGTGGTGGCTAAAAGGTGGGTTATGGTGTGATCACTCCATCATCCATCAAAGCACGCACTCTTGGTCCACGCAAAACCCTGATGCTGTCATCACCAAAAGGCTACAAGTCACCCTGGAAAAGGACAGCTGTCACTGTACCCTCCTCTCTGTTCATTTTGCATCCTAGAAGCAAGAAGCATCCTAAAAGCTGTGATAGCAGCACTTCAGTAGAGAGAAACACAGCCCTGGACACAGGATCTGGATAGCAGTGAGAGCAAAGACACACCCTCCTCTGTGTCTTCCCTGTACGTTTCAATTTAAGACATTCCTACAGCTGAGTGCTTATCTAGGACTTCATCTTCTGTTCTTAACATAAGCTAACTTGGTGTTTGATTTGCTGCCAGCAAAGTGACAGTGCCAAGGCTTGAAAACCATGGAAAAGAAATAATTAAATACCATCTTTGTAAGTACAGACTCATTACGCCCCACCAGAGTTTAGCTTTGTCCCAAGAACAACGTCGCCTTCTCCCTGCCCCAGAACGCCCTCTCCTACTTTTACCACAGAAGCTTCCCAGTGGATGTCTCTTTGATCAAGGTTGCAAAAGGAGCTGAGTGTTCGTAACTGCCCCAGAAAGAGCACAGAAAGGTGCCACTAATGTTCACAGGCACACAGGGCATGATGAGCTAATTCCACCCATATGACCCATCAAATGCGGACAAAACACCGGAGCAAGGACCTTCCTTGTGTTACTGCTGCTGGACATCACACATCTGATTTAAATTAAAACAGACCCTAGAATGGTCTTCTAGAAGTTTGTGAGCTCCACAAGGGTAGGACTTAAAAACTCATCAGCTGGGCAGCACTCTCCTCTTTGGAGTTGAGAAATCCTGCAGGCTGGGAGGAGGATAGATCCACAAAACCTCCCTGGGCTCTGAAAGAGCTGTAAAGGATCAAGCCTTTAGCAGGGCGCTCCAGTGCGGGAGACTTTGCTATTAGGACAACAGCATTAAGGCCTCAACAGAAGCATCTTTAACCAAGATGGAGAATTCTTTGATCTCTAAACCAACTGAACCAAAAGGAGTTTTGCAAACTCATCCAGTTCTTTAAGAGCAGACAGTCTTTCAGCTGGACATCTTTAACCCAGATGTCCACATGCCAACCATCAGGAGAAACCACTAGCTTATGCTGCAGCTCCAACCCACCATGAGGCCAGCTGTGAAGACCCCTTGTCTTGCATTCTCCAGAGAATCACTGAAGGTAAAGCCAACATTCAAGCTGGTTACAATGAAATATCTGAAATTTGGAGACAGGCAGGCTCACAGGTTGAATTTTGAACTCCCAAAACAAGTAAAACCCAGTCATAACCCCTTTCCTTCTCATAACTTTGGCATGAAATGCCTTCCAACACCTGCAAGGAAGAGGAGGGAGAGGAGGACCCCTCAGCTACCATACTAGTCAGGAACCCAAGCACTCAGCTCTGCTCCCTCTGGCAGCTGCTGCTCACAGCCACCCCTCAGATTTCACACTGCAGCCCTGACAGAAGTCACAGTTGTCATTCGCAAAGCTGTGCCATTTGGAAAAAATTAGCTCACTCTTCCCAGGAGTGGCAGTCGCTCGCCTTTCACGGAGTGTTAGCCAGGGTGGAAACCACCACAGAACAGCAGCCACATGCAGGACCTAACCCTGAGGATGCTGCACTGGCATTGCTGTGCAACAGGATGAGGACCAGTAACACATGGGTAATGTGGGGAGCACGTTTTCATGTCACTGTAACTCCTCTGTCTCCTCCACAGGCTTTTCTTGGTCTTTGTGGAAACCACGAAGCAGGGCACGGAATGGCTCTGCAGAGGGAAACATGTACCACATCCATGCCCTGAGCAAGGACCGCTGGTGGGATGCGGCCAAAAACTGTACACCTGGCTGTCAAAACCTCAAGTGACCTCCTAGTACCTGAGGCCGATATTTTGGGCAGCCTCTTGTTAAGAGCAACATGATGGAAAGTCCATCCACGCAGCTTCCTGAAGGCAGCAGCCACATCCCCTCGCATCCTAGCCAGAGAGTGGCTGTGGCAGGCAGCAGCTTGGCTCCTCACTGCTCTTGTACTCCATGCTCAGCTCCAGGACTCCACCCCGAGCCAGACTAACCTCACTTCAAATCTCCCTGGGCAGGCAGGAGCTCTGCAAAACCAAATAGGAACGAATGCGTGAATATTTATGGGGCTCAGCACATGCAGATGAGGTAAACCAAAATTCTCAGTGCAAGTTGTATACACTAGGTTAACGTGACCCAAATATATTTTTTTTAAATTTCCAAGCCACAGCGGAAAGTTATTTTAAACTAAAGTGATTCCAAGCTCTTTAGTGATTAAACGGACTGCAGCTCCAGCTCCTAATGGAAAAACCATTTGTTTTTCCACTGTGTGAAAGCCATAACTAGCAATGAATAATAATTGCTGCACCGAGTGTTATTTATAAGCCATTCTCGGTCACATTTCCGTGCCTCGAAACAGCAGCTTTCTAAACATGAACTTAAAATCGGTCAATATTTGTAATGTAGACAACACCCACGGGAGGAAGGTGTCGGTGTACTCGGGCGGTGGGAAGCAGAGGTTAGTAAAATCTCCCCAAAGCTTTCCAGCTTCTAGATCAATTCCTCCAGCCGGCTGATGCTGACAATTGCTCAGTGCCTGACCTTGCAGTTGGAAAGGAGATGGGCTCATGAACTCATTTGCACATGACAATGCTCCAGCGAAGTGAATCATCTGCCTCTGATAGTAACGGAGAGTACGACGCGCCCCAGCCCGCCCGGGCTCCATTCAACCAGCACAGGGCTGGCCTTTTATGCTGCCAGTGCAAGAAAGACTCCGCTGAAGATGTGTGCAATTAAACCCACTTTTCTTGTTGCTCTTTTGATTCAGCGGCTCAATGAGAGGCACCCTAGGCAGGTGTTGTCATACACAGATAAAATGTGCCTTTTCAGAGAACCGGCAGACAAAAAGAAAGAGGGTAAGGCTGAATCAATTGCCATTTCTCCCTTGCAAAACAGGGAATCCAGGCTTCCAGCGAGTCAATGAGCAGAGTTGCTATGAGTTTCCATCCTCCCTCCTCCCCAAAGCTATTCTTTTTTGTGACCACAGTCTGCTGTTGAGCGAAACCTTGTCAGGGATGAAGGAGGCAGGCAATGGCTATCCAGAAGGATGCTGTCCCCAGCAGAACGCAGCCGCGCTTCTTCTGCTGAATGTTTGCCCCTCACAGCCCTCCCCCCTGTCCCCACCATGCTCCTGTCCTTGCCTGGTCATTACCACCCTGGAAAAGCACCTCTGCTTTCACAGAGCTAACAAAGACCATTAACAGCCCCCAGGAAGGAGCCATGCCCACAGCTGATCCGCTGCCAGGAGAGGAAACAAAGGGATACGGATGAATTGGAGAGGATGCACCACGTCTGCAAGTGTCCCCACACATACCTACAGCCTCAGACACCAACTACCACAGGGTTACGACAAATACTCTTCTATCATCTCTCCAGGTAGGCCAAGGAAGGAGCAAGAGCTGCAGCTGTAAACAGAGGAGATGCAGTGGGGCTGTTTGTGCTGGAGGGAGCCGTAAGCTCCTCTGAGCAGCTGAGTAAGCTGGAGGGACGCTCTCTCTGCCATCTGCTCTGATCCCACAACACCTCCTGCAAATGAAGAGTCAATCCACTGGTTTCTATCCCTGTTAACCTCTAATCAGCCAAGAGGACTGGCCTCTGCCTTGCTCTTTATCCGAGCCAGCTAATGCGTGAAGCACACCGCGCTTCCCATCTGCTCCAGCATTACTAGAGTTAAAGGACAAAGCCGTTTCCCTGTCCCGAGCATTCACTTACACAGATGCCCTTGTATTAACTCAATTTCCCAGTGATTTCCATTATTACCCTTACGAGATTTCTGGTGTTTGTTTATCTAGGAGCCTCAAATGGAGGTTTTTTCCCTCCCCCTCCCCAGCTCAGGGGGTGGCTGGCCCAAGGCCATGCTCCAGATGACTAGTCCCAGTCTGTGACTTCACTCAAAAATGTTCTCCATTTTCCCCCCAGCCTGGAGTGCTCTTTGTTGCCCTTCCAGTGCCAAACAACCAGCTTTTCTGGGTCTTTGTTGCCAGCCTCAAAGCCAAGACCACCCTTTCCAGCATCACCTTCCACAATCTTCCAACGCCTGCCTGCAAATGGTTTTTAAACTACCCAGATGAGCAACTCTTGCTCTCAAGACATCTGGTTTGGGCAAAAAAGGAAAAAATACAACTGGCTTTAAAGTTTGGCCTGATTTCCTCTGCTGAGGTGCAGCCTTGCAAGCTGAATTCCTCTGCAGGTCAGATCCAACTCAAACCAATCCAAATGCCAGTTTTGCAGCTGCACAAGCATCAGAAAGAGCTTCAAGAGAGGAAGAGTTCACTGCATCTTTGCTAACATGTGCTGCCCACGTAATAACTAGTGGCAAAATGCTGTGAAGCCTCTGCTCTTTGCTGCTGCAGTGTAACTTATGGTAGTCTTGAATATAAAGTTTTCTTAAAACCATGAGAAATTAAAAAGATGAGGATGCACAGTAGACTTTTTAGTAGTAGTGGTGAATGCACCATCTCTCCATCAAGGGATAAAAACCAACCCATCTCCATGACCACCCCCAAAGCATCCATGAGCTCATGAGTGGCTACATCTGAACAAGGAGCAACACGGCTCCTTGTTACAGCTCAGGTGTTTGCTCAACAGATGCGGGGTTGTTTCCAAGCATGAAAGAAAACACCCACAGGGAGGAAATTCACTTTTGCTGGAGTTTCCGGGCTCCTGCGTGCCATCAGTTGGGGCTGCCACAGAGCAGACCCAGCCCTGCGCTGTCACCACCTCAGTTGCCTCAAGGAATCTGATGGGAGATGCCAAAACTCACACACGAGGCTCAGCTGGGGTCATCTCCTGACTTCAATGGAGCCACCCAGATTTCCAACAGCTGAGAGGCTTCTAGTACATAAAAGGGTTTTAATTAGGAAATGCCTCTTATCCCTCCATGCAAGTGTCACCACGATGGGATCACTGAACTTCATCACAGTCAAAGGCAAATGCAGCAGCGCTGTTCCCTTCATCATCTTTTTCATGTGGTGATTCACAGAACTCTTAACCCCGCAGAAACACAATCCCAGCCCCTAAAAGCGAAGTGCCTCCCATGCCGGAGCCCTTAACCTGTTGTTCCTGACTTAAGAGCTCCTCCCTGGGTACCCTCTGGTTGTGGAAGGAGTTGCTCCAGAGCCACAGACATCCTTTTCTCTCAATGTATTTGCTCCCCTTGCTGACCTGCTTTTCTGAGACATAGCCTCCCTCCTGCATTGGCAGCTTTTCCAGGTCTTAGCCTGAGGCTGAGGAGCAGCTCTGGATTTTGTCTCCAAATATGCAAAGATAAACTGCATTCAGTGCATATTTTGCCACTTAAAGCTGCCTCAGGAGCAGGCCATCTTCAAACCAAAACACAAACTCAATTAACCAATATCACAAATGAAAAGCAAAACCAAGCCTGAGAACCTCTTGACTTGTTTTCTTCCCACATTTTGGTTTTGCATGGGGCAGGACCAGCAGCCAGTTTAACAAGGCACAAAATCAAACCAGGGCATTGTGCAGCAACGGAGGGAAGCAGGACACCACCCTGATCCTCCCTGAGACACCAGACCTTAAAATAGCAGCTCTACAATTTATAGGGAACTTATTAGTTATAATTTTCCTGGCCCTCAGAAGCCTTCCGAGGGAATGAGGCAGCCTAGATTCAATACGAAAATCTGCTCCAAATTCCTCCCCAAAAAACCACTTTTTCTGCTAAGAATAGATCTTTCATTTTGCAGGGAGGATAAAGCCTGACTTTCTAAGTTACTGGTAATGTTGTTAAACGAACATTGTATTTACAAAGCATTTCAACAGCATTTGTGATAATGGTCTCAATAACAAATTTGCTGAAAAGATCAATTAACTTCCTTCTGAGAACCTCACTTTTAAGCACAGAAAAGGGTTCTGCATTAAAATTGCTCCCCAAAGGCAGAAAAAAAAATTAAGATGACACCATTTTGCCATTTCTGCTCTCCACCCCCAATTGCAGAGCTGGGCACAGACCCCTGGAGCAGGCACCAGGATGACTCCCCTCTCCTGTTGACTTTTACAGCCCTCATTTAGAATAAACTCACCCTTTGTATGTATTTATATTTATATATGCATGTATTGAGTTTCACTAAGGAGACCACAGAGACACACTTTATATTGTAGAAATATTATTATACTTAAAGAGCTTAGCTCACTTCAGTAACTTCATGAAAACTTAGTGGTTTCCTCCCTCACTCTGGCCCCCAAACCAATAAAGCTTAAATTTTGGAGCTTATTAGGGCTGCTCCATACAGGGAAATTATCTACCCATGACAGAATAAATTATTCAGCAATTGCTATTCCAGATCAACCTTCTCTGTTGACATTTTATTCCAGAATCATTTTTGGAAACTATGAATGTATTCCTGAAGGAAAGGACTTCAATTCCAGGACAGGGAGTCATCCAAATACCTGCTGCATACCAGCAGCTGTGCTGGTCACCAGCCCTTGGTGACAGCCCTGACCAGAGCCATCCCAGAAGAGAAGGTGAGTTGGGGGTGCCAAGTTTGGGAAGATTGTCTGCTGTATTTCAACATCCAGCAAAACTTGAGGTGAAGGAAAGGCACAGAACCTGATTTCACACGGAAAAAACGTTTTCCTAGCTTTTTTTCAACTCGTAAGTTGCAAAATGAGAGGAACCATCCAGCAAGAGGCTGGATGACTTTGCATCACAAGGTGTAACATCCGGCCCAAAATTCTGAGGAAAGCAACTGATTCCTGTCCCTGGAATCTCTGCACAGATCTGGGAAATTCTAAGGTACACAGGGATCTCCAGCAGGACTGCACTTTGGAGAGGGGAACATTTTTTAGTAGAAGTGGTGAGTAGAGCTGTCATGTTTTGCTTCCCACATCTCCATCTTGGCTCCACACTCCTCCTGCAACAGTCCTGCCCATGCACCGGAGTCCCCCATCCCCTGCTGGCCCCTCACAAGAGAGATGTCAGTGCTTACTGGAGGGTCACATGGCTTTCATCCACCATGCAGGTGAAGTGTGTTGAGGGTATTTGAGAAGCACCAGCTCTGACAGTGGAGAGACCTGCAGAGCACCCGGTGTGCTGTGGCACCTCCCAAGCCCAACTCAACCTGAGTTTTATGCCTCTTCCACTCAGACCAGGGTTTTTTTGGGTATCCTCCAGTCCCACCAAAGTATACATCATATCCAGCATTCCTCAGATAGCTAGAGTCAGCTCCATAGAGACCAGAGGCTGTGCCTGAGTAGCTGGACTTGTTGCCGCCCCCTGGGCATGGCCATTTCCCCAAGCCCCACAAATGGTTCCCTGACACAAACACTTCCACACAGGAAGCTCAACACACTTCAGAGGGCAACAGCAGGGCACCATGTTCAGGCACTGTAAGGAAAATCAAAGAGGGATAAGAACAACCCAAGTGATGCAACCACATAAAAGTCCTCAGTTGCCAGTATCTCCTCTGTGGTGAGACCCTGCAGCGAAGTTCTGGGTCACGGCTGATGAGCAGTCAAATTGCCCAATTCTCCATGACCAAAACCCTCTGCAGAACAGTCAACACGCTTAAAATAACACTTAAAAAACCCTTTTGATCACATTAGTCTTCACATGACCCTTCTGCAAAGTCAGGAAGGCAGCGGGAGGTCTGCAGAGCAGAGACTTCCCCAGCAGCCCTCCTCGCTTGAAAGGAATGTGGTTGGGAGACAGATGCCTGACAAAGATGCTCTGCTCTCCTGCATCAACAGCTTTCACCATGCAGGCATTTTAAGACAAAGCAGATTCTTTTACAGTAATGTTAAGCCCCTCAGCACTACCTTTTCTCCCTTCTGGACACACACTGTCCCCAGCATCTCCCAGCTGCACACCACCAACCTCCTCTTTAACAAGGAGCACGCAACTGGAAAGCTGTCACGGAAGATCCGCAGTGCACAGGAAAACATAAGCCCTCCTGCTTTTCAAGTTCAAGATGACTCCACAGCTTCACAGCCTTCAGAAACACAAAGGGCCACAAAAGCTGCTACCTAGGGAGATGGGAGCCACCGCTTTGCTGGGTCGGGAGTGGTGCTCAGGCTGCCTCTGCAAAACTCATGTTTCTCATTAAAACTTCACAGATTTTTTTTTTTTTTTTCCTGGAAAAACATTGTTATTCAATCCACAGCCTAGACTGCAGGCTCCTCCGTTTGCTTTTGATGCAGTGCAAACATCTAAAATGACACCATGTAATGACAAGATCTGTCATCGGGATGGCTGGGGCTACAGTAGAAAGAAAAACAAGGGAGCGATCCTCTCCTTCTCCCTGGAATTCATCACAATTAAAACAAAAGGAAACCTATATTGTGCAGCTAATGCTAAATACATAGGATCGAAAGGAAAGGGGAAAAGTGTGATGTGAGACATTTAGTGGCGGTTTTCTCCCATTATGTGCCATGAGGCCCTTCTGGAGGTGGATGGAGAGTCTCCAGCTCCTCTAACCACAGATTTATTTCAGTAATTTAGTCCCTTTACAAAAAAGAGAAAGGAAAACGGAAAGAGAAAGGGAAAGAGAAAGGGAAAGGGTTGCAATACCCCAGACAACTATGTGCTGGCTGGCTGCAATACAAACTGAAAGCCTTGCTGGAGTGAAATCCCACCCCTGCAGCCTCCTGCAGCTCCTGCTTAGCCCCCATCCTCTGTGGGACAAGCCAGGCACGGCTCCCTGGCAGCAGACACTGCACGTGCCAAAGGGTTATCAGCACATTTATCTCAATTTGGAATTGGAAGCAACAAAACCCAGAAATGCAGTGAGCTCAGCATAATGGGAATGAAACAAAGCAAAAAGCAAAACCAGATGAGCAACTAGGAGTTGACTCCTCTCTTCTCTCTGAAAAGGGAAGCCGGTAACTTGAGAGAATGTGGGTTTACCCACAATCTCAGCAAAGGGTTTTGGGAGTCACCCTAATTACCACATAACCCAAGTATTACAGAGTCCTCCCACTTAGAGACGGGAAAGCATTGAAAGTATTGTGGGGAAATTTTCCCCTGACCCTTGAAAGGGGGTCCACAGGCACCCCTGGAAAGGAAGGACCAGTCACACACTGTGGGAGACACATCCTGGTTTAGAGGGGTGTCTCTCCTGGTCAGATGGCAGAGCACACCCAGGGAGCTGCAACCTGCTCCATCCCCTGCTCTGTGCTGAGCAGGAGCAGAGTCCCCCTTCACCTGTCTGGGAAACCAAGGCAGAGTCCAGCAGCAAAGAATGGCCAGGGGACAGCAGCTGGGAAGCAGTGAGCAAGGATGAAAGCAACCCACGCTCCGCTCCACCACTGTCTCCCCAGGAAGGAAACCTCCAGTCCTGCCTTCCCCCCAGGCAACCTCCTTGGGCTCCACCTGGAAAATCTGCAATGTCTTGGGTAAACTCCCATGGCTGTGTTTTCCAGGAACCACAGCCACTGACTAAATGTGGTGCATCACTCCAAAATAAATTACTGTAATAAGAGGGGTCAGGGCTGAAAGATGCCCTTGCCAAGATGACACCTGAAAATGGATCCATGCAGGTAAATTTTGCATGCCCTGATGCTGCTAACCCTGCTTCCACGGCTGCTTAACAACTACCACAGTTTGCTGCACTGACTGTACATCAGGCTTTACACACCCCCACACTTGGGGGGCTCTTGCTCAGAAGCCCTACTTGCACAACTTTACACCCAACACTTGTGAGCACAGGGAATGGCCACCCTTTGCTGGCACTTGCCTCGATGGCAAACAGTCCTTCAACAACACACATGCCAAATTAAAATTATTCCAATCAGCAGCAGCCTCTCTGTAGAGAGCAACTGCTATTACTTATTAATTTGTTTCCTCAAGATAAACAAGAAATTTATCAAAATCTGAAACAGACAAGGAGCACATGGAGAAGCAGAGGGACAGGGGATTGCCACTTGTCTTTGAAAAATAAATACTTCTATGCTATATTACACTTTTCACTTGCTGTTTCCCTCAGGAACCAGTTTCCATACTTGGGTTTCCACTGCAGGAGATGGAAACCCCACAGACTTCTATGTTAGGTTGAGGACTCAGTCCTCTTTGAGGGGAGGAAGCACTGAATTTGAGACTTAGCAGGTGAAATGTAAATAAAAATAGACATTTTGAAATAAAAGCTAAACACATCTTAGCGATGAGTGTGTTTGTCTACAGGCTCTCACAGATCATGACCTTGACATCTTGCAGAGGAGGTGTATTCTTTTAAAATCAATTCAGTTCCTTGTTTAGAGAAACTGCTCCGTTAAACCTAGAGACAAACTCAGCATGGATGGAGAGACCAACACTTCCCAGAAGAGCTGAAAGCAGTCTCACTCCACTCAGCCATCAAGCAGGTGATACTCATGGGTGGAACAGGCAGAATAAAACCCTTTAGTACAGTTCCCTGAATCATCTACAGTGAGGAGAAAGGGTTGGAAGGACAATGAAGAGCAGAGTTCCCATCATGCTCACAATGCACATCTGCAAAAGCAAACATCTGTGGATCTTCCAGCCATGCAACAGCCACTCCAACAGCCTTGCTTTTATACATCCCCTCTTGTTTCCCCAGTCATAAGGAAAGGATCAAAAATGGCTGTTTCTAGTCCAATAAGAGTTATCAATTGCATCAGTACACTGGGCCAAAGGAGAAGCAAATTACACCCACAGTATACTCAGCATTTGTGCAGGCAGGAGTGTATGGAACATAAAAAGGAAGGAAAACGCAGAGCAGATAATCAGAACACCTAAAATACAAGTGGTGAGTCTGTAGTCAAGGTTGCTTTCAGTCCTGGTGGTTTGCTAAAAATCCACCCGATTTTTAAGTGAGCAATGCAGAGCAACAGCACTGAGGACATCTCTGGGCAGTCACAATCACCCCATCGTGCAAAATGTCTGGGATGCCACAGAGCCCTTGCTCCTCAGCCTTCCCCTTAAAGAAGGTGTGAAACCCCACGTCAGCATCTCCAACCATGTTATTGTAAAAGCCAGAGAACTGAGAGCTCTGCACCACCAAGAAGTATTACTGGACTTGGGCAATGGGTATGAAGTATGTTGGAGTGAGACACCACCAGATCCATAAAATCTTGAGTAAACTGAACTAAAAAGAAATGAAAACCAAACCCACTGTGACATCAATCCCATTGCAGACTCCCTTAAGCTCAGCTAATCCCAACTGTTGACCCCTTCTCCTACTGTCCCCTGGACCACACCAGCCATGGGGCTGCCCTGAGCAGTCTCCGTGCCAAACCCTTGGGAGCACTATCCCAGTTCAACATCCCTGCAAGACCTGATGACTGAAGGGTTACCAGTTGACATCTCCAGGCTTTCCTGCAGCAAGTCAACAGCCAAAACAGTGTGGTAGAGGCTGGCCCAAGCCACAAAGCCAACGTTGGGCAGTCCAGCCACTTGTTACCCTCTGCCCTCCAGCCCATTGTTCACCCAGCTCCTCCATGCCTGGCCTGGGGTGGGCTGCAGACATCACCCAGTCTGCAAGGCAGATGCTGTTGAACCCACCTATTGCTATTGAAGATGCCAATTAAACTCACCTTGAAATTTTTGGCTTCCTGCATCTGTGCCTACTGGATAGTTAAACTGACACCTTTGCACGTTCTCTTTGTCTGGAGCCAACAGATCAATCTGACTCAAACACAGGAGATCTCTTTTTAACACTCCAAAGCTAATGAAAAAAAATCCCCTCTGGTGAAAGAAAAACAGTGGATCAGAGAGGTTTTATTAGCCCTTAACCATGCAAAGTTGGGAGCTCGCCCCCTGTTTAATTCTAACACTCCAACTCTGTTAAACATTAACTGTATAAATAATCAAATACTTCACATGACAGAGCCATACTTCCAATACGGGGCATATAACCCAGAGGGTAATGAAGGGTGCAGTCTTTTGGTCTGAAGGATTTCCAGTGCTCTCCAAAGAGCAGAACAAAGGCAGTCCCTTCCCCCTCCTCTGCCTTCAAAGCAAAGGCTTTGATTCGCTCAGCGAGACCACATCAAGCCAGAGCACAGGCATGCAAGTGGTATGTATCTCATCATTCCCCTCTGCTCCAGAGACACACGTGAAACCATCAGCCACTGTGTGGTCTCAGCCCTGTCAAACAACGTGCATCCCCTCCTAAAACACCCAACTCTCCACGGCCCCACCAGCTGGCAACTTCTGAGCATCCTCCTCACCTTTGCTCCACTCTGCTGGGGAGGTGATGTGGACCAACCCACCCAGCACACTTCAGTCCCAGACACAGCTCCTTCCACTAAACCCCATCACTGCTTCTCCAAGATGAGTGTTTTCCTGGCAAGCAGCACTTGGATGAGACAGGAGCTCCAGCTCTCCAAAAGCCTGTGGTCTTCCACCTGGCTTGCAGAGCCCACAGACTCAACGCCACTGAAAACATCCCCTGTTTTCATTACTTGTAACAAGGATCACAATGGCCTGGCACCTTTGAAATGAAGCCCTTGCCCTCTTTGGGCTTTGGTTTCCCTGTCTGCAAAGCTGGGGTAATGTCCCTTCTGGGCCTCACAGAGGTATTTTAAGGAGCAGGCTGAAGTCTGGCTACTTAGGAAATGACTGGTGCATTTGCAAAATGCTGCAGAAGAAAAGATCTATAAAGGAAAAAAGCCTGTTTGAAAGAAGTTAAAAATGAAAAGCTGCATTAAAAATATATAAATCTGATGTGGACCATTTCCCTCTTCCAAGGTCAAGCTAAGGTAGTTTTTTGGCATATGTAATCATCTGATGTCCGTGACTTCCTCAGTTTAGACTGATGCTCTCACTTTCATGCTGACTGAAAAGCTTCAAGAGATGTTTGATAATCAAAGCAGCAGGAGCCAAATGGAGAAACGTTTGACCCAGAGCCCTGCCTAAAACTGCGCTTTCAGTACTTCTGAGCTGACTTCGGAAAATCAGTATTGGCTTTGCCAGAACCCGGGAGAGCCATTGTGCATTAATTATCGCTCTTGCTCTGCAGACAGACATACAAAGGATAAAGACAATTGTGAGGCTTGTTCAGAAAAAGGGATCCAGCACCAGGTCTCAGCACAAGCACTTTCTCCTTCAAGTGTTATTCAGCCATTCAGATCCTGAAGAAAGCCCTTGACTGAGGGCCCTTCACCTACGCTGACGAGTAAGGCATGGACTCACCATGATCCACGTGATTTTTGTCCACATTGACAAGTTTAGCTTCAGTACACAGCACCTGAGCTGTACAAAAAAATGTCCTCTCCCAAGCACAGCCATCACACCAAGACCTGCATTGCTCAAGAAGTCAGCAGGACTCCTCCCTGTCAGCTGCAGGGGCAAAAAAAAGACACAGCTGTATGAATGAGTGGGGTTGTGTATCATCCATCATGCCACCTGTGTAATATTTAGACAAAAATTGCACCATGCTGGTACAGGGACCTGTTTCAACAGCAAATTCCCCTGCTTTCCCTTGCAGGACCCTGATTTATCTCCTCCTCCTGCTGACAGGTGAGAGTGCAGCTGGGATCTATAAGCACAGAGAAAGGCTCTTGGCTTCTAGCACATCAGCCATGGGGTGGAGGAAACCAGGTATTGCATTCCTATGGAAATGCTTTTTCTGGTCAGCCCATCATTTTCAGTTTGCTCCTCTCAGCAGCCCCAAGATGCACACACAGCACAGACAAGAACATGAGACACCCCTTCGGAGTCCCCAACCCACCAGCACTGAGTGGAGTAGCTCAGGTTTAAGCCCAGCTCTTTGAAGACACAGCCCATCCCATGTGCATGGAGTTTGAGAGCGTAGACTGAACATGAAGAGGAGAAGGATCCCAGATCCTTGGGACTTGGGTCCCTTCAGAAAGTCACACTGGGAAGGGCTTAGCACGACTTTACAGAATTCGCAACCAGCTTACAGCAAGTAATTCAGATGTCATTCCAATTACTGGTGCAGCACCAAAGAAAGGACCTTCTGTGAGCATGGGACACAAGTGTCTCAGTCCCTCCTGGCTCCCTCACCCACGCTGACACACTTCACAGGCAAGCTGCCCACACCGAGAACAAGCAGCCTGCTCCAGGGTTGATTCCTACTACATCTCCCATCCTCATTTAAAAACAGGAGATAGCTGGTTTCCCTGTCGTACATGATGAAATGCCAGCCACACTGAACAGGCTTCATCTAAAACACAACCCACTGCCTTTCCAAGCCAAGGGGGAGATGTTCTCCCAGTCTGCAGATAGCAACTTCAGAAACCCTTAAAGTCAAGCTCTTGGTCTTGCTTTCCTTGATGAAGCAGAGAAAGCACCAGAGCTCCCTGATGGCTGCTTTTTCTGCCAGTTCTTGCAGCGAGATGGAGCTGCTAACAGACCTATTCAATCTCTGCAGCAAAGTCTTCTAACCAAATCACACCAGACAGGGACATGGTGATGCCACAGACATTTCTGAAGGACTGCAGAAAATCACTGTTGAACAGATTTCCTATTGGAAAGGTTAAATCTAGAAGATCATTCCCCTACATAGTCATCCCAAAGGGAAAGATAGGTTTTTAAGGTCAAACAAAAGAAGCAAATTCACCTAAATGTCCCAGCCTGTAGTGCCATGACTGATGAACCCAACAGAGCGGCACAACCCTCCAGCTGCTGTCTGTCCCATCCCTCTCCATTCCTACAGCAAAAGTAGAGAGCCTGGGAAAAACAGGTAAGGGTCCTTCTGAGGAGGAACAACCCCATTCCTCATGAAGCTGATGGAAAAGCTCTGCCAGGATTATGTCCAATGGCAAGAGAGCTCACAGAAACGGCTCTGGGGACATAAGTATGTGAACTTTCATTGCATGTTGCTCTTCCCAAGACACCTACCTTTGCTACCCTTGGAGGCAGGACACTCAGGTCACAGACCAGGTGGAAGGTGCAAGAAGGCCCAAAGCAAGGCAGAGTCAGCAGCATCCCACTGCACATCTCCCACATGCAGGAACCTGGGGGCTGGAGGCATGCAGGGCAGCCGGGATGTTGTGGCAGAGCTGCTGCTGCCAACATCCTCCTACACCAGCCACCCGCTGCTCGGTGCCACCAGCAACAGGCCATCCAGACCCAGGAGGTAAAGCCAAGAACCACAGCAGGAGAAGGGCGGATGCAGAGACAGGAGAACCAAGGGCTCTTCACCTCCCACACAGCCATGGAACTGCAGCCAGAGAGCCCCTTTTGGACTCGCGGTTCCTCACGCTGATGGAAAATTCAAAACCGAGTTTTACTCCTGACTTGCAAATCCTGAGGAGGAGGAGGAAAAGGAATAAAAAATAAAAAAAGCCAGGCCATCTGCTTCAGGGCCCTGCAGCAGAGAGCAGGGCTGCACATGGTGATTCTCCAGGCAGAGCCCTGGTACGACTTTCAGGTTGACTTGGCCATTTGATTTCTTTAGTGCAGTTTTGGACCCAGATGTTTCATAACACGCGCTACCGAGTGCGTACATGCGAGGAAACTAACTCCGATTTGAATATCCCTGAGAGCACATTGCTCTTACTAAACACACTCTGCAGAGCTATTGCTCCATGCGGCATTAGAAGTACAAGACGTTCTGCTAGACTACAAAAAATTGGCCCATAAAAAATAAACACTTCTGTCTTACTAAGGGCATCTGGAAATGACCCAGAGAGCTTGTCTATTTTCATTGGTAGCATTTTTGTACAACAGAAGAAAGAAGCTGATTGTGAATTTTGAGCAAATGTTCCTCAAACGCTTACAAGGAATCCCTGAAAACACGGGCAAGCATACCACCCACCCAGCTCCCCACGGGCAGGGCTGGAAGACCACGGTGCGGTCCCATTTCATGCAGGCTTTCCCCCACAAACTACTCTTCCTGTTGTCTCTCAGTAAATCACATCCCTGAGGAAAGAAGCTTGTCTCAGACACAGGACCCACCTGCTCCCACAAGCATCCAACCCCACCACAGCACACATGTGGCAGGGAAAGACAGGCCAAAGGAGCAGGCAGGGCACCCTTTACTGTGATGCTCCTTTGAGAGAACACCATGGTTCTGAAAGAAAAACCCACTAACCTGCTGGCTCTGCTGCAGAAACCAACCAGGAACACTCACATCCCACCAGTGATGGGGTCCCAAAAGAGCAGATAGGAATAAAGCACAAAGAGACAGCATCTTCTTCAGCAGCCCCTTGTCCAGAGACACGTTGCTGATGATTGGTTTCTTAGGGTTGTCCAAATTCCTCCTTCAAGCTCAGTAGAGTGGAAACCGGAATGGTGGAGTCCTCCATTCCAGATCCCACACTGGGACTGTTCTGATGACTGCCTGGCTCCTTCCTTCCCAGCAAAGCACTCCAAAAATGAACCAAAACAAACTCTAGAGTCATGACACTTCTCAGGAGGCAGACTCCAGGCTCTCCAGCCAGGCCCAACTGCAGACGCCACAGAAGTGTATTTATTTTAAAGACTATTTGAGCTGGAGTTTGTGAGAGGAACGATCCTTTTTTTAGAGAACTTGTGGTTTTTGTAAAAACTGATTTTAGCAACAGTCATATGTCAGGCTCTCTTTAGAAAAACCATCTGCTGATCTCCCAAACACGGTGCAAGCATCTCTGCAAGGACCGCGTGCTGGAGACACAGCAACTGGTGAAGGGCCGTGACTCCAGCTGCACAGTTAGGAAATACCAGACTGAGACAAACTGACCTGGTGTGCCCTTCTTGCACAACACCATCCCATGCTTCTCCCTGACCCTGGAAAGTCTCCGTCCTCCAGTCACTGTCCCACTTTCTGCCTTTGCTTAGAGCATCTCTGTATTCCAATGTGCCCTGACAGACCCAATCCCAAAAGCCTGTCCTGCTGTAATTAGGGACAAGTTCCCCACTCCATGTCTGCTATTAAAGCAGCTATAAAAGGACAAGTCCCTCTGCCACTTGCCCTGGGCTAGCATGCTGGGAGTAGCTGACTGGGGATAGCCAACATCCAGCCCCTGCCTCCCTGGGGAGCCAATGTGGGAAGGAGCTTTGTCCATTGTGAAGGCACTTGGGTAATTACCAGCTGCTGGAATCAAAGAAGTCTCTGCTGAGCACATGCAAATTCCAGCTTTTCATGGGTTTGACCACGTTTGCAGAGGAATGGCAAAGACGTCTTGGAAAATGGGCACCTCCTCCCCCTTCCCCCCGCACTGAGCCTCACAGCAAGCTCCAAGAACAGCTACACAGACTTCTTCAGCAGGGCAAGCCCAACACTTTTCTCTAAGCTTGAAATGCCAGGGCCATTTTACGCTCCTTTTTTATTTTTTCTCTCCCCTAAAATCAAACAGTTTGAGGGCCAACATCCAGCGTGGAAATCGAACGCGCGGATGGTTAAAACCCTGACAAAATTACAAGCAAGACTGCAAACAGGGTCTTATCTCATGAGCGGTTGGGCGAATCTTCATAATAGCTGTTACCACCAACCCCACCTCCAGTAATCCCCATCCTCAGGCAAACTGCTTCCAGACACCTGCTCGGCAGCACATCGCCCATCTCCACTCGCGCCTCGCCTCTGCCGACGCTGAAACTGAAGCAGACTGACAGCGGGATAATTTAGGGGAAAATCACATTCTCTGCAATATAACTTTCATACGTGACTATATTTAGCAGATGGAGAAACAAAGTACGTGTATTCAGTAAATATATATTTTTATAGCCGTAAAATTATAAACACATATGTACGTTCCAAGGAGATCTGAAGTCTATTTTAAGGCGTTCTTCACATGCGGATCATTAAAGCCTACAATATAGTTCCTTTGCCACATTGTAATAAATATGGAAAGCGAATACACACTTCTCAACTCTTGCAGGTCATGAGAGACCTACAGATGATCTTGTTTCTCTTCTGGTCGCCCTCTTTAGTGCTGTTTCAAAGGGAAATTGGTTTCATATGTGGGCTGACTGTACCTCACAGCATCGTTCTGCCTGCAAACCTAATTTAGTGAGCTTCTGAAACACTGTAACATTGGGAAGCATCAATTCCAGACCTTCAAAACCCACAGGGTCAATGTCTGAAACAAATCCCTCGCCTGACAGGCTGCTAGCCTTGCAAGAACAGCAAAACTAGCATCTTGCCACCTCTTGCATTCAGGAGGCATTAATCACACTTGCATCACTCCAGCTATTGGAATTTCTGATCTGGGCTGATTAATTTCCTCCCCATGCCCATTTCAAGCTGCTCACAAGCTCTGGGATTTGCCTTTGGGGAGGGATTTTTTTTTTTTATTCCTGCTCCCCGCACGGCCAAAGACAGGAAACAGGACAACTTTCCCCACCTTATTTCCTCAAGACTTCTGCCCCTGGGGAGACAACTGAGGTTTTAATCAGCACCTGGCACTGTATCTATCAGATATGCTAATAAGGTACCTTACCTTAACAAACACCCTCAAGAGCAGACTCATCTATCTTAATTGGTAAACGCTTCATTAATAATGCAGCTGAGGAGTCTCAGAGCTAGAAATATAAATAGCAAGTTCTGATGCAAGGGATTTTTTTTTTTTTTTNTTTTTTTTTTGGGTTTTAGAAGCACAGATTCAGAAGGAAGGTCTCTTTGCCATGCCCTGCTTCAGACACAAGAGCCCTTTGCAGCATGCACAAAAAGCCTCTCTTCTGTCTCTGAGGGGTCCAAGTTCAGAGCATCCCTTTCTAAAGGAGAAAGGCAGGCATGTTGGAAGGCATTCCTGGGCTGGGAGGCACCCAGGAGGACAGGAACCAACACAAGCACCAACACAGAGGTCAATGTGGACATGCTACTGAGACAGTGGCTTCCAGCCCGCTGATCGATGACAGGAAAAGCACTAAAACGCCTCTTTGGTTAAGTCACAAATTCCAGTCCTATGATTAATGCTGCTCTTAGCCAGGGAGCAAAGCAAAGGCTCAAACATCACAACCAGAAGGGATGTCTGAAGAAAAGGATCTTGTGTGTCTGAGACGGTATATTCTGCAATGAGATGACCCCAGGCCCACCATGCTAATCTCCAGCTTTCCATTTTAAGCGCTTAGCCAAAACAAGTCAGCAGAGTCTCTGATACTCAGCTCTACTCATGAATTCCAGGCGTGTTGAAACAGTAGGCTTGGGTTCTCTTTTCTGTATAAATTCATTCTGCAGACAATTAGGGATTTTAAGCATACTCAGAGTCCAGCCAGAGACTTGATCTTGCTGACCTTAATCAATTTTCTCAGGCAATGGCCATTATTTATATCCAGGACCATTTTTATTGACCTTTTTTAAAAACACTGCGCATCAGTCCCTAAAAGTCTCAGTGGGTCAGACTTGGGAATTAAATTTAAATGTAGCAGCAGAAATTACTGGGGTCTCTGGAATTTGGATTTAACAACTGTCGGTAAATATCTTCCTCCTGATGGCATTTGGAGGATTTAAAAAGCAATGAAGTGTTAGATCAAATCCCAGCTAAACAAGTTTTGGTATAAATTTAGATCTTGCAAGCAAGGAGGTTTCAACCACTTTTCTTGGGGAGAAACTGCCAAACCAGTTTTGTTTCAGATTCAACTACCATGTCCACACTTTAATTCTACCTAAGCAACCCTTCTTTGACCCCCATCTCTGAAAAGTCTCCTTCTGCATTATTTATGTCATCTTTCTACAGCAAACGATTCTTCAAAACAGTTAGAGGCTTCTTTCAGAGGTTTTTAAAGCACCAGGCATGGGGAGCAAGGCTGCTGTACAAGTCCAACTCACAAACTTTCAGTGTGACTTTGGGCCCTGTGCTCAAAGCTCCTTTGGAAACGGCTCCTTTGTGCATGTGAAAACTCCTGACTGGAACAAAAAGGCAGGCCACAGATTATATTTCCAAGGGATCACAAAGAGTCACACCTGGACATGCTGTTTTTACCCCAAATCTCAGTGCTTGTGAAATAGCAATACAAAACTTAACTGGGTGCTTGCCAAAGGTAACTCAGTTTTTGTACTTGTTATGAGCAGGTCAGCAATACTCCCGGGACAGCAGCATCAGGATGGGATTTTGCAGTGGGGGTCTGCTTGGACACGACATCCGTGTATCCCTGTCCTGATTCCAGGCAGAGGGACTCAGTGTTCCCCATCCCGCCTGGTGCCTCTGGCTGGAAGCACCTTGTCCCAGACAAACCCATCATTGTGCAGGATGCTCTGCAGCGCCAGCCCGGCAGGACATCAAGGACACTGAAAACTGATTTCTCCAGCCAGCCTGAGCTCCTGCCTCCCGCCCCACTGATTAATGGTTCTCTGCCACAGAAGCTAATAGGATCCTCTTTGAAATCCAAATAACCAGCATTAGTGACCTCAGAGCCCTGTCTGCTAACTGGACGTACAGCCTGCCTTTAATTCTTTTCATTTTCCAGAGCATTTTCTCTACCAGAGCTTCCTTTCCCACAATTTTCAAGCCCCTGCTAGCCTGTTCTGTGGATTGCTCCCCACCTGCCACCCCAGTGACACCCCTGGGTGCAGCTGTACAGCACCATCACCCCAACCCAGCACATTCTCCTCCTGATCCCTGACCCTGCAGAAGGGTTTGGGTTATCTGCAACCCCACAGCACATCTGTATCCCCACGGAGCCAGGGCTATGGAGTCACAGCAAATGCTTCCCTGGCACAAGAAACTGCCATCGAGTGTATCTCAGGGCTGGTTCTCAGCAGCCAACAATTTAAAGCTAAAATTCACCAGGTTTCCTTGACATTCCCACATCTAGCTCAGCAAAAGCCTGTCTGCAAGGGACTAACATTTAGACAACCAGCTCTGACTACAGTAAATCTCCTTCTTTCCTCTTTCCTTTTTTTTTTTTTTTTTTTTAATCCATAACCACCAGCTTTAAAGCTTTAAATCAATATCCCCTCTTGCGATCTGCATTCAGCAAGGAATTATTCACATTGAGAGCTTTAAAAATTAAGCTAAACCCTGCAGGGCCCAGGCCAAACTTATATCACAGCAAAGCTTTAAACTGGATCAGGGACACAGCATGAGCCATGTCCTGGTCTTAGATGCAAACTAAATGTAGAAAACAAAGCCGCTGTCACTGTGTTAAAAGGAAAAACCATAAACGGTCCATGCTGTGGCTTCTCCCAGGGACACAAGGGACAAGGGCCCTCCTTCCACTAAGAGGGGTCAGCCCATTCCAACCAAACGACTCGCAAAGGAAAGAAACTAATTGTCCCTGCAAAGGAAAGAGACTTATTGTCACTGTTTGAAAAAGAAAATGGCATCTGATCTATGCACCCGTTTGTGATGCTGACCAGAGGGAGGTTTTTGAGGGATGATGTGAGGACAAAGAGGGCAGTGCTATGTGCTCTCTCCACAGTGGTACCCACAACCATGGGAACAGCAGGTCCTCACCATTTCTCAGCCACTGCTGCTCACTGCCAGACACAGCCGGCCCCAGGCTGGGCAGAAAGTGCCAGACACTGAGCTGAGAGTCCACAACATTCCTGGAGGTGCCAATTTTAAGGAGCAATTGATGAAGAGGTGGGGGAAGAAAAACTCTCAACCTAAAACAACTCCTATTTGTGCCCTAGAGGACCACAAAGGCAAGAAATTATGAGTGAAAGAGCAAAGACTCTCAGTCTCACTAGTAAGAGGAGCTCCCATCTTTAATTTGAGGTGGGGGCTGATCTGCTCAATGACAGGACCAGGTATTACAGGGAAGACATCCTATATGCCATCTCTCCTCTCACCACTGCGACACGGGGCTCCCTCCATACAAAGACACCTTAACCCCACCCTGATGCTGTGATTGTCACAGAGGCAGAAGATTGGGTGTAACCAGTCCAGGAAACATCTGGATTTCTACCACTCCCACAGTGGTGTCTAAGTGGACAGTGAAATTTTTCCATCTTCCCTGCTTGAGGAATAGCACGAAGAAGTCCATCTGAACTGTGTAGAATACAGCATCCTTGATGCCACAGCCACTGGCCCGGTGTAAGACTCAACAAAGGCTGACAAGGGTCAAGGAGATGAAACAGGGTAGAAATGGGTACAAAGTAATGCAAATCAGGAGGCTCTCCTGGCCCCAGATATCTTCATTGCCCTCCCACACCTTGACTTCTTACAGGTATGACCTGCACAAGGAACTTGAGGCTTGAATCCACCCCAGCACAGAGATTATGCCTCAGTTCAGGCTTTCAGATGCCCACACACAGCCACTTCTCCAGCTCTCAGTCACGGGGGTGACTGCCCAGGCATTAGTATTTGTAAAGTCCTTAGGAAATCCTTGCAAGGAAAGAGCAGAGTATTATTATGAAATAATAGCTTTTTATTCTGCTCCACCTGAAAGCAGCGGCTCTTTGTTCGGCCCCACGCTGTCTAAGCCAAGGGTTAAAACCTGACTGGCTGGGCTGTAAGAAGGCCATCCTCCATGGTGGGGGACAGGCAGACTTCTGAGGGTCTGAAGAACAAGGTGTCTTTCTAACCTATTTGGACTCCAATAAGCAGCTTTAGATGTAACAATAGGGGGCTGAAAACCCAAGTGCCCCAAAGCCTGGAGACAATCAGGACTGTTTAAGCATCCACAACTGACATTTCTAACACCACCTGAAATGTGTATTTTCCTTTCTGTTTCAAAGCCTTATTTTCCAATCAGATTATGTGCAGGATAAATACCCTTATACGGTGACAGCAGGCACGGCACAAGAAAATTGGGGATAATGGCAAATGCAAAGATTTACAGATACTTATCTCAGCATCTGCAAGAAATATTGGCTTTGAACACGGTGTTCAAACACTACATCAATCACCAGAACCCAGAGAAACTGCAAAATTGCTTAGCTGAACTCAGTCCCAAAATAAATTAAATAAATAAAACACAATAGGCTTTCAGAGCCCATCTCTCAAATGGGAAGCTGCAGCCACATGCATGAAATGCCAGGCTGGTCCAGGCTGACCAAGCACAGTAAGAGATGAGCAACCAAGAGTAATGACCCTGACACATTGGGAGAAGTCTTCTCTGAGGTCAGGAACTCCCAAGAATGGGGGACCCCAAAGATCAGGCAAGAGACTTGACCACCACCTGCAGATACAGCAGACAAGGACACACTGTGGCTGCCATAGATCACATCAGTGCCAGCCAGCCAGGCTGTAGGAATGGCACCACAAGCTCACTGCAGTCACAAAACAGCACCCACAGGCTCAAAACATGCTCTGCCTTGGGGACCACGAAGTCTCAGTGATTTCTGGTGTCACCATTCCTTCCATCCTGCCCACTCAGGAAGAGGATCCCAAGCTCAGGCTGCTGTGAACACTCCTTGACCAACACCATCCAGGACAACACGCCTACGCACAGATTTGCCAACCAGCAGCTGTTTAATGCACACACACACGGGTCCTACACATTCCCACATAAATAATCCATGGAGCAAGGAGATCTCTGCAACGCTTGCCCTGCCACTGACCTAGGAGCAGAGGATGTGCAATAAGGTCCTGAAACTTTAATGAATCACCACAAAAAGAACATAACAGTCACCAGCAGTTTCAATGGAGAGCAGACATGAAGGAGGATGCCTCTTCATCAGCCCAGATCTTCTTACCTCTCAAGGTCCAACGCATACTGGTTTCTCTGAAGATGTGGCTGGACCTCTTCTGGCCGGCTAGCCGTGCTCTGGAAGCACAGGATCCACTCTCCGATCGTCAGCTCCTTCCCCTGCACTTGGTTTCAGCACTGAACATCTTTCACACCCCCAAAGTTAGCCAGACACGCAACTGATCCTCCAGATAAACAGCCCGACATCTAACGGCACGTCTTGGGCTACAGCCACAGATCATCAACAGAAAAAGCAAAGCTGTGATCTGAAATCTTATCTGGTCGCTGCAGAAACGCAGCAGAGAAGGTCAGCTTTCCATCATTCAGCAAAGACATTCAGCGCCAGCACACAAACACTAAAAAATATCGCTGTTGAGTTAAGACAACTTTGGGGTTTCTGCTTTGCAGCCAAATATCACTCAGCGGCCATTAAACAGATTTTTTAGCCATCAGTGGAACATTAGAAATTCCATGAATTTGAAGTTTATTAATTCCACAATACAGTTTATACTTTTTCCAGGATTTATACTCCTTGGCTACACTCTTTCAGCTATAAATAAAACCATTTGCTAAGTTGGCTGATACACCGCAGCCCATGACTGGCACATTTATGCAAGTTGGCTGAAAAACAAGATGGTTCAAGGAATCGCCAGAAACACTAAATCCAGTTATTTCAAATCCATTTTGAAACATCTAATAAATCTGCAGGGATCACTTGATGTACAGAACTGGCTAAACTCGAGTAGCTGTGGTTCTGCGCAGCATCTCTGACATTTATGGAGTGGTTGATGTGCATTTTACAGCTTTCTAAAGTCTTTCACAGTCCTTCACAAAATATTCCTGTCTCTGGATGGTCTTCAGAAAGGAAACCAGGAGGAAAAATGGCACAAGGGATCCAGCAGAACAGACTTACAGGATCTCCTGTGCCTTCCCACAAGAAGCTGGAAATGGAAAGGAGATCTGCATCCATGAGTTCCCATCTTGATGGGATGCACCTGGCAGGAATAGGTGCAGGGGTCTTTTCACCCCAGGCATCTCAAGCAAGAGGTCAGTGAAGACAGTGTATATATACAGGCTCAACACAAGATAAAAGAGGGTCTGGAAGGTGCTCTGGTCCAGTCCACCAACAATCTCCAGCAAGACAGTGAGCCTGCATATCTACTCCCTGAGTCAAAGGGAGTTTGAGACCTTTAAGCCTTGTGAGGCTGCGCCAGGGGTGACTAAATCTGCACAGCTTCTGGGGTAGATGGAAATTCTGAAATCCACCCAACTCTCTGAGCTCCCTGGTTAGGGAGAGGCAAGTGATGAAAGACCTGATCACGGAGAAAAAACAAAGATATCCAACTCAACGTTTTTATCATAGCACTTGTAATCTGTGCCCTGGGAACTACTTGTAAATAGAAAGTAACTTTAGCCTCAGGATACGTCAACAGATCTTACCCCCAGAGCACAAGGGACTGATAGCAGCTTTGCTCCTCCAGTAAGACGAGCAAGCCAAAGGGGAAGGAATGAAAGACATCTCACAGGGAGAGGGCTGTGCAGAAAACCCTGAGCCAGAGGTGGGGCCTGAATATTCAACAGGAGCTTTTGCATGCTTGCTTCCTGAGCAAAACAAAACCCTCAGCAAAGCTGCTCAGAACAGGTGATGATCTGCATTGCAAAAGCAAGGCAGGCTCTTCAGGAACAGACTCAAGGTGTGCGGTGCCCCCAGCCATGAGAGAGCAACTTCAGCCCTGGAGAAACTGCAAAAGTTTTTAGGCAAAGAAAGATGTGAGAAAATAAATCAGAGCACTAATAGATGAGAGCCACAGTCCAGGGCTTCCCTCCTTGCCTTCCCTCTTCCAGGCAGGAATTGATTTTCTCACAGCCACCAAAGCCATGCTTCTGAGTGATGGTCTGGGGGGCTCCAACCTCCAAAAGTGATAGCTTGGGTACACTCCCCAACAGCTACAGGTTGGCTTTTCCTTACCTGAAAGCATCATTATTGCCTGAAAGTCCCTCCTCTCCCTTTGTATCTTCCAAACAGCAGTGAGAGATACTTGCCAGCAGCTGTTCCATCCATGGAAATACCAACCATTCTGGAGCGTGCAACACCTGATAAACATGGAAAACCACTGGGATGCTTTTATCACTCTGCTGTCTGGCTGACAGGTGACTGCAGACCCCCACAGACACTGCCATGTAATTCACCTCCCTGCCGCCCCCAGCCCCCTCAGAACTCTGCTGACCACACCACAGCGTGCAGCACCCGAGGCACAAACCAACCCCAGAGGTTTCCCCGCCTCTGCTTCTCTCGCTGGGAGCCAAAAAGCAAATCATTCCCTGCTCCTCCCTGGCGCAACTGCTCAGAAATTGCTGAGTCCGACCTTACTTATCACTGGATGTAGTGCAGTTCTGTTTTCTAATCCTCTACATCTGCATTTTGTACAGCCCATTTCTAAGGCTCTTCACATTTGCTTCACAGTTTATCACCCTGTTCAAGCAAGATGACGCATCTTTAAACTTTCCACTCAAAAGAAGCGCTGAGGAATGAAACCATTCAAACCCAAGAAGCTGCCTCAGAAAATGGTCCCCACAGAAAACAGCCAGCAGGAGTTTTTTAAAGTCATAAACTTAATGAGACAAGGGATTATCTTTTCTGTTGGAAAGACTCCTCGTTCCTGGTATCATAACAAAATATTTGAACCATTTGAGGACTTTTCTTCTTAGTTTTGCTCAAAAACTAGGACAATGACAACTGAGCTCAGAGTAAAAAATAAAAAATTCTGTTTCCCTATATGGAGACAGAAAAAGTCTTCCAACCACAGACCTAAGGTATGCCCCTTCTCCTCTGCCTTAAAAAGTCCTTGCAATTTAGATGACCCTAAAACAATCTAGATCCTACAGGTATACCCTGAAGTTCCCTCATTGATACATCCTGGCAGTCAGAAAAGGTTTACCGTAGTCTCTAGAAGCTCAAATACACTTCAGAAGTTTATCCAAAGGAGAAAAACATCAGCCCGCTCTAGGCAAGTTGCCTGTGGTGGAAAAGCCCAAGAGAAGCCAGGCAACACACAACCCAGAGAACAAGAGCTAAGAGCAGAGATGATGCTGCTGCCACCTGGTTGCCCAGGGGGTTGACCTTTACATTCTTTCCCCTTACAAGAACCTCAGCTTCACACCCACCCATGGTCTCTGGGGACTCCCATCACACTGGAAAGAGGATTGGCTTGGTTCATACGGCCTTTGGGATCTGCAGGGTCTGCCCAGCACATGTGCACCAATCCAAGCAACAAGGACATCATCAACAGACAGGCAACCATTTCACCCCATGCCTTCAAACCACCAGCCCGCTCCTCCTCTTCACCCTCAACACTGCAGGGAGTCTCTGATCCTAACCAGCTCCCTGAGCACAGCCCTCAGAGCCTCACAGTTCAATACAGGGGGGGCTCTTTGTGGGGGTTTGGGCTTCATTTCAAAGGCAAAACACTGCCAGAACAGGAAAACCCCAGATAAAAAAACAAATGGGCAGCTCTCCTGCTCTTCTTCAGGTCTGCAGGAAGCCAAGGACGCCCACAGACACCCAGTGGACATGGTCCCCCATCAAGGGTGCTAAGCCAGGAACCACATGGCCCAATGACCCCGAAGAGCACGTGCTGCCTCCCACGTTGAAGCTTTGAAGGATTATTTGCATATGAGGTCGTGTTGACTCAAGGGCAGCCAGAGACAGTGTTGTGGCTCCAAGGAGAAGCATATGCATGGCCTCACCTCATGGTGAGAGGACCTGACCAGCCTGATAAAGAGCAGCCAGGGCACTGCTGGGGCAGCATCTTCCATGGGAAGGTTTGGGCAGGACAGACAGAAGAGGGGAAAGTGAAGTTTTACTTGGCCCAGCAGCAGGCAGAGGGACCAGAAATTAGTCCCCACTGAACACACAACCACTCCTGGGAGCAGAAGCCAACACTTTGCTCTACTAGGGTTGGTCCTGTAGAGTCAGTGCTATCAGATCAAACCCCCTGCAGCTTCAGCTAAGCCTTCTGAAAATGCTGGAAATATCTGTCAACCCTTTGAGCTTGGTTTATCATCTGGAGAAGGCAGGACCCTCCACAGCGCAGGCAGATGCTACAATCACTCCAATTCCAGAAGAAATCTTCTGACACTACATGTGCAACCATTTTTCTGCAGTCTGCCCCACTGATGTCCCCACATTCAGTGAAAAACAGCCCAAAAGATTCCCCTTAATTAGGTTAAATTAGCTGTTTTTACCGTCAAGTTCAAGCTAGACTCTGATTACCTGTGCACCCATTGCAATGGCAGGGCTGGCTGCCTCAGATTTGAATTCATCTTTTTTTAGACCCAAAGAGGGGGGGAAAAAAATGTATAAGCTCTAAAAATAAAAAGATGCTTTTGGTCCCCAACCAGGTAATTTCTTACTCTCACCTGGGTTTGGCACAGAGATGCACAGCTCTGCCAGAACCTGGGCTGATGGAGAACCTGCTCTCACCAGCAGAAAAACAGTCCGACACATCTCCTTCCCTGAGCGACCCCCACACAGCACCACGATTTATTACAGATGGCTTCACCAACAATAACCAAACATGACACCCAGTCACCCCAATTTCGCTTGCAGCCCAGCTGTCCTGGGGAAGGGACAACCCATCCCATCGCCGGGCTAAGGCACAATCAAATATTTAAATGAACGTTTCTGCTTCAGGTCAGCCTCGCCTTCCTCCTGCCGCCGGCTACCGAGTGGCAGAGCGATCTCCTTGCATTGCCGTGACAACCCGAGGATGGGTTACAGCCATCGCCGGGCTGCTGAATGGCAGCGCTGGGTACTTGACATGCTACAATAGGATACGTTTGCCTTTTTTTCAGAAACGAGAGGCTGACATTGTGAGGCAGTTAAAGCCAGACATCCAAGCGAGGCCATCACCATACACGGGCTCAAAAGGCTTTGTCTGCCCTTCTAAGAGAAATTTCATAATATGCGAGGGTGAGCAGTCAGCAAAAGGCTTGGATCGCTCGACTTATAATCATCCCTGGTTTCCTCACAACGGCCCTGAATACATCTTTGATTGGTTATGTATGAGAGGAGCCGTTCCCAGCGTGGTGCCAGACATGTGCGACACAGACCTGGGTCCGACTCCTAAGCAGGAAGAAGTATTCAATTCACAGCAACACTCGCAGGGGGGAAAATTAGCAATAATAATAATAATAATAATAATAATGATAATAAATGTAAAAAAATGTGGCAATTATTTCATCCTGAATGGTTTCGAGCTATTGCTGGTTCAGGAACGGCTTGCCTGGAAATTAAAGGCTAGAGCATTTGTGTTCCCCCCTCTGCAGGAGCGGCGAGGAGCCAGCTCCCAGGCTATGGCTCTTATCCCCCAGAGGCACATTTCCACACAGCCCTGTGCTTCTCACCCCAAAGGCAAGGGCCACTCATCCCTAAGAGGGCCCAGGCACCTCCAGCATCCTCCCAGGAGCCCAACCCCAGCCCTCGGGGGGGCGAGGAGGAGAGGGGGGCGTGGATCCAGCTCATCCATGGCGCAAGTGACTTTCCTGTTGTTCCAGGCGAACAAAAGCCGAGCAGCACAGTGGGCCCTGAGAAGGGTGCCTTCCCTTTAATAAACGTGATTTCAATCCCAGTGAATATTCATACAATTACCCCAGCTCTAATTTGTATAAAATGACAGCCTGCAAACCAGGGATGATTGAAGAGGACCAAAATCATTTTGTTTGATTACAATCTCTCCTCCCTCCTCCCCCCTCCCCACCTTCATTATCTTTTATGTCTATTTAAACTCTGGACACTGCATATTCATCTCAATTCTCCCTCCATCTCTCCTTCTGTTTGTGGGCTGCTTGCTGCTGCTTTTATTTTTTCCTTCCCCCTCCCATCTCTCTCTCCTTTCATTGTAATTTTCTTCTTGCTTCTGTTGTGCATTCAGGGATTTGAGGAGGTTTTCGGGGGGAGTGGGGGTGGACTTCATTTTATAAAAAAAAAAAAAAAAGTGTGTTGTCTGGATAGAAAATTACATTTGCATGCTCGAGGGGCCTGAGGGCTTCTCTGTGGGCTTGGCAGAGATCCTACCTCGAGGGGGGAGGGAGGTGGAAGATGCTGATTTGATTTCCTCGTCTTCCCACCCCTTCCCCCTTTCCTTTCCATATTATAAATGTCTGCCTGATTTTTCTTTTCTTTTTCTGCATGTGCAAACCACTTGAAGAACAATGGCACAGATTAGAGGCCTTCCTTAGGGCTGTTTATGAATGCAGTTGTGGAGTTCAGCAAAGCAGAAACATTACATACAGTAATTGGACATTTAATTACTAATGAAGCTAGCAACTGAATTTTTTTTCCAAGGGTCTGAAGCAATGTGACAGACCCTCCAACTGCAGGTTTAATTATGGCTGGAGATGGGCTTAATACTCCATCTCACACTCTATTACCCTCTCAAAAGCCCTTCTGCCTCTTATTTGTAATTTTTATGCCCCTGCCCCATCTAACGGGAGAAACATCCTGATGCTCAGGCCATCAGACAGGGGGATGCTTCTGCTGCTGCTCTCCATTGCTGTGAAGCCAAAGAAGACAGTCTTGGACAGGCTTCCTACAGAGTCAGCTCTCCTAAAAGCATGGAGGGAAAACACCCATTTTGGTGGCCAAGAACATAGAGAATGGATCCCTCCTTGCGAGATTATGTCCCAGTTTTGGCCCAACCTAGTTTTTGACATCTCAGCAGGTTTCAGTCCTTCTTTTTAATATGTAAAATACTCGGATGGCCCATCCCCACTTAGGGAAATTCTGTTTCCTCCTAGTACTTAGCTGAAGTTTTCTTTTCCTTCCTCCCCTGCACCCAGTCACTGCCTTCTCCAAAGGCCATGGGGCAACTGGAAATGAAGTTCCCACACTACAGAGAAGCCAGAGCAGACTCCAAGTAGTGTCAAAGCAAGGTTTTGTCCCCAGACAGTTTTGCTCCCCTAAGGTTATAATCAGGCACCAGTGTGACACTGGGCTGGTTTCAGAAGGCAGGTGAGCAGTTGATGCGTTGGGTGGGACAATTAGGCTAGGTTCACTTAGGTACCCAAGGTCTCAGTCCCACCACTGGCAGCACATCACAGAGGACCCCAAAACAACATGACAATCTGCATTGCATCACAGCTTTCCCCTCTATCTTGCCTCTGACAGGGGCTGACAACCCTCAGAGAGAGTTTCTCCCCTGCTTCTGGCAAGAAGCAGCTTCAGAACTTCCTGAGCTGAAAGCTGCATCTGGACCATCTGGTTTAACACCACTGAAATGGGGCTGGGATAAGGCTAACGAGCATGTTTGGAGCTTTTTGATCTCATTCTGCCTCACTGAGTTTCATTCATTGCAGCTCCAATTTCCTTCTTCAGGTGAAAGGAGACTAAGTGCCAAGGCAATCCCACCTCCTCATGCAGAGTGCTAAGCTCCAGGGAACTGAACCTCCAGCTTCTGTTGATCAGAAAACCTTCTAATTGATTACAGATGAATGCCGTGCAGCAAAACTGTTGGATTTTAAGAGCACAGAGAGCACTTTTGTAAAATGTCATATGCATATTGGGATTTTTCTTTCCTGGTTTTAATGACAAAGTGCAAATTTGGGGAGGGGGGGAAGGGGAGAGGAGAAAAGGCAGGAGAAAAAGTAACAGATGTTCTCAAAGAATAAATCACCCGTTTCTTCCTCCAGATTTCTCAGCACAGCCCCATACCTCTGTAACACCATACACTCCCAAGATTTGTTCATGCTAATTCTCACAGGGTATGACCAACAGGAGCCATAGATTCAACTGGCCTGCACAAACCTTACACAGCAGGGACACCTCCTCTGGTCTCAGGGTGCCAAGCCATCAGGCAGGACTCATATCTATGAGAATGTTGTGCCAATTTAGCTAAATCCACTGCAAAATGGAGCAGTTGGTATCCCACTCACACAGCTTGCAGTGGAACACATCCCCTGTCACTGAGGGTCTAAGCCACTGGACATGGCTCCTCCATCATCAACTTCAAGAAAATCATCTACATACCCCAAGGAACTGGTTTAGCATCTCCAGGCAGCACCAGTCTCTCCAGTGACTGTTAAGAGATCTAGGACAACTATACTGCAAAAGACACAAAACTTTTGAACAGCAGACAGCAGGCAGGAGCTCCTCTCAAACAGCATGTGCTTGGTTAATAGATGCAATTTCCCCCAGGACTTACCTTCCAAATGTGGGATTCAGCCAGTAAGCGTATCAAAAGTTCACTGGCACCAGTGAGAGGCCCCACTGCTCCGCCTCCGACTTGGATCCTAGACAATTTGCCCCTGGCTGTTTTAGAAGCAGGTATCATACTCCTTGGATTAGGAACAAGAGTCTGCACCAAGCCTCTTCCTAAACTTTGCCCAGTTCCTCAGCTTTGACTGACTTCAAAACTTTTTTTGCTGCATCAACACTGCTGTGCAGAAGGTCCCTGGGGATACAGAAATCCAGTTTCCGTTCACCTTCCTTACACATGGAAGCTGTCAAACCACAACTATCTCCATGTCCCTTTAGATGATTTTCATCCTGTCCTCCACACAGAGATGCAGCTAAAGGACTCGGTCACTGCTTTAACAAGTCTTATTAAGTCTTTTCAACTCATTTTTCAAATCAAGGGAAACAATGGGGGACCACCAAGTTGGCCAGTACAGGACATGGGAGGATCCCATCCCCTGGCCAGGTTGGATGGGACACTGAGCAACCTGGTCTAATGGAAGGTGCCCCTGCCCATGGCAAGGGGGATGGAACAAGATGATCTTTAAGGTCCCTTCCAACCCAAACCATGCTATGATTCCATGATTCAGAAAGGGCAAACAGCCTGTACAAGCCAACATCTCTGGCCAGATCCCACTATCGGAAACTGGATGCAGCCAAGTAGAGAGATCTTCTGGCCTGGGTTCTGCCCTCATGTCCTGCCAGCTACCTCAGCATGTGGTGGCCACTCATGTTTCAAAGGAATGCAAAATCTCACCCAGAGGCATCTCCAGGAACACCTCCAGCTCTCCAGCAGCAGCCCCTGCCCTTTGGGAGCTCACAATTCAGTGCTACAGAAACACTGGTGGCCTCCTGTGCTTTCCCGTGTGTCAGAATTACACGATCCATTCACTCACCTCAGTGCTTTGATCTTCTCAGAGACCTTGTGACACCGAGAACATCTCCTCACACTCACCAGGACCCAAACTTCCAATCACACTCATCTACTTCTATCAACATCAGCTGTATTTTAAACTATTCTAAAGCAATTGTTGTGAATGCAAAACACAACCTAAATATAGATTATATTACAAAATGTAGCCCTGGTGTGAGCTGCCTTTGACCAGCATAGCTCCGTGCATCCCCCACCATAAGGAATCACACTTTGCCCAAGTGACTTGCAACTGCTGCTGTGCATCTGAGAGCTCTTAAATGGGGTCTGTTTTACACTCCTGCTGAAGTCTGGGCCTTTTCAAGATGTCTCAAGTCAGACACTCAACATTTAATTGCTTTTGAAGACCAAAGAGTCCTTCTTCATTCTCCCCCCATGTGTTTATCTTCTGCAGAAGTCAGCTGCTGAGTTTGCAGGAGAAAGATCAAGTAACAACAAAAAGAAGTTTTTAAGATGCACACCCACTGCCATTAATCATATTTGTAATATCTTCCTTCCCTTGCTGCCTTAAAAATGCTTATTTTCAGACCTTGGCCAGCCTGGTCCCTACAAACACAAGTATGGTGCCCATCAGAGAAACAGCTCCTATGGAGAAAACCCACCATCAGGTGCAAGAAACTGTTTCCTTACCTAACACATCCACTGACGCTGGGCAAAGGTGCCAGGAGAAAACCAGAGCATGGAGGGTCAGTCCTGTCCAAATTAGCTCCAAGGAAAGGAGAGCAAGAGCCACCTCCAGCTCTTGGGCCACAGAAAGCATCTGTGGGAGGGAACGAGCTCCTCTGGCAGTGCCAGTGCTCCTTAGGGGTCCTGGAGCCTGAGCTCACTCTGCAAGAACTCGCTGAGGTTTTGGGACCATTTGTGTCCAGAGAGCCAAGGCAGCTGAGTTTAGGAAGAGTTTCCCCTCTTTGAGGGCCAACAGACCCTTCAAGCTACTTCAAAGAGGGCACATCTGCCCAGCAGTTGTTTTTTTCCAGCTGTCCCATGGTCCAAGAAATCCATCACCTTCCCACACACTGCCATACGCCATGCCTAGACAGAGATGTCCCAAACACCCTCTAGATCCTGCCAAAAGACCAGACTAGTGCATCAAAACCTGTTCACATCAAAGCCAAGACCAGAGAGGAGCCTAATCTCCCACAGTTCTCCCACCATGTCCAAACTGGCCTCCCAGTACCCACTCATTCCCATGGATTTTCAAACTTTAACCCATCTTTGCTCCAAATTCAGGGGCTTCACAGTGTGGGGCAAGGCTGGGGTGACAGCCCAAGGCTCACACACAACAAAGGAGAGTGGAAAAGCAGAGCTCAGAAACCCACGCCAAGGAGATTTGCTCTCCAGCAAGACCAGAAACATCAAGCCAGCACCACAGCATTGCTCAACACGAGCTGGATGAAGGCAGTGGGGTCCTGCCTGTTATTTATGGCCAGGATGAGGGTAAACAACACTGCACGCACCCAGGATCCCTGCTCCTCATGGGGAACACGGCGCTCAGACCCCTATCCCAAATCCTGCTTTGAACCCTGGCAAAATCCAGTTGGAAACATGTGCCCCTCACCCAGAGCCCGCTGTGGTGTCGGAGAAGCTGGACTCCCTTTCAGCATCTCTAACTTGATACAGCTGTTCACTTCAACTGCTAAAAGCCAGCGTAAGCTGATTTTGCAAAGAGCCTGTCTATGTAAACTGCGCCGTTCCTCCAACATAAATAGTACGATCCCGGCTTATAATTTTCAGCAACTTGATGTATTCTTGGCCAAGAGTGAGCCTAAGGAACTGGAGATGGAAACAGCTTCAGAAAGCATGGCCAACCGCACAACACAGTTTGAAAAGGTCCCAAAGAGGACGGTGCTCGTGGCCACGTGGCTGAACTCACACCCCCTCACTGCAGCTCACACCCACCTACCCCAGGGGCAGCAGGCAGGCAAGTGCGACGGGGCATCAAGGGAGACAGACTGCAAAGCTGGCAGAGAATCAAACTAAGAGCAAAAACCACTTAGGAGTCAAAAACATCCCAAATCTAATCCTATTCCTCGTAAAACCAGGTACTGAAGTCTGGATTTTTAGGACAAAATGTTCTCCTTCCTGCTATAACACCTGGGAAAGACAGATGAGGTAAGCACATTGGTGTGGAGGGTCTACAGCCTCAACTACCACCATCCCAGTTCCTCTTCACTCTGTCTCGGTCCCAGTGGGCCAGGACAGCTTTGTGATGGACACTGATGGTCCTGACCTCACCTGGATGAAGCTCAATATGCTGCACCTCCATTTACAGAGAACCCATGTCCTGAAGGACACAAGGACCTGCACACCCCCAAAACCAGCAGCAAGGCTCTGCCGTGCTCTGTATGTGTGGAGGCTTCTATGCATGTGCACAGTTGCACACTGTATGTAAAGTAGTCTTTACATCCATGCTTCTTCTTTGTTCCCCGGTGCAGAAAGCATCCTTTGAGCTAGTGAGATTTCAAAGCTCTCCACTCCTCACTGCAGCCAGAGATAAATACATTAGGATGCAAGGAATTAATAACTTAAAGACAACAATTCTGAGTTTAATAGAAAATGTTCCTCCCACCCCTCGCTCTGAAGAGGAGGATGGCTGTTAAACCTGTGCAAAACTTGCATTAATTCACCAACTGTTTCCATGGCAGAAACGGGTGATGCAGTGAAGTCAGTGACTTCATTTCCTGAGGACATCAGATCTTGCTCTATACTAAAAATAGAGATTTGTATTTTAGGTCTGCAAAGGGATGCTGATTTTTAAGCTTCCTTGGAAATCTCTATGAAGGCACATTCTTGAGTAGGAATCAGGAAAACAAACCCCATGAAGGACCTGCAGGTTAGTCTTTCACCCTGGCATCAGTACCTAGTATGATTTGCTGCTTGGAGACAGCAAGACAGCAAGGAAGGAAAACCACCTCCTTTCTTCCTTCATCCCCCGTCAGAAAAACATGATGCCTACACTGGCTGCTCATGGTTTCATACCAAAAGCAGGGAGATGCTAATGCAGCCCAGAGAGGAGATGGGCAGAAGTCTCAGGAGATTAATCTGCCACACATGGAAAATAGCTGTCAGCAAGAGGAGACGACACAGACATTGAACTTGAAATTATTTCCAGGGCAGTCTGTGGTGAGGCAGTATAGCCATTTTACACACCTGAGCTACCTTCAGCAGCCTGCTGACACTCACTTCTCTCCTCTCCCAACTGCGCAATTTGTTTTCATAGTTAATTACAAAGAGAGATCAACATCGACCTGCAGAAATCAGGCAGCACCTCAGCTATTTTTGGAACAAAAAGCACAGGACAGAAGGTGATCTCCTTTGATGGGTAGAGAAGATACCCAAAATAAATGATCTTTTATGCTCTTCCATAATTTCTCTCCCTTTTGTTTTCATTTAACATCTTTGATCATTCTAAAACAAGACCCACTCTCATGAATTCTCTCCTAATTAAATGTTCTAATTAAAATGCACCACACTCCATAAATTCACTCTCATTTCCAAAGCTGGGTTTTAATCTGGAGGGCAAATAACTCTGATCTCAAAGTTGAAAGAGGAAAAAAAAAAACAAACCACCCCACACTCAACTGATTCAACAACGTTTAAAAAAGAAATCTACCCCAAGACCTTGAGGGTAAATAGGAACATCAGCCCCCACTTAACGTTGTCAAGATGACACTGGCAGGCAACATCATCTCTTCCTGAGTCCGCACATCAGCTGGCATAATGGTAGGGTCTATCCCAATACAAATATTTACTCTGATTTCTACTTATGTAAATACCTGGAAGGCAAGGTGATATTTACGGATCACTACGATCAATTTAACCAGTGTCCTTCCTGTCCTGCCTAGCTCTTCTCTGGTCTCTGCGCTGTAAATCCTCATGCACCCACAGAATTCAGGGATCTACTTGAAAAACGAGCAGAAGGTACAATCAAGCAAAAATTTTCTTTGGTAAATCTGTAGTTTCACAGAATCCTGCCCTGAGGTTAAAAGCAAAGGCTCCAACAAGCAGAAAGCCCCTGCAGCCACCAAACATGAACTTGCCTATTACTGGGATAAATAACCCGCCTCCTCCCCAAGAGATGGGAAGGGTGAGTCTAGCACTGCGTATTTTCCCCCTGGTTATTAACCAGGACACCTTACACAACCATGCAGGACAGATGCTAAGTGACAAATGTGCAAACTTAAGATCAAGTCTATTGTACATATGTTCTTCTCTTGCTTGGAACAAGAACTCTGCAAAAACCCACTTCCTTAGCTCTCAGTTCCGATACGCGCTTCTGTTTAGTTTCCTGGAAAGAAAAAGGACCAAGCAGGCCAATTTAAGACATGAGCAGATTTGTGCATGTGTAATGACATCCCAACAGTGCAAAATGGCAGGGACCCACTCCTCTACCCTCAGTTGGGATCCTTCCCTCTTTGCCAATATATCTCTATGTACTTTACAGCAGTTTCATATCACAGGCAGGCAAAGCTTCTCCCCACAGGGGTTTTCCATTCCAGCATCTAATTGGTTTGTCTTCTTTCCTGATTTGGTCCTTGTGAGGACATCAGTTGAGGATTATAACACACAACCTACATCTTTGCAGGAGAAGAACATACTTTCTCACAGCCCAAAATAGCTCAAAAATTGGTTTTGTTTGGATGGGCTTCAGAAAAAAAATTATCTCAAACCAAGCCTTTTTTCAACCCAAGAAGTCTTTCTTTCCTCTCTCTCCCAGAACATTACAGTCACATAATTGGTAATGGGCACTGATGGTGAAGTAGGAACACACTGGCAAACAAGCACTACTAATTTCTGCCTCCTGATACAAAGGTTGCTATTAATCTTGCACCAATTCAACACTTCACCACAGCTTCACCAGCAGGTGAAAACAGGGGTTTAATCACTGATCTTCAAGATGACAGTTACACTGCAAAAATGGAACACATTCATGAAGGCCTTTAGGAAAGATCAATGGGTTTAGGTTTCAGGGAGATTAGACTGTGTATTTTTAAAATTCTGCAATATGAATTTGGTTTAGACAAAAAGAAGAAAGTGGGGGAGAAGTGTAATCTATAACACTTGTTTTTTCCGAGTCTCAAAGCCATTTATTATTTTGGAGACACTTCTGCAGCACAATTCCCAAGCAACCAAGAATATGACTTTTACAGCAGGATTAACCATTTCAAGCAGAAAGCCAAGCTCCTGGCATCCTGAGGAGAACTGGAACAACCTGATACTGGTATTCTTGGAATGGAAGAGCTCTGTTCCCATTATGGGCTTTGCCAAAGTGGTCATCATGAGCCTCAACCTAACCCAAAGAGGGTCTCCACACACTATGCTGGAGAACTCACCTTCTTCCATCATGTAGCCCTTGGTCTCAGGCAACTGGCAATGCCAAGGCCTTGGTCTCTGCCCTTGGCAACACTCCACTGGTACAGATCTCTTCCAGTCATCATGGGAGAGAAATCAGGTGCATAATTCCTGAGATTCTCCTGTAGCCCTGAGATCTTACATGCAAATATTCCCTCAAATCTGTCATCTTCTGAGCCTCTCCATCTTGAAGAACATACTGTCTCAGGGAGTTACTATCTGGTTAAAGCACAGCAATTTCAGAAAAAAAAAAATAAAATCCTTGCTGCATTTCATCTGTGCTGGACACCTTCATTCTTGTGCTCCTTCAGGCTTGCCCATGTCCTTCCCGTTTTGAAACAGGGTTATTCCCTGCACCACCCAGCTCAATGGATCACCATGAGAACCTAAAGAGACAAGAGCACACCACCTTCAACCCCTTTTATATGTTTGCAGATCTCTACATGTTTTCCCAGTGGAGATGCAACCCTACAGCATGGACATGAAAACTATCTGGGTATACTGATCCTGACTACCTCTGCAGATCCTTTGGGGTGATCCTCTAATCTTCAGACCCTCAGACTACAGCCACTGGGGCAGGACAGAAGACACAAAGGTGGCAAAGATGGAAAAGGATGGGGGGCAGGGCATGAAATACAAATTTGGAAAGAGAAGATAAACTACAAAAATACAAATGAATGAAGGAAGGATACTAAATCCCTGCCACAACATCATCAGCAAAACATGTTTGCATTCCTCTGACACCTCCTGCCACTCAGCAGCTGACAGGCCAAGCTAAAAGGTACTGCAGAAGGTTGATGTTGGAGGCATTTGTAACTTCTTGCCTTCTAATATTCCTGCCAGGTGCAGGCTTTGTTTAAGCTAACATGCCACAGCAGGGATGCATAATTACAGACAAGTTCTCAGAAATAAGCAGGAGATGAGGTTTTCACTTTGCAGTTGTACAGGCTCCCTTTCTTTGTCCAATGGCACAGAATGAAACTCCAGAGAAAAATTCACCAGCTAAGGATTGTGGGGAATGGGCTGCTCCTCCCAATCTGTTTAGTCACCTGATAGGCAAGAAAGCAGCTTGGACATAGACACGACTGTCATGCAAAGAAATTAGTCCCAACAGCACAAACATTCCAGTCCTGAAGGGCAAAGTCCACCCCTTCAACTCTTTGGTGGCCGCAATTAATACACATCAGAACATCAAATGAGCATGAAATCAGAAAGGAAAATAGTTTCTACAGCAGTCCAAGCCCCAGTATTCCCCATGAGTTTCAGTGGGGTACCCTCCCAGAGCAGCAAGACACAGAGCTCCACTGATCCCACCAATCCATCCTTCATCATGCTGCTTGCAGGAGATTCACAGGGGCAAACAGGTAAGTGGTAACCAAATTGCCAGGATCTCTTACTCCCCGAGTCTCCTAAGATGCCAGGTGAGCAGGGACATCAAAACAGATCTTCCTGCAACACAGGGTCATGATTGAGAGAGGAAGGCTCTGTGGGGAACCCAATACCTAAGGCAGAGAAACAGAAGGACAAACACTACAAGTCCATTCCCAAACAGAATGAGTTACTCACAGAAATCCAGGTCTCTTAAAGAGTGAGAAAGAGAAGCCTTAGGAAGGGCAGAGAGGGCAGTTCCCTGAAGACTGAGTGTTCCTCTCCTTCTCAAACCTTCAGTGGGGCAGAGCACCTTCCCTCTGCCCACAGGCTGCAGCAGCACGAACAGGAGCAGGGATCTGCATCAGCCCCTAACAGGTGGCTCACAGCTGGCTCTCCCAGGGAAGCAAGTGCCAGGATACTTCCCCCAGCACAGCAAGGACATCTCCCAATGGTCAAAATGGAGAATGGCTTATTTATTTTAGCTGCTGTGAAATGTCTGGATGCCAAAGCTGTTTAGAGAAGAGATGCCTCAGAGAGCTAGTCTCCTACTCCATTAGCAAGGGTGAAACATCAGCTCTAATTGGCCTCTTATTAGGTTTGCTGCCCAGGCACCATCTAATTGTCACTCCGGTTTATGAGTTGAAGATCTATCTTAAGATAAGACTGGATGAATTTTTGGCAGTGTGTCCAGAGCAGACAGGAGGCCCAGAACTGAAGAAAACTAATTCAATCACCTTCCCTGTCTGAAATGCCCTCCTGCCCACCAGCAACAGAGAAATGAGATAGAGCAGCAAGAATCGTTATCAGTCCAAGCATGAGATTCAACCCCAAATATCAAAAAAGCCTGCTCACTTTGAAATAAACATACTTGTTTAAAGTGCCAGATGGACCTCACATGCTGATCTCCTTTCAAAGCAATAAAGGCTGCTCCAGCATACTGCTCATCTGAGCCTGGGGCCAACACCACAGTGAATGGTGCTCCCTTCCCACAGCAAGTGGATTTCTTCCCCTACTTAGAAACATCCCTACCACACTCCAAATCACTAACTCCTACTGAGGGATCACAAAATGGAGCAGAGATGGGTCTTTGAACCCTCATGGGCCATACAGACAAAAAAAGTCTTGCAAGCTCAGTCGCTCTGAGCCACCTCCAACTGGGATTCATCTTGTTCTACTTTGGACTCAAGGAACAAAACCCTCTGCCCTAACTGCTCATTCACCCTCCCTCTCCAGTCAGAGCACCCTCTAAGTGTCCCTCTCCATCCTCAGCAAAAATAACCCAGATACAGACAGTTTCCAACCCGGCCCCACCTGGAACACACCATGAGCCCAACAATGACATGCCCATGCACCTCCCACTCATTCCCATCACACCGACAACCTGCTCCGAACTGGCACACTGGGGGAACTCCTCCAGCTCTCTGCCACTCCACAAACCAGCAACAGGTTATGACCTCCTTCCCCTAAGGAAACACGTTGAACTCTGGGACCAGGTAAGGCCACAATCTAGAGAAACAACAACTTTTACAGCATTTGGAAACAGCAAAGCCATCGGAGTTCAAATTTAGAAATCAAGCCAATCAGACTACTGCCTATCTGTTTTCACTCAAATTAGACTTCTTTCTCTGGGAAAAAAAAAAAAAAAAACCAAACCTGTGACTGTACAGTGCCCTAGCACCCCCACTCCATCCCAAACTTAGCAGGCATTTTTCTACGTTACAAATTCCAAAGGCAGCTAATTAGTCAAGACTCAGCAAACTCAGGTTAAAAAAAGAAGCCGCTCCAACTCCATCAGGGAGGCAGATGGCACCGGCGTGTTTCAGACGCTGCAGGCTGCATCAGCAGTTTCTCCAGCCGATGGTGTCTGAGCAGGGAAGGCTGCAGACTGGAGGCAGCACAGCGGTCCCTCTGCCAACGGGCCACAAACAGGTGACTCACTGCCGCGAAGAATCCTTCCCCGGCTCCCACCACGCAGCCTGGAAAGGCACCCGATTGATTTATTAACTTGTTGGAAGTGTTCACCTGCCATGGCTTGACCCTCGTGCCCCAGCCTCATACAGACACAAGCGGTATTTACTGGAGTGCCCACAGCCCAGCATGTCACCCTGCCTTTTCCCAGATCTGTTTCACTCACTGGGATGCAGGAAAAGATTGGGCAATCACCAATGGTGGGAGGAAGTGAAAACGCACCATGGGAAAGCCTGTGCTGGATACAAGGGGCAGTGAGACTGGAGCCTATGCAGTCCAGCTGACTCTTCAGAATAATCCCTTATGCCAGCAGGAACCCAGCCAGGTAGGCGCAATTTAATTAAAATGACGTCAGCTCACAGGAGTCAGAGGTCCCTCTGGACATGGTGCCCCGTGGTTCAGATATTGAGCAGAGACTAGTAGAGGTCACACTTGGTTGGACCGCATCCATCCATGCTCCTTGCTCTTCTTTCCTCTTGGTTTTAAGCAGGTCTTCACTTCAGACACCCTTCCATGTGCTTTTCCCAATGCCCTGATCTCTCACCAACATCATAAGCCATCAGGTTACATCAGGAGCAGCTTATTCTATTTGTAGCATCTCCTGTCCCTCTCAATCTTGTCCCATGCCTTCAGGACCTTGAAGCATGTCCCAGCTGAGAAGGAACAGAGAGGGCACAGCAACAGGGGATGCTTTACACCCACTGGGAATGCCAACAAAATCTCTCTTGGATCAACTGTGGAAGAAAAAGCTACATGGTGGAGATGGGATGTTGCAATTGCAAGAGCATTCAGTCTTTGAGCCTGGAAAGACCACAGAGAACAGGAAATTTTGGTTTTTCAGATGGTCAGTTGAGCACTTGCTGGTTTTCCTACTGCCTACAGGCACTGCTCTGAAAACCCCTACCATCTGCAGGCTCACTGCAGACTTGGGATTGCACAAATACATCCTTCGGGAGGAAAACATGTCACATTCCCAAAGCATCTACCCAGAGCAATGAGGAGCAGGAGACCAGTTTCAGCCCAGAGCATTACCACGAAAGACCAAGTTCTCCAGATCCAGGGCAGCAAATATCCTCCCTGCAGTACTCCAGCTCAGTTTGCACTAGGGATGCAAAGAATCACAAGGCAGGGAATTCAGTGGCTAAGGATGGTTCCATTCACTTCACCAGGACACAGGATGCACCTGATGACATGTTCACAGCTCTGTGTGAGGTGAGAACATCCTGAGCTGTGCTTCCCAGTGCGGGCAACCTCTAGCTCAGAGGGCGAGGGCACCTGTACTCAGGCCACCTGACCAGGTCCTGACTTCGCAGTGGACAAGATAAGGAGGGACCAGCTGCCCTGTAAGCAGTGTTAAAGCCTCTTCAAAACATCCGGCCCGTGCTCCCAGACTGATCGATCCATAGCAATCAATTTCTGCGCACCAGCGGGATTTTGCAAGTGCCTACTGCTTTCCTGAATGGGGCCATTAGCACCTACGGTCTCAAACCAATAGCCAGTAACGAAGACGTTTTACCTGTGCTAATAGCCAGGCAGATGATAAACAGTGATTTCACTATCAATGATCATCGGGGTAAGCAAACCTTCATCTTGCCATGGCGGAGGAAAGAACACATAGGGAAAGATGGTGTTGCAAAGCTGGCTATTTAGAGGGATGGAGAAGGAACAGGCACCCAAAGAGACCAAAAAGAGTGGCCAGGAAAAAGGCATTTTTCTTACATAAAAGTAAATCACTAACATGGGTGTCTTCAAGTCAAAAGAACTAACTGAGCACAATATATTGACCAAACGCAAGACGAAATACATTTACCCTACCTTTCCATTTAAAAACCTGAGTATTTCCACTGGCACATCCTCACACGTTCACAAATTTGAGCAACAATGGGAATTTCCCCCAGTTGCACAATCTCCCTCCCCAGTGGATACTCTGCTGCCTGGTAGAAGGTCTGGGCTCACAGTGATGCTGCTTTTCCCTGGAGACCTACCAGGGATGGGCTCCTCTTCCCTCCCGAGGCCATGCACCCAGTAAGAGTTAATTCATGGCTGGTTCCAGCTCCCGCTTTGTGGGTTTAATACGCCCAGAGCTGTCGCAAGGGTGTTAAACTCCCACTCCTCCAGTTCAAAGGCAGCTTTGCAGAGCTGAGCAGCCTTAAAATGCACAGCTTTTCAGAAGTGTGACCTTTTCACAAGGTTTCCAATTCAGTAAAGATTTGTTTCCTCCCTCTTCAAGCACTTAACTAATGGTAGTCATGAAACACCTCCCCCAAAGGCAGCAGGCAAGGCAGGCCAGGCTCCCCGCCGGCCCCGAAATGTCACGACCGGTTCCCTCTGGTTATCGCGACGGTGCTTCTGCAAAGGCTCAAGGGCACGGAAAGTCACCGTGCCATGGTCAGGCATCAAACCCTTACACACTTGGTCCTGCACAGATTTTCACACCATCCCTGCTGTGTTGCTCTCTCTCCCCAGCACGGGGAGCTGCCAGTGCACGTAGGGAGGGCAGCAGGATGATGGTCCTGGACCCACAGCATCCCCTCCGGTGCAACAAGGGGGTCAGTCCTGCCCCTTGCACGCCATCCCCACCCACTCACCACAGCAATGGGACAGGTCTCCCACGTTCAGAAAGCTGTTCAAATCCCTAACTGCCCTCCCCAATAAAGTCAACACATCTCCTTCCTGCGGGTATCAATATGGGAGACGTTCCCAGCTCTCCTCAATTTCAGATATTGAGGTCATATCCACAGGTTTCACTGGCCATCCTTTCTTCATTCTTGCTTGCCCTGGGGCTTCTCCAATCTCAAGAAGAGTCAGAGGAGCATTTTAAGGCATTTGCACCAAGAAATCCTACAGCACACCAGAGGGGAGACAATGCACACCAGGCAGATACGCCAGTCCTCACTGCCCAGCTCATGAGCTCCTCCCCACTAAGACATTTGCATCCCCAGTGTTTTCCACATGCCAATCCAAGAACAAAAGCTACCTCTGGGCAAACAAAGCAAAGCTTCATGCTAACAGGATGGACTGCATTGCCACCCAAAGGGGCTTTTCTCCATCCTAAATGCCTACAAACCCTCAAGCCCCCGAAGAGCCTTGGCATGAGGCATTGCTCCTGGCTGAATGTGCGCTGCCATCCCTCTCCTTCCCCCCTAAAGCAAGCAAAACCCCTGTGCACACCCTGCCTGCCCTCTTTGTCCTTCTCTGCTCACGCCTGGAAACTTATTCCTGTTCCCACACAAACTGGGAGTTCTTGGGGGCTACCTAGCTATGCATGAGGCACAGAAACATTGAACTGTTCTGTCAAACAGCTCCCTTTCACATGTCATTCATTTCTCTGCAAATGAGCACATTTCATATTTTGCCTTTTTTTCCCTGGTTACAGTACAGGAATGAGGGAAAGGGCAGTGATACAGCTCTCCAAGGCTCCCAAAACCAATAAAGACCACGCTGCACATCCCCACCAAAACCAAATGTGTCCCACAGCCTTTGTTGCTGCTATGTTACAACCAAGGGCCCCATCTCAAGTTGCACTCTTCTCTCAGGGTGTCCAAGCCATCACCTCATCAGCAAACCACATGACATGGGTTTGTTTGGAGGTGATCTGCAGAGACATCGACACGGTCCCTGCAGCTCAGGAGATTTATTTTAAAATACCTGGGATTAGTAATCTAAGAAAGCAGGTCACACGCTCCTTTAGGATGTAGTGCTGCAGAAACTGGCCTCAAATCCAGGATCAGAGAAGTCCCTTACCATCAAGCTGCTGAGAGTCACCAGCACTGATGTGCCACGTAGTTCTGAGCTAAAGGGACTCTCCACTGGTCCCAAAGTTTACAAACTCCTAATCCAAGGCACTGTCAACCAACACAGCTGATGTTTGGAAGGACCATATTGTTTTTATGTGGTCAAAGTTTCTCCAAACACAGGGCACAACATCACACAGACCAAGTTCAGAGTTTGGGTTATGAGCTTCCCAGAAAAACTTCAGGCCAACCAAAGGGTAGTTCCAGCCTTACACCAGACTCCATAAACCTGCCACACAGCTCCAAAGCAAGCTGTGACTAACCTGCCTTTCAGCATTTTCCCTACCCACTGCATATTTACCACATGGGTTTGTTTGGATGTGTTTTGCTCACGACTTGCTCTTTGGAGCAACTCCAAATCTACCTCCCTCTTAAGCTGCGCTACAATATAGTCATTCAAACTGATTGCAAACATCAGAAGCAAGGGTTGATTTCTTTATGCGCACTAATTCTAGACTAGGTCACCAAAGTATTTTCATAGTTATGTCAGCACTGTCTAGACAAACCATTAAAAACAGGATGCAACGATCATCCAAAATGCAACGTCAAGTTCGTGCCCAGAGATACCGTGGGAGCCATGGGGAGAGAAGAAAAAGCCAAACCTGTCCCATTCACATGGGCTGGCCAGAGTTGGCTCAGCAGTCACTTTTTGGTTTAAGTGAAACTTTACCAGAGCACACCAGAAAAACACATATTTAACTGCAATTTAAAATAAATAAGCTGACATCAACAACCCTGAAGAACAGCAGGATCTTTTGAAGGACTCTCAGTGCAGTCACAAACCCATTCAGAACTGGCTCCTCTGTAGTGCTGGATGCCCACATCTCGCTACCAGCACTGGACCCTTGCTGGGAGACTAACCACATCAGCATCCTTCATGGCACCAGGCGGGGCACCCTGTGGCACAAATCCCACCAGGATTTGGCCATGGATGCTCACCCTCGTCAGCCTCCATCAGCCTTGCCATGTTCACCACCAAAACCACCCAGCCTCCACACCCACGGAGAGCTGCGTGTGAGCACCGTGCATCGGAACGGCGGCTTCCCGTTCCTCGCCACTTCTTGGCAGGGAACTCTTCCAAACTCCAAGAACATGAGCTGTAATCTTGGCAGAAAGGGATGTGCGTATAAAAATCACCACTCTGTCAAAACAGAAAAATAATGCAGGAGCTGATCTGCGCACATTAATCCGCTGCAGTCATGAGGAGAGACAATTTCCCTGGAGAAAGTCATACATTAAAAGGAAAAAGAAAAAAAAAAATAAAAAAGGAAGAAGAAAAGATTAGTGTGACTTTGAAATATCACAAGCACCGTTTATCTTCTTCCTACCACCACAGGTTTCTTGTCTTTTTTTTTCTTTTTTTTTTTTTTTTTAATACAAAGAGCCTTAAAATTCCCTGTGAATACAGCCCTTCCGCTGTGCAAACACAGGTGTATTACAGTATAGCAAAAATATAAATACAGTACCACCTGTTCTCTCAGTATATAACCTTAACATTTTTTAATTAATTCAATTAAGAAAACCCACAATTGCTTTTCAGTGGCATAACCTTCTAATTATACTCAGAGTAGGTGCATGCTCCTCAGAGCTCCTACTTATGCCTGCAATTCAGTCACACACGAAGTTCAGCCCTTGGTACTTTTGTGTCAGCATGGAAGCTGAATGCAAAATATTGCTTCCCAATAAACACTTACGTACAGATACAGACTTAAGGCTGTGTCACAGGCATGACCAAAAATTCAAAAATGCATTTTTAGGGCAGGACTAAAGGATTTTTCCAGTTAAAAGAATAAAAACAAATAAGGTTCAATCTGTGTAACACAAAGACAACAGACATGCTTAAAACCGAGGTGAATTGCGTGAACTCAGCCTCTGTCAATCCAAATGAGTGAGCAAATGAGCTCACCACACCGTTTAGATTCTCATTTTCCTTTTACACATATCCCATAGATCATAAATACACATTAATAACTGTAACAGTCAAAGTTTACATTCGGCTGTAACATTTAGGATCAATACTCTTCAAATGACCTTTAGTAGTAATGAGCTGCCATAACACTGTCTTGAAGACATTAAATTTTTATTAGAAATACTTTATTACAAAGGTTCAAAACCTGCCTCCATGCACTTGCGCACCCATACAAATATTCTTCTATTCTATTCTGCCTTGACAAAAATAAAAAACAGATCTTCTAAGGTTTTGGAAAAAATGTGCAGTGTGGAGGCTCTAAATATTTCACATTTTCAGATGTGGGGGTTTTCTTTCCTTGTTATTTTTTTAATCAGAACCCATGAGCCAGGGGTTGGAAAATCAACCACTTTTCAAAGTGATAAATAGGAATTGTTCCCACGTGGGTCGAACAGGACAGGACTGAGCTCCTGATTACCATAAGCCCTCAATTCAGTGGGGGTGGAGGAGATGGGAGAAGCTGATATTCTGCACGGAAGGGTGACCCAGAGCAGACCTGGGGTCTGGCCCAGCAGTCCACCCCCAGCTCCCCAAGGATACCAGCCAAGGGCTCAGCTCTGCTCCTGCCCCTGGCTCATGGGGGTCCCCCCCCAGGGGGACCCACCATCAGAACAGATCCATCTCATCCAGCTCCACCCAAAGGAAAAGCAAAAAAACTGAAAGATGGGGGAAAACAACAACAAAATGGAAAACATCTAGTCAAGATCCAGCCTCTCCTTAATTATTTCTTTTCAATGACTAGTCAAGTTCAAAGTCAGATCATGTCCGTGTTTCGCTGCCGACTTTAAAAATTACAAATAATTCACAGGGCTGGGGGCTTGTAGCAATTTATTTCTTCAGCTGCACGTCCTGGACTCAAACTAGAGAGAAATCTGATTTTAGCAGAACAATGAAACCGAGCCGATGGAGGTGAAGTCAAACAAAGGAGACATGGGGGGGGGAAAGAAAAATATTTCTCTGCATTGTTATTAGATGCCACCTCTAAGATCTGCAAATTAAAGACACTCCAGGCAGCACTGTATACTGCAGTTAATGTCCTTCGAAGAACCTGCCTTGGCTCAGCACATCACCAGGATGCTAAAGGAGCCCAGACCTGGCTGGGAGGGCAGCTCGAGCACGTTCCCACGTTTCATTGCAAATTCCTCGTGAGTCTTGACTCTTAAGAAATATTTCAATCTTGCTTCTCTTGTTCACACACTGATGAAGAGCTTAGTCTCTAAAAAAATCATCCTGTGATTTCCAAACCGCTTTCTAAACCGCAGTGATCAAATTGGAGGGGGGCACCCCTGTAGGAGCACCAGAAAAAGGCAGAAAAGCTGACCAATCAATATTTGTACTCCCTGACCCCATGGTTTTTAGGGAGACACTGATGTGACAGCATATATCTTTCCAAGCCTTTGGAGAGGATCCTTCTTTCCGGTGGCAGCACCAGGAGAGCCAGCAGTGAGCCTACAGCGTGCACCCTGCTGGCAGAACTCTCCTCCCCTCTCTCAGCAGAAGGAAAACCACATCCCCCACATTCCCAAACCCCTTATCTGGGTCATGGCAGTGGCAGCCCCTCACAGCAACCCCCATTTCTCCCTCAGCTCTTGCAGCGGCTCATTAGGGTGGAGAAAGGCTCCAGAGCATCATCTCTGCGGGCCTGTGGAGGGCTGATCCTCGATGGGTAATTCCCACTGCTTAATGACCTGAGACCAGCCAAGGCGGAGGCAAATGGGAAAGGGAATCTTCTCATTTGTTACCCATCCCCACATCCCGATAAAAAGAATGATTACACTTTTAAGTTCGAACAATTCCCTGCAGTTGTAGCCATGTCATATCTAGATTGTCTAATTTACATGCATATTCATAATCCCTGTGTATTTAATTAAATTCCTCAATCCCTGGAGTGTCTTTCCTAAACAATAGTAATTTATCTCGCACAGATAAGGGTGCCCTCGATTTATTCCACTCCGTAGCTAACAGCATTTCCTTCTGATCAAGGCTAGGAAGCAAACTCAAACAGAGGGAATCTTTAACTATATTTAAATTGCAAGATTAGGCTGCTTCTCTTTCTTTCTCTCTCACCCCAACTTACCCTTTTAAAGAATAAACACTTTCTCCTGAGCTCCAAGAAAAACCTTTCACCCAACCTCCTGATAACAGCTGCACACTCCAAATGCAGAAACGCTGCCCAAAACCCACAAGGCATTGAGATCTCACATAGTCTGCATCAGGATCTACCAAGCAGCAGTTCTTCCATCCAGAGTGGTCCATTGCACATCCTCCGGATGCACCTTTCAGCACAAGCTGCAAACTCCTCCACTGCAGCCCACACCAAATAAGCTGAACCAGGAGGTTGAAGAACTCTTCTTCTTTCCAACAAATATCCCTACACTAGGGACTATTCCCCAATGGATAACCTCGGGCATCCCAGAGAGGATCAGACATGCAGCAGACACCCCAAGATGAGGCAGCCCTTCAGAGAGATGCAGCTGCCTCCAGTCGTCTAACCCTGTTCAAATATTAGCATGGGGAATTTAACTTGTCCTACAATTAGAGAAGCCCTACAATATTTAGCAAAGTCAAACCGACAAGAAGATTATGATGAGAAAGGAAAAGAATAGAGCCTGGTGCTACAGCACGTTTTTTGATTACACATTCCTCACACTCTGTTAAATCCACAGCTCTTAGTGGCTTTGCTCCCTCTCCCAAACCTTAGCCTGCAGATCTGGGATGGTATCGAGGTGGGATGGAGAAGTGCTAGTCTCTCCAAAAGCCTCTTTAGCCCCACCAGTGCTGTGTCACTGTTGCCTCCCAGAGCAGTGCCAGCAGACCCTGCCAGGGAGGGCCATCCCAGTGCCCACACAGCAGGGATGCTATGCCCTGAGAAGACTAAGGGATAATCCCAGTGCTGCAGGAGATGCAGGGCCAGGGCTGCTGTCACAAACCATCTCCTTCAGCATCCACATCGCAGCCGAGGGCCAGGATAGCCTTTTGGCTGGAGAGGCTGCTCACACCAGGGAAGCATCCCTCTGCTCCAGCCCCGTTTCTTAATCTCCTCCCCAAGCATCTGCTGCTGACCACTGCCAGACACAGGGGAACCCAGCCGTTCTGTTCCCAACCAAGCCCTCGAAGCCTTTAGAGATGCTGTTACTATTTATGAAAACAGGGTCAGGATCCTGCTGTCACAGCTCCTTCCTGAGCTGCAGCGTCACCCATGCTGTAGAGGCAGCTCTGGGAAAGCCCTCCGGAATGTGACCACTGGGACTCGATGATGGACAGGCTCCGAGTCCCAGGCACTCACCCCACTCTGGAGTAAAACCAACCTCCTCTCAATCTGGGTGTTCCCATGCCCACCTTCCTGGGCAGCCCCATCTTCTAGTTTCACACACACCACAACCACCAGGTCCTCCCGTGGGCCACCTCCATGGCCACCAGAGCCCTCCTTTGCTATACCACCAGCCATGGCTGAACAACAGCAGCTCCCCATAGCTGTGTCCAGCTGCTACCACAGCCTCCACTTCTATAGCTGAGTGCTTCTCCCCTCGTTCAACAACAGCAGAGGCAATGGACAAGGAGGACAGTGGTCTCCTTCAGCACTGGAGCTGGACCTGACACTATCCTGAAGGGGGTCATGCCACCAGGTTGCCCAGTTAGCGCTGGGCTCAGCACCCAGCAGAGCCCATGGGACAGTAAGGTGCTGTCCTCCACCCTCAGTGCGGAGCCTGCCAACCGATACATCCTGCCATTGCCAAATCCTCTTCCCCAGGAATTCATAACCGGATTCAGACATTCCCAGCCTGTTACTTATTTCAATGCTTTCAGCTCTCTGGAGTACAGGGACATCCTGTCTTAAACCTGCTGAGCCTGATGCCAAAAGGACATCTGCTTGGAAGGCAGCCTCTCTGGCTGACCTGGCCCTGGAGGGCCGCCTTCCCGTCTCAGCAAGATCCCAAACATACCCTTGCACCCACAAGGCAGAGCCAGCTCACAGCAGAGCCAGGAGCATGAAAAGCTGCTCGAGCAAACCACAGCTCCCATTCCCACTTCAGAAGCTTTGCAGAATTTTAGACCTTGGAAACATTTTCTTCCTACTCAGGGCATTTTTAGGTTAATGGTTCATCAAGCCTCACAGTCCAGGAAACCTTGGTGTGGTTGACCATTGTGTGGGTGTGGAGACGGGTGGGGAAAAAAACCTTTTGGACTTCAGGCACAGCACTTGCACCACAGGCTCTGGGCTGAGCTAGGAGCCACCAGAAACAAGCCAAAAACCAGGCAGGCAGGCAAGGGAAAAACCTCATCACTGCCTTGTGCCTCCTTCAGATACAGAGAACGCACCATTCATGGAAAGCATCAATCTCCCATTCAGGATGTTCTCCAAAACACAGCACCCCCATGTGAGGAGCAGCCGTACCTCCTTAAGCCCCTGTGCAAATCCCCAGGGAGGTGCTGGGTGGCACCAGCAGCACTGGGTGACAACAACACTGTTGGCTGAGGGAACACACAATGTCTGAACTGTCTGCTCATCCAGGAGCAGGTCTCTGCTGTAACACACTGATTCCCTGCAATGACTTCATTTGGCTCTGTCCTTTTTGCCTAAGCCTCCTTATTTTACACTCATTACTCAAGTGCAAAAAAGAACAAAGCATCGGTGTTTTTAGGACAAGCCTTCAGTACCCAAAAGCTCATCTTCCTTGAAAAACTAATGCTTTCAAGCAGAAGCACTAAATTTGGACAATCCCCATTAAGTCATTCTTCCACATCCCTCTCTTCTACAGTGAAAGTTGAGAAACTGAGCACTGACTAGGAACAACTAATAATTCATATTTCTCCTGTCCAGTTTTTCTAAGTTATTATGATTTTTCAGAGCTTAAGTCACAGCAAATTTTTATCACAACACAGACAGAAAGGCAATAGAACAAAATTCCCCTCTGCCCCCTTTCCCAGCAAGCACAGCACCAGTTGTAAAACGCTTCCAATTCCCTTTTGCCCCTTAGATATCCCATGGGGAAGGCAGCCCACCATGAGCCACCAGCAAATAACCTCCAGCTTAAGCAAAGCACAAGGCATAGGAATGTTTCAAACAATGTCACTGTGCCGAATTTTAGAGATAATGGATGTTTGCACTGTATGAGGACTGTAACTCAAAGCAGACAGTGATGCACCTGAAGATACTCTTTCCACATACCCACAGCAATGTGGCTGGGAGGTGACCAGAAACAACCTTTTCTCAAATGAACAGTAACTTCCAAACTGGGAAGCAATTATTTGGTCCCAGGACACTTTACATGCACAGGAACAGCGTGACCTTGCCAGTCCCCTCCTCACCCACCCCAACCCCAATGCAGCAGAGAGCAAGGATGTGTGCTGCTCTCCAGCAGCAGTTTGGTGAGATGGCTTCGGAAGGTGTTGTCCTTGCACCACAGAGGGCTGTGGGCAGGTTTTAGCAGCAAAGTGCTTCATCCCAGCTCCAGAACCAGCAACCTGATTAACCACTGCCTGAACATACTCCTCAGTCTCAAAAAAGCTGGCTGCTGTCAAGCTCACCTGAGGGCAGCTAGGCAGAGAACACGAATTTTATGTAGTGGGATGGGACCCCTGAAGTTAAAGCACACTCAGTCAAACAAAAAAAAAAGAAAAGTGAGAGATGAAGAAAGCTTTGGCAAGTACATTTCCATGTCATCTAGGAGGTTCTGGAAGAGAACAAGAGGGCTAAGCTCCACTCTTCACCACTTCAGAGTGTACCTTAAAAGTACTCCAAGCCCCACTGATCATTCTTAGTCATCCTCACAAGCACATGCTTTGTGCCTGTTGTTGGTGAGTAATATTTTCCACAGTGGGCAGCAAGAGACCAGAAGCAGGACACCAGAAACCACACAAGTTCACTATCATGCCTTGCCACACACTGGTTGCAGTTCCTCTCCAAAACATGCACGAGCTTTTAAGGTCCAACTTCATCATGAGCCAAAGAAGCAGAAGAGCACACTCCATCATCCCACTCATCACCTTTTTAAGAAGGCATCTGCTGAAAACAGTCACTACTTCCTTCCTCATTTTCCAGTCTGCAGAAGTCATCTCCCAACACAACAGGAGGCCAAGCAAGGTCAAGCAACACAGCAGGAGCCACCAGAAGAGGAGGTGGCTGGGGACAACACAGGCACTGGAGCCCTCTGAGTGCCCTAAGAGCATCTGTCAGCAATGCCAGTCAACCTCAGAAACAGGCAACCTGCTGAGACCCTCAGTTTCTCAGTCCAAGTCTTCAGAGAGCTCAGCTGACCTCAACAACTTCCCAACACACCATTTCCAAGCAGAGTTCACAGCCTGATTTTTCTACTTTCAGGCCAAATGTCCCCTGTTTTAGCAAGTACATCAAATATGGCAAGTCCACACCTTATGGATCAAATAAGAGGGGAGATTCAAGAGTGAGAAGATAATTCCCACAGGAAAAAAAAAGAAATAACTTTTCCCTCAAAACGTAACAGACACAGGGGACAAATTAAAAAGGGAAACCATAAAATGCTTGCCCAGCTCCTTTTTTTAATCCTTACATCTGCTGCTTTACAGTAACGTTTCACCTACTGTGTATAATTAGATATATGTTCCATGATTCTATTCTATACAGCCTTCTTTGACACTTCTCTGCACAATTTTTAACCCCAAAGAAGTTTTAAGTGGACCAAAAGCTGCAGTTACAGCATCGCCTCAAAGTTCTGAGAGGTGCTGCAATGTCAACAGGTGAAAGTTTCACCCCATGGTCTGCAGACTCGTGCAAGGAAGGCAGCAAGAACACACCAACTTATTGCTGCTCATCTTCAGCTCCAGGAACATTAAAAGGCTACACAGCATACCCTCACTACTCTGCAGATCCCACTTTCAGGACCATGCTACACCACAGTGAGATCAGGGCAAAGCCCAGTAGGTTTCCCAGAACAGCCCCAGGTTCATCCTGGCCCAACTCCTCCTGCAAAACACAAACCAGCCTTTTTGCTGTTTGCTGGGAGAAGATGAAGCTTGCTGGGCTTTCTTGATCGATGAAAGTGTTATTTCCTCAGAGATGGCAAACAAGATAGATGGCCACCAATTCCAGCATCAAAAATCCAGCAGGCCAAAGAGACATCAGTATTGACTTTAGGAAGATGCAAGAGCAGCAGGTCCAGGACTTCAACATGGCCCAGACAGCCAACAGCCAACCAACACGAGTGGGAGAAAGGGAAGGGGAGACCAGGCAAAGGGGATGCTCTCGGCTTGCAATCCCTGCCCTCTACTAATCATTTTAGATTAAGGAGATTTCAAACTTATTTAAGGTCATGGTACATCTCCTGAAACCCTAGAACCTACCCATCTGATGTCATCACAGTTTGTAATTAAGCACTTAAAACGCGCACAAGGAGGGAAGGGAACTGTCTCCACTTATGAGGGAAGGGCCAACAAACCCATGCTTTACTAGGGCAGGGAAGAGAGCATTGCAAATGCAAAGCACCCATATATCCCATCTCCCTTAGGACCCACTCAGCAGGCACTCCTAGGAGAAGCTGATCTCCCAGTGTCTCCACCAACCATGAAGAAAATCAAGGCGATAAGGCACACTAGATGTCCACCAGCCGAGCTAAGAGGATGAAGCATTTCTCTGGAAACAATCGGGTTCTCTAATAACAGGGCTGCAGCAGCGGCGTGAAAGGGAGGGAGGAGGAGCAGGCGGGGAGAAAGGGACTAGCTGGATATTTATCCCATCCTCATCTTTGTGTTATCAGTACCCCGGTATCAGCATTGTTCAAAATGGCTGCTTAGATGGTTGCCAGCAGCAACAACAGAATCGGTCCATCTGCTGGCATTCTCCTTAATCTATCTCAAACACTCGTCTTCTTTTTAAATGCACGCAAGGGAAAGAAGGGGGGAAAAAAAAGTCTGCCTTGTACAAAGAAACAGAATCCTCCTATAACAGAGCCTTTTAACTAGATTTTATGCCACCCCTGTTTCCAGGACACACAGACAAAAGTTAATTTTCTGATAAAAGAACCAGTGTAAGGTGCTTTTTTGTTATGAGATCAGAAAGCAAATGGAATTTGAATTGTCTGCAGTGGCATGTATCTGACAAAGATTAATTTAAACAGATATTGTCTCTGAAACCAAAGTCCATTGAGCGACTTCACAGCCTATCAACCATGCGAAAGCAGCTCCTTAGCAGCACTGCTGACTCCACCACTTTCTTTAAAAATGGCTTAACCTACTTCTTGTAAGATAAAAGGTCATATATAGTTCTATTTTACAAACCCATAATAGCCAAAGCCACACCAAGGGAGGACAATCGGGAGAAAATAATAATGGGGCGGGGGGGGGGGGGGGATTTCCTCCCCCTTCACAGACAGATGCTCGGCACTTGCTGGGCATTTTTCAAAGCGCGGCGGCAGCGCCACCGAAATGTTTCTGACACCCTCAGAAGGGAAGAACCCCAGGGCCTCTGCAGGTCGCCCCTGCAGGATGGAGGAGACCACCCTGGGGTGGAGATGCTGCAACAGGGCATCTCACTGCCGACAGCACAGGATACTTCCAGCGCTGGGATAGGAAGCCACAAGGATGCGGGGACAAGCATGGGGGGTCCAGCTCCCTTGGTCCCTGGGCCAAGCAGGAAGGGAGACCCACTGCTCTCTCTGGGTGCTCACTCATCCCCCAGGCCCTCTCTGAACACTGGGGTATTATTTCTCCTTTTAATCACAAGAAACAGATCCGTGCATGCCATCAGCAGGCTGTGTGGATGGAGACAGCTGCTCGGACTTCAATGGGACACACACACACGCACACATAGAGGAGAAGAAAAAGCTGCAGAAACCCAAATCCTGCAATTTCTTCCCTTTTTATTTCCAGTTTATACAGAGCACCACAGGGAAAATGCTACCAGACAGTTTCAGAGCATTTGATATAGCAACGACCCAGCTTTGGGAAAAGAACGAAGGAGACACAAAATAAAAGATGACAGCCAAAAGCACTTTTAATATAGTTTCAGTACTTTCAAGAGAAAGCTTCTGTACACAGAGCAGCCAATGAACTGTTACCAAAATAAACACAACTGGCTTTAAAAAAAATTAAAAATGTTTTTCTGATGATAAAGAAAATCAAAAGAGACGAGAACTAGCGAGTGAGACAGAAAATAAACTTATTTTTCATCCTCCAGACACACTTCTTTTAATTTGGCATCCAAAGCCATTGTAGTTCATTAATGCAAATTTTATTTATCTCGGGAACCCATTTGTTGCTCTGCCACCCCTTTGACAGGGCACTCATCTTCATCAAGGCAGCCACACAGCCAGGGCACAGCACGCAGTGTCTCCTGCCACCCCTGCCTTTAAAACCCACACAGCACCAGTAACGAGGCAAGGCTGTGACTGGTGTCCTGAGCAGCCACCAACATGCTGGTATCAGCTGAAGGATGGAGGCCAGGGCTACTGGTCAGCACCCAGAGCAGGGGGCACAGCCTGTGCTGACCTTGCCAAGGTCCCAGCCACCAAGCCTCCGGCGTTCCCACGGGGAATCCCTCTGTGCCAGCAGCTGCAGGGCACGGGCACCGTCTCCAGGTGCACAGACAGCAGCCAGGCAGATACCACGCTGCATCCTGCTGAGCAAACCTCAATAATGATTAGCGGCCCCCCATCAAACGCGCTGGGTGGGGTAGGTGCAGGCAGCTCATTATGGGCATCAGCAACAAGGGGGGCACAGAGCCCCCCTCCCCTGTTTTAACCCGGGGCAACAGCAGCAGGGCATTTGCAGGCGACAAGCTGGACCAATACATAACCGCATGCAACCCTTCCAAGCTGCCATCCCAGCAGATCTGCCTCCTAAGCACATTCGTGGCTTTGTTTTTAATGAGAAAAAAAAAAAAAAAAAGAGAGAGAAAAAGAAAAATCCCTGGCAACACGCACCTACAATGCGACAAGTAAAAGCCCAGGATTTTATTAATTTGTGCATTACTTTAAATGCACCATTTTACAGGGACTAACCCCAATCCTGCACAAAATCCTAAGCCGTAAGCTTGAGACAAAAAAGCAAATGCTCTTAAAATGCAGCACTAGAAAATCCATTTGGAGAGAAATGTGATGGTGTCGTGAACAGGTGAATCCTCAGCATTTAATAAAAACACACCCACCGCACCAACCAAGTGGAATCAATTCATATTCAAACATGAGGATTAAAAAAAAAAAAAAAAAAGAAAAGGCTTTTGAAAAATTGAATTTTCATTTCTGGAACGTTTCATTGTAAAACAATGAGGATGCTTTCCTACCCACATCCCCCAAGAAGGGGTTTTGCAAAACCCATGTCACTACCAGATGTTACCAGGTGCTTTCCCAGCTCCTCTTGCAAAGGTCCAAGAATCAGCAGTCAAGGCCATACATCAAACCCTTGTGAAGATCAGGCAAAAAATTAAGCAGGGCTCAGAACTGCTCTCCAGAGCCTGCAGGAGAGCATCTCCAGGGCCTTGGCAGCTCTGTGGGCAGACAAGGAGAGCTCCCCACTGCCATCCCACATCCTGGTTTCAGAAGGTAGATCTGTCTTATGGCACTTATTAGCACAGCCACAGTTCGGTGTCTTTCAGTTTTTGCTTTCATTGGAAAACTGATTGATTTCTATTGATGCTGATGCCAGAGAAAGCCAAAGCTCAGCAGAGGCAGGATCCAGTTACCCAGAGGAGTTGCTTTCCTCCCCTCCTCTCATCTCCAGAAGACCAGGAATGCCACGGAACAACCTCTTCAGAACAGCATCAAACATACAGTATAACATACCAGAAATTCATTTTCATACCCTCGAGATGCCTCCTTGCAAAATAAAGTCACCAACACCAGCCACAGATGAGGAGATTGATGGAGAAACAGGTTCACCCATCATCTGCCTCCTGCAGAGCACAGACAGGAGATGATCCCAGCAAACACCTCCCCAGGTCTCCCCCACCACCCCACCAGAAGAAACAAGCCCTGCAAACAAACAAGCCATGCAAGGGAAGGCTCCTTCCTTCCCCACCATCTTACCAGGGACGCTGCACAAGGTCAGTTCCTCAGAGAGCAGCCAGAAAACAAACTCAAAGCCTCACACCCCTGGGAGAAACAGCGATACCCTCACACCTTCAGAAGAAAATTCCCCCGCTTCAAGTACAAAGTATCACCACACAGCAACAAGCCTTGGCCTCATGCTGAAAATCCCCAGGCTTGGCTGCCTTGAAAAGGCGAAGAGATGCCATTGCCCTTCCCAAAAACCCCGCTAAGCTCCTCATCTGCATGCGCTACTCCAGCCTCAGGAGCAGCAGGGGAAAATCAGCATCACTGCTAAACACAGAGCTGTCCACATCACTGAGATATAAAATCCCTAAATAATAAAGGCAAGCACAAGGTTGGCCATGCCATTCATCCGAGCTAACCCCAGAGGGGAGCAGGATGCAACCACAAAACCACTAAGGACTCTCCACCTTCCCCACAGACCAGGTCATCCTCCAGGCTGAGGTTCCCATATACGCCAAGGAAACACAAAAGCCCACAAACTCTCTCTTCCATCCTAACACTACTAAGATTATTATTTTTTAATATATGTATTCCTAAACAAAATTAAAAGCTGACACACCACAAGACAGTTCACAGCTAAATATGACTTTACAGAGCTATTGGATATACAAGCTCTTTTAAAGTTTTCCAAAAGTCCTATCTGAGGTTAGAGGGACTAATCATAAAACATCTAACATCAAAGCGAGCGTCAAATAACAGCAAAGCACATTCCCTTGCACAAAGCTTCAAAAACAAAGCAAGCAGGCACATGTGGTTTATGTTATTGCAGTTTTAGCACAGTTAAATATTTCCTAAAATATTCCTTCTAGATGTGAGCGAAATTAAAATCTGCTGTGAATGGGACGCAACTTGGAGGCAGAGAAAGCCAGCTCGTCACCTGGACTAAGCTTTATAAAGCACAGGTGAGCTGAGAACCAGCTCCTACTGCCTGCTCAAACCAGAAACCAGGACTTGTCCCACTCTGAGTAACATTTCAAACCTATTTATTCTTAAAGTCAGAACTAAATATTTTATTTCTTGTGCTTTATTTTTCAGGTCTCTAGCCTCTTTAAGTTAGTATAATTTAATTAACCACCTAGTTAAAAAGACATCCCAGCCTCAGAGGGTTTGTTTATAATCTTTAAAAAAAAAGGATGCAAAAGCCAATAAATAAATCTGCTTAAAATAAAAGGTTAAAATTCCAGCTGTCATCCTAGCTCTCCCTGCACTACCAGCAAGAAACTCTGTTGGTTTTCATCATCTCCTATTTCAGTTTCTGTAATACAGTCCAGAACATGCTCAAGAAATATTTCACCTATGAGGGAGCAGCAATAAACAGATTGTAAGTTTTAACGCCTAATAATACTTTGTTTTAATTATATATGTTAAGAAAAAATAATTAGAAACCTAAAGAGCTTAATGTATATTTAAAATGCTCAACAGTTTCCATCATGATAGGGCTAATGAACCTCTGCCAGCCCCTTTTATGTGGTTAAAAATATTTTAATATATATGGTAGGATAAAGTAATCTACCCATAAAGAAAAATAAAGTAAAAATTAATTAGCAAATTAGAAACATGCTGTACAACAAGCAACCCACACAAAATCTAAGAAAAATGAAGCTCCCTTAGCAGAACTCTTACATGGGACACCAGGTTTCAACCTGAAAAAACCTTTCACATCCCATGGTGTTCCTTCTAAACCTGCTCCCACTGGATACAGCCTTAAACCCAGACCCAGGAGGAGACCAATCTTTACACAAAACAAAAGCAACCACAATTGGCCCTAGAGAGCCCCATCAAAGTGTTTTCCCCAAAACAAACAGCTCTGTAAAGCAACACACCACTGGATATAAATTTAGACTCTGCCCCGTACCACGTCACAGGGGAAGGAAACCAAATGCGTGCCTAAAAGCAAGCATTTTTAGTGGGGAAGAAAAAAAAAGAATCTTAAAACCTAAAAATAGCTTAAAAAAAAAATCTTAAAACCTAAAAAAAAAAAAAAAAAAAAAAAAAAAAAAAAGCTGACAGTGGTTTCAACCACATTGGAACCCATTGGTGTTTCTACCTCTAGAGCTGCATTTCAACAGGCATCATTACAAATATACACAGACACAAGCTGAAGATTAAAGTGTAACAAAAAGCTACCAAATCTGAACTCCTCCGATTAAAATGCACTTACAGGTATCATTTACAGGTATCAAGTCTAGCTTAACCTCTGCCCGGCAGAAGGCTGTGGAAGCAGGGTTAGAAAATCCCCAGTGCCTGCATGTCCAACACAGCCACCAGACTAGGAGACATGGGAAGGTACCCAAGACTGGCCTGCAAGGCATCAGATAAAATATCCAGAATTAAGTGTGGGTTTGAAAAAACCAGGCTTCCTCCAAGTGTTTACAAAGCCAGCGCATTTTAAAGCCCTGCTTCATTGTTACTCTAACAGCAAAAGTAAATTCTGCCTATGTACTCATGGCTGGACCGCATACCTTCCCATTGGGGCACAAAGGCTTATCTGTGGGTAAGGAGCGCATACCGTGTAGGTTCCTAAGTGGCTGGTTACAACACAAAGCTCGACGCTTCCTCTCATGAGTAATGGTAAACCCAATGAAAATGGAGAATTCCCCCCTAAAACTGCAAGGGACACTTGCCCACCCATCGGCATCCGTGACAACTCGAGGGCAAGCCGTATTATACCACGGTGGGGAGTGCAGGCGAGAAACATGAATTTGTTCTGCTGGATCACAGCTTACTGTCAAAATCCACCAAAGGTCTTTTCTCTCTCTCCGAAAACCCAAGAGATAATAGTGTAAAAACTTTTGTTCATAAATATTTATGCGACTGAACTTGTTAAAAATTAACCGCTGTCGTTAAAGGTTTTGTATCCTTTAGGATTCCCGGCATGCAGTGCAGTTGCATGCTTTATATTAAGCCTGGCATTTCTGCATTCCTTTCCTGCATGCTTTTGTCATTTGTCTAAAAATTAAAAGAAAAAAACCCACACACCACACACACACAAAGACGGGATCTGTACACATAATAATAAAGCAGTTTTTAAGAAGACAAAGATGCCTGTGTTCAACATCCAAGATCTTTCTTTGAGCAGGGGGAGAAAAAAAAAAATCAATTTAATGACTCCAGTGAGATCAGGGTTTAAGCCTCGTTTAAGTTTTACTAAGCATGAAGGAATTATTGGTTGATAATGTGGCATATATGTTTTTTTTCAGACCTGCCAGCTTTGTAAGCACGAGGGAGCCGGAGCCTGAAGCACTTTGTCCCCATGAGCACAACCCTCACTCCTCCACAACATCTTCCATCGCCAGAAGGTCATTCCTCCTGGATTCTGTCTTTCAGTTTTTCAAATGGATTTTTCCAACCACACAGAGAAGGAATTTCACATCTGTACTATCCCTGTTTTTTCACAGGTCTGACTCAGAAACACAACTGTATAAACATCTGATCTTTATTAACAGTAAGTCTCAACTGTGCAAACCTCAGGTCATGGCTCTGGGAGCCAGTGGTGTCCGTTAAAGGGATCCTTAGAGGGGAACAGTAGTTTTGATTTAGCACTGGAGAGCATCGAGCAAGTCGGGGTGGGGGTTTTATTTTTTTTTCCAAGACATAATGGTTCCCAAGTTCCTATCTTAATTGCAAACACACACACACAGCCACAAAGTGTTTGTGTCTCTGGAGGCTGGAGCTCTTCCACCTCACCTTCCAGAGGCATCTGCAGGATGGATGTGGAAAGTTGGCGGAGGACATCTCAGCTATGCCTCCTCTCCGCCTCGGATAAACATGCAGCCCTTCACAGCCTTTTGTTTGATGTAAACCTTTCTCCTCCTGCTCAGGGCTGCTCCGGAGACAAAAACTGAGGTGTCTGACCCCGCATCACCCACCCGCTGCCGTCCCAAGAGGAGCCTCACTACAGCCAAGGCCTGAACCCCCTCCCGCTCGGAAGGCAAACTCCCCTGGCGAGCATCCTGCGCCCCTCTCAGGCTGTAAAAACAGGAGATCAATCACCCACCGACTTTGCGGCGAGCCCTTCCAGAACATGCTGCTTCATCTAAAAAGCTGACGGCTCGGAGGACAATGAGCACGAGCTCTGATTTCAAAGCTGGGGAGATGGTTTAGACTTGTCAGGGGATATGAAACGCCAGAGCCAGGACCATCCTCCCTGTTCCCTGGCTTGCCCAAAGCAGCAGCGGGAAGCGCAGGGAGACGGGGCAGATGGGACGCTGGATGCCAGCGCTGAATGCCACTCTGAGATGGAACTGCTCTGCTGTGTCCCGCACACACCTGACCCCAGCACTCACCCACATCCTTCACATAATTAGCTGAAAGCTCGTCAGAGCCACATCTCAAAGGCAGACAGATTAAAAAACTAATTTAAAAAGAAAATTCCTTTGTACAGAACCAGTCCAGGGTTTAGGCAACAATTACCTCTGTCTCCCACTCCCGCACCAGCTGCTCGCTGCATCCACACCTTGGTGGGCAGGTCATTAAAGCACTGCCCTCACCAAGCTATTATTTTCCCTCCCCTCCTAATTTTAAAGTTCCTGAAGAGCTACTCCTCTCCTACCAAAAAAAAAAAATTATTTGGTTTTGAGTTTCACAGGCTTTTAAACAGAATAATTAATCATCTTAACGCAGCCCTTACAAAATATTAATTCATGCCAAAAAAAAGGGTATAATCATATCCTCAGAGAAAAACCTTTTGTGCTTCAGGAATTTTCACTGCATGTCCTCAGAGGTGGGAGGAGAATTCTTCTGCTGCCTCCTATTCTTGCATCTCAAATGGAAAATGTTTTGATAATGCTCTTCTGAATGTAAACTGTACCGAAAGGGATTTTTATTTTTTTAACCAGCTTTTTTTTCCCCAAAAGGAAGAAGGGCTCTTTAAATAAACACAGCCTAACTACCCATTCCTTACAACAAAAACCACCCTCCCTTCACTCATTCACGCCATACCCTGGCACAGGATGAATTTACATTTCGCATTTGCAAAACAAATTCTCGCCTAATGTCATTTTAATCGGAACGCGCATTTCAATCCCTTCCAATAACAACGAGGAGCGGCTTATTTTATGCAAAACACCCCCAATTTGTTTCTCTTTAAATATATGCGGATTTCAGGTGGGGACAGGGACCAGAAGGACAGGGGAAGAGGAACATTTCCTCTCCGACAATCCCTCTCCGCCAGCGCACACAAAAGCCACCTGCCCATGGAGAGAAAACACGATGCCATTATTCCCACCATCATTCCCACGGCCCCTCCGACACTGCGGGAGCGGGAGATGGCCCCGCGCCCCCGTTCCCGACCCGCGCATCGCGCCGGGTCACCGCTGGTACCCAACTCGTCACCCCCCAGCGCTGCCCCCGAGCCGGCCCCGCTGGACGTGCCCGTGCAGGGGCTGGGAAGGGGAAAGCGAAAGCTGATGCCCCAGCAGAGATGTTCCAAGCGGGGAAAGCCCCCGATGGGGAAGACAAAGAGGAACGCTCGGAGCTGCTGGAGAGATGCATTATGTTTATAAGCCCGTCTCCCGACGGAAGGGGCCAGGACCCCCCCCGGGACCGCGGGTGGGGGTGCTGAGGGGTGAGAGGGATCTCGGCTGTGGGAGGGGGACAGGGGGGACCGGCAGGGCTGCGTGTCCTCCATACAACCCTCCC
>VXBX01001596.1:267944-280084 GCA_013400415.1 Scytalopus superciliaris
CCCGCGGCACCCGGTGCCCAGCCTGACCCACAGACCAACACCCCGTCTCACCCGCCGATCACCCACGGCGTTACATCGAGTAGCAGAGCAGACGGCAATGCACTGCCCTTCTGTGGGCATCAGGGTTTCGTGTTCCTCTTAAAGCCCTGTAGTGAAGATGCTCGTCCCGCACGTCAGTGCATCGTCCTTGTGTGCGGGGACCACCGGATCCCCCGGCACACACGGCCTTTGGGAGAGGGGATGCAGGACACAGGCAGTGCTGGCTCCCAGGAGCTCTGCTGTCGTCTCAGCTGGGGTTGCACTAAAGGGACATATGAATATATTCAGGACATATTGCCTGAGCCAGAACCACAAAATCCAGGGAGCTGACTCCTCAACAGCCTCTGCTTTCAGCAGCACCTGTGGGACCAGCACAGTGCAGGGCTGATGGGGTGAGGGCTGCCATGGCTAAAGTCAACTTCTCTGGGCCTCTGCATCCTGCCAGGACTGGTCACTTTGCTGTCCAGCATGACACCATCCCAGGATTTTCCCCAGAAACACATTCCTGTTTTTTTGTCCTTTCTAATTTTAAGTGACAAACCTCTGAGGAAGAACTGAGCTCACAGGTCTCAGAGTTCAGTTTTCTCGCTATTATTCTCAGTGCTTTGAGAATCCAAGACCAATTCCTTCCTATCTGCAGTTCAGTCACATCTAGACCATTACCGGTTACTCCCTTGTTGCAAAGATCTCCTATTTATTCTTACTGACAGAGCAAGAGTACATTTCCTGGAATAACAGTGCGATGCAATTAGGGAACAGGAAATAATTATGTGCCTTTGCTATGCCACGAGATACCTCCAAGCCCAAGGTCTCCTTTGCAGGACACAGAGGGAAGGAATCAGGTCTCAGGCAGGTGGTGAGAACAGGCAGAGCTACTGCAATGAGAGATCTCCATTTTAGAGAATAAGCCACATGCTAATCGATGAAGGTCAGGAAGAGGTTTTCCTTGAAGGATGAGGTGTTCCTTGCTGCCACTGGTCTTGTTCAAAATAATGAGTGCTAACAGTGGCAGGGCTTGGCCTCAGGCAGCAGCGACACACAGATTTGTTTATATTTTCCCCAGGAATCAAACCCCCATTTCTTTAACCCTGAAGGCCATTTCACTTTCTGTAAGAGTTTGTTGCGACAGGAAGCGCTTGAGACAGGAGCACAGCATTTTGTCCATCACCTCTGCTCACTGTCTTGGTAGCAGGACCTGGGGGGATGAGAGGGCTTTGTCTACCTCTGCCCCTCCCTGGCTGCACAGAAGGCCCCCTCCTAGCCCAAGGTAGAGCACACTTTCCTGCCAGAGATCAATCCAGCAGGATCACAAGCTCTTCCAGTCTGGGCTCTGGTGTCACAGAATTTCTGCTGGCGCTTGTGTCTCCCCACAGCTGCCAGGTCTGCCCAGGCAGTGGGTGAGGCTGCATGAGAGCTGGGACACATCACCCCAGCTTGTCCAGTCCCTCTGTTACCAGCCGCTGCAGAGCTCACCTAGTGACAACCTTGAGTGTCCTTACTTGTGTCATCCCCAGACAGTGCCAATAAAGAGGATTTTAGACTTCAGCCCAGGCAGGGATGTTATTCATTCCCAATGAGCTGACTTTTCATTGCATAAAACATATAATCCAGACGCAAATCAAAGCAAGGTCGGTGCAGTGGCTGGCCAGCCTGTCTCTGGGGGGTTAGCATGTTATTTCAGAGACAAACCAATCTATTTTTCTTATCCCTCTTCATTCTGAACATTTGCTGCTCCCCATCTCTCCCTGTGCCTTTCATTACTGCCTTGAATTTTGCAAGGGGGAGAGCTCTCCTCCTCCTCCAAGAGAACATGGGCAGACCTCTTCTCCCTGGGGAAGGATGCAAAATGTCAGCCTCCCGCCCAGCTCCTGATGCTGCTCATTCAGAGCCTGGAACCAGGTACATCAATAATTCACCGCACGCTTTCCTGAGCCCAGCCATTTGCTGAGCCTCAAGCACCGGCAGCACTGGTTCCCCTCCTGGCTTCGAGGCTGTTTGGTTGGGCTCTGCCTGTGCTGTCACCCACCAACTCCAGCTCTCCTGGCCTGACCGCTGGTACTATTCACAAAGTGCTGGTTTTTCCTGCTGGCCTCAGAAAGCATTTCATTTTGAGTCCATGGGTACAAAATTTACTGACCAAAGGGACTGAAGCCACCAAGGTTCTCTGCCACAGTTAGGCAGCAATCCAATCCAATATCCTGGGAAATTCTTTGGGTGCTAGCTCAACCAGAAGTCCAGCTTTAAGTTGCAGGTGCTGTGCAGCAAGAAAACTGCTTTCATCTTGCTAGAAACTGAATCCAAAGTCCCTAAAAAAGGTGAGAGGCCAAGGATGCTGCTGAGATAGATGTCCTCCATGAGTTTCCTGGCATCTGCGCTTCATTTTGTGGTAGGCAAGGTAAGTGATGGTTGATGTCACGTCTCAGCCCAAGGGGATGCCACCTTATTGGCTGCACAAGTTCATGTAGCTGCCCTCCTCTCTCCCCACCGTGCCCAAAACCCATCCTCTGCAGAAAGACTGCCTTTCCCTGGGCATCTTCCCCTATCTTGGATGCTCTTGTGCCTCTTTGACATTGTTTTAACTCCAAACAGTCAATGCTGTGCCCTCACTAACATGGGTGACACTGGATGAGCCTTGCAGACATGACAGCAGAGCTTTGCAAGACCCAGGGAGCACCAGGGAAGTCCTCTGGTGGCAGATGAAGATGTGCAAGGGCAGCAGTAGCTTTACAGACAACTAACAGTGGAAAAGGAGCAGGATAGCAGAATGCAGGCAGACACCAAGCCATCCAGTGAATTTACTGCTCCAAAGCAGCCAAAGCTGGGCTTATCAGCAACCAAGCTTCCTGCTGCAGTCCATGGTACTCGTTGGAAGTGTTGGTGCTGTTCAGAGCAAAGGCAGGAGGAAAAAGACACAGGGAGTAACTGCAGCTGCCTCAATGCACTCAGGAGCAGAGGGATCTGTTGCCCTGGATAGTTATTCATTAGCATCCCCATGGATCCAGTGCCAGAGACAGAGAGCATTGTCTTGTGAGATATTTGGTCTTGCAAGCAAGAGGAGGAGCACCTTCGTTTGGTTGCCCATGGAGTTGAGCACCATTTCTAGATTCTCCAATGCCTAGCAAGGTCTCCAACAAAGCATAGGCTGGAGTTGGATCTTTTTGCCATCAAACTGTTTGAATCCCCTGCGGATTCTCCACTGATTCATTAGCGCTGAGTTATTGCTGTGCTCCTCTTTCAGCAGGGACTCTAATAAAGTGGCTTTTCACTAGCCAGCCAGTTATTTTATGAAGCTTTCCAGAACTGACAAGCTCAGAGACCTCCTTTCAGGTGTGACTGCATTTGTATATTCAGAAGAGAAAAGTAAGGACAGAAAGAGTCATCTTCCCACTCCAAGCACAGGCTGAATTCCAAGATCAGGTGCAGGATGGCTGCTCTCACCCTCACTTTGACACAAGCTCTACTTGCCTGTATGTCCCTGTGTTTGCTCAGGGATGTATAGGTTTAAAGCATGGAATGCTCAGGGTGCTTCTCAGAGAAGCTTCAGCTTCTCTACCCTTTATCTACTGCCAAAGGGGACAGCAATCCCCAAGAAAAATAACAGGCTATCCTTGATCCAAGATCTAGGATGTCTGCTAACAGCACTGTGTCTGGAGAAGGCATCTCCAGGGCACTCTGTGACACATTGCCTCTGCCTGCCATGTACCACAAACACCAGGAGTTTCGATCTGGCAGGGCTGGGCATCCAGGAGGATTTCAGCAGGAGAGTGGGATGTGTGAGCAGGGGAGAGTTGGCAAGCCCTGCTGTAGGGATGGGGCCTGTGGGGCAGGGTGCAAGTTGGGAAGTTCCTTTGTATGGCTGGAATGGGGGTACCCCGGAGGAGAAGGGCAGAAGGAACAAAATGGTCTGGGGCAGCAGTGAGGGAGGGAGAAAAATGGAGTGAGATCCTTGGACACCAGGTGTCAGGATGGGACAGACACAGACTGCCCCTCACACCCGGACAGAGGGTTCTGGATGTCAGGAGCTGTTATTCCCTCTCTCCCCCACACATGATATAACATCTCTGGCTTGCCAGGACTGCCTTCCCTCAGCCCCCGTAAGATTAGCAAAGTGCTGAGCCTCTGTCTTGCCCAGGAGACTTCTGCACACTTCCAGCAAATGCATTTGCTGTGCAGGCCAGCAATTAAGCACAGAGGAGCTGCTGGGCGAAGACCCTCGGCTTCCAGAAGAAACAGTCACCTCCCCAGCATGGAGTCTAAAAGCACAGAGTGCTCCAGAAAGTTACTCAATTCCATGCTGGAGAGAGACGTCCACCCCGGCCAGGCTGGCTGTAGCAGGGCTGAGCTCAGCAGAAAGCAGCCCATCTTGGCCCCCCTTTCAGCCACTGAAGTTCCTTCCCCTTAATTAGAGATGCTAAAATAACAGGGGAATCGTTTTGCAGGCTACAAGAGTATGAATAAAAGATAGCAAAGTGAGGGGTAAACAATGCTCCTGTTAGCCTTCAGCATTGGGTCTGCCCTGGCTTTGGAGACATGAGTTGATCGCAGGGTCCATCTGAGTGGGAAGCTGGAATCAGGCCAGGACTGAAGTTCATCCCTCTGCCCTCCATCTCTCAGGGTCCTGCTTTCTTTCTGTGGTAGATCACATGATAACCCATCTCAGCCTTTTACCTTCTGCATTTAACACACTTTGAAAATGGTAATTAAAACGTGCCAGAGTAAAGAGCCTTGGTATCCCATACCCATGGGGCTGAGGTTCCAGCTCTACCTCCCCCAAACCACTCTGGACCCACTAGAAGGGAAGGAAAGAGCTGGGATGGGTCTCTTGTAGGTCATCAAATGGCCATGGAGAGACTTGAAGGCCTTTGGAGGAAGGAGAGAGGTTATGGGGGAAACAACAGGCAAAGCAAACCTGTTGAATGCAGCTTTGCTCAGAAGTCACAGAGGTCTGTCCCTGGGGATTGCTTTGGGGTGACCCTGCTCTCCCTCTGCCAGCAGACAAAAGATGGAGCATGCCAAGCAACTGGGCTTTGAAAACCCAGGGACTGGATTCTGTCCCACTGGGGGCCTCATGCCCAGCCTGGTCCCATGGAGATGGAGATGGAAATGAAGGAGGCCAAAAGCTGATGCACAGCCACAGCCCCATCTTCACCAGCATCCCCCACCTGTGGCCATGCAGAGAACAAGAGCCACTGCTGCTGGTTCACCTCTGCTGCTGTCCCTCTGCCCTGTCCCATCTCCTTGGGCAATGCTACACCAAGATGAGCCCGGGCCTCTTCACCAGGGTCATCAGCCAGTTGGCCAGAGCCATGGACAAGCTCTCCAGCCCTTGTTCCCCAGCTTCTAACCCACAATGGAGATGGGTGGCTGTCGTACCCAGGCAGCAGCAGTCACCGTGACCCCAAAAAAGCCAGAGGGGCCCGGCTGGGCTGGACTTGGGGGACAGAAATGCAGCCGCCCGCATTTATTTTGCCTAACAACAGTGATCCCTCTGTATATTTTCATTCTGTTTTCCTAGGCTCAGCTGCCTCCTCAATGAAATGTTTCCAAAGCAGCCTGGCTTGGCAGTGTGCCAGCCCCGGCTGCCAGATGAATGGGCGGAGGAGGAGGGACCCATTCCTCTTCTTGACACAGCATCGCTGCACAAGAGGCCTCTGTTGACATTAGGACTGGCTGTTCCCCCTCTCCCAAGAGGATCTGCCTGGCCCTTGGCAGGAGCAGCACACAGGGCCAAGGCTGCATGTGATGTGAAACCGGCATCTTTCCTCCTCCAAAGTGGTGGCACAGCCACAGGTACCAGAGTGCAACAGTGTACCCTCCTCCAGGGTGGTGGCACAGCCACAGACACCAGGGTGCCATGGTGGACATTCATCCAGGGTGGTGGCACAGCCACGGACACCAGGGTGCAAAGGTGCAGCACCGCCAGGACCTGAAGCCAGCCCTAGTTTCTGGCCCTGGACCTCCCCAGCTGAGCGAGTCCCCCTGACAGGTGAGGATTCCTTGGGGCCCCCCTGACTGCTAACACCATCACTCTCCAAGACATCAATTCTGTAGGGAGCCCATTGCCTTCCCCAAAACACCTCTCCTCCACCCCACCAGAATCAAAGCTCTCCCTCAGCATTGCAGGAACACAGACACTGAGACAGGGGCCCCAAACCCTTCAGGCCTTTGGACTATAATATATGGAGCAGCATCAGCTTCACCCTAAACCCTTGCCATTACTCACTCATGTAGGACTTCACCCAAACGGTGTCACAGCTCTTCCCCACACCTCAATTTCTCTACCCAAAGTAGAATGCCAGCCAGCCCAAGCCTTCAGGGCTGGAATTTCATCTGTTGGGAGGTAAGCAAATGGTAGCAGTTGCACTGGACTACACACCCAGCACCAGATGGAGCATACACAGATTTGAATTCCATTGCTGAGGGATCCCATCTTACCTGTCACCTCTTATTTGCCAGGGATACCTTTAGAAGCTGCACAAGGCAAGGATGTGAAATTTAACACAAGTGCTGATGAAACATCAGGAGGCAAAAGAAAGAGATAAAGTCATCAGCATCCTTCCAGTCTGCACCTCTTCCCCCTGACTGGCTCCTCTGACATCTCCTGCTGGTGGCCAGCACCCGGCTGAGGCAAGCCAAGGAGCAGAGGCTGGATCAGAGCAGCACCCAGCAGCACACCACAGGGACACAGCCTGCTCCTGCCAGCCTTCGTGAGGAGAGGGCTCTGCCTGGATCTAGTGGAAAAGAGGCCAACCACGCATCGATAAGATGAATTAGTTGTCTCAGCAGCACCGGCAAAATGAGCGAGAGGAGCGGAGCCCGTGAGGCTCGGCCTGCTTTGTTTCAATTACAGCAGCTGCCAGAAGAAAAAGATAACCTCAATATTGATGGCAGGAGCAGCAGACAGAGGTGCCCTTGCAGGCTACTGGAAGCAGGTAGAGGAGGAAGGGGGAGGAGAGATGGAGGAGGGAGAGCAGAGCCTCAGTCAGTAGTCCATGGGAGAGTCTGACTGGCTCCCCTAGACTGGTGAAAAAGACCCTTCTGATCCCATTGTCCTCATCCCCGTGAAGAACAGCTTCTCTTCACCCTGGTTCTTGTTCCAGTCACCAGGCAGAGCATTCTCCAGCAGAGACAGGGTAGAGGGTGCAGAAATCCAGCTCAGAGCATCAGCAGCAGGACGCACACCACACACAGCACTGCATAACACTGAACAGAAAAGCATCTCTTTGCTCCCCACTGAGGCTGTGGGGCCTGGAAAGGAGGCTCAGGGAAGGTGTTGTGTGGGGCTGTGTGGCATGATGGATGGTGTTGGAGCAAAGGGCAAAGGGTGGCCCAAGGTGCAGGGAGATGTGACTGCCTGCCAGGAACACAGCACCCAACTGCTGGAGGGCTGGGAAGCCCCACAATGTGCTCACAGTGGGGACCAGTCTGGGCACTGGGGACAAGATGCCCATGAGGGCATTGGACAGCATATGGAAACAAACAGCAACTTGGGGCAGGCACACCAACATCACACCTCCAAGCCAGAGATGGAGGTGCTGAGCCAAACATCCTCCTGGCAGCACAGTGTTAATGCCATGGGCTCCCATCCTGGAGGGAGGAAAACAGAAAGTAGGAAGATATAGGGTCTCTTCAGTTTTCAACCCCTTCAGCTCCTGCCCAAGGGATGTAAATCACCACTGGCTGCTGCATCATGGGGTCTACCTTCAGCCCTTTGTGCCGAGAGCACAGACCAGCTCTGAGCAAGACCCCCACCCTCCCTGGGCCCACAGAGGTAGACTGAGCAGTGGTCGCTTCACAGAGGTTTTATTTATACTTTGGATATCCGCATCACTCTCCCACCTCGCTTCCCCCGCAGCGGAGACCCCAGAATCCTCACCCCGTTCTCCCGGGGCTGTGAGCCCTTTGATACAGCCCCTGGGTCTCCAAGAGGGGACAAGGCCACCATCTTGCGGCCACCCACCACCACTGCACATACCCGTGTGCACGGTCTGAGGGGTCCCCAGCATGTGACAGCTATGGGGGTACAGGGTTTGGACCATGGGGAGCTGCGACATCCCACCGCTCCTCGTGCACCCAGTGCCCTGGGAACACGTCCTGTGGCACACACACTGTCCCTCCCCTCACTCCCTGACCAGGACACCCAGGAGTGTTGGGATGGGCAGAGGGAGCTGGCAGTGCTGCTTCCATCCCAGCTCTGGCCCCTCCACCCCCGCCCTGCTGCTCCATGCAGTGTCAGCCAGCAGTGACCAGGGACCTCCTGGTTTGCACGGCGGGCTTCATTGAGCATGGAAAGGCAGGCAGCAGCAGCAGAAGACTCAGAACCGAGTCCTGGGGCTGAAAATGCAGCACTGAGCAGGGTCCAAGGGAGATTTCCATCCCTATCACAGCGTGGGAGTGCGACCCACATGGGGGATGCTGGAGGGAGTTGTTCTACCAGCGCTGCTGGTGACCAGCAGCCCAAAGCAAGTCCTTCCATGCCTCTGTGAAGTGAGTTAGGGTGTTCTGCACACTACAGGGTTCTGCAAGGCTGCCCAGCCTCACTTAGTGCCCATTCCTTTCCTTCTGCTTCTTCCCCTCATGATGGAGATGATCATGGTCTCCATGGTGGTGGTGAGCATGGATGGCAGGTTCATGGTCTCCACTTGGGTTTGTGGCTCTCTCATTGCTGAGCTCATGATGGTGATGAGGATGGAGGGGCTTGTGCTGGTGGATGGGGGTCCCTGACTCCTTTGCCTCATGTTCGGGCAGTGGGCTTGGGGTTACAGGGACCTCCATGGTACTGTTAGCCTGAAGAAAGTAACACAAGGATTGATGTGGTACATAAATGCCCACAGAGCCCTGCAGAAAGCCTGGGAATGTGGCTGTGAGGTGGGATGAAGGGAGAGCAGCTTGTATCATACAGAAAACTGTAGGTCAGAGCAAAGGCTCTCCAGCCCTGGCCCGGGACACAGAGGACAGGAGAGGCTGCAGCACACAGGACACAAGATTTTGTACCTGTATCCCTTGGCTCAAGCTGTCTGTGGTCCAGAAAAGGGACTTTGCATTTAATAATTCTGGATGTTTTTTCTCCTAGGAAGTGACTAATCACATGCTGATCTCAGAGCTATGTCCTTTTTTTTGCTCTGAGCTTGCCACCCCTGCATCCACTGCCTGCCCCTTTCTTATATCAGAACAGTCCTAGTTAGCTTTCCCAGGCCTGGGCTATGACCTCTTTAGTCCATTTCTTCCCAGTCTGAAAGCTCTGACCTATTTAGGTGCCCTTATTCTAGACCTTTCGCCACCTTTCCTCTCAACCACTGCCAGCAGCAGCTGCCAACCCTGGAGCCTGTCCCCAACATGGAGATAAGATTGTTTTTCCTGATGTGCAATGCCAGGGGAAAGAAGTGATCCCAGCTCCAGTGAGCATTCCTGCTCTTACCTCCTGGGTGGTGTTGGGGTACAGGGAGCAGTTGCCACAGAAGTCCTTGCTGTGGGTGAAGCGGATGGCTGACTCCACGTAGGGGAAGTGAAGGAAGCTGAAGGGCAACTGGATATGGAAAGCCAGGCGGCCACACCTCAGGAGAGAAGCCAAAGCCTGGCTCAAGATGGGGGTCTGGTGTCCCCCCAGCCCAGCCACGAGCGCAGATTTTGGAAGCCCACCAAGCGCTCCGTAATCCCCAGGAAAGCTTCAGGCGAGCAGGGGGACACTCACCGGTCATACACAAGGAAGTCGTCCTTGTCTCCCCCCAGGACCTGCCAGACGTCGGGGTCGTCCGGCTCCGGCTGGAGGACGGGGACGCCCGGCGGGGCATGGCGCTGCAGCTCCCCGAACATGGCGCGTGACAGCGGCGCCTTCTCGTTGATGATCATATATCGGACGTCGGCCGTGCCGTGCCGGGCCAGCCGCTCCCGCAGGCCCCCGAGGCTGTGGGAAGGAGGCGCTGGGACAGGGGACGGGGGGCTGCCGTGACCCCCCCAGGGATGGCAGAGCTCGGGGCTTACCTGTGGGCCTGCCTCAGGCAGAAGTGTCAGCTGGCCTTCAGCAGAGCCACCACCGTCACCTGCCCTGCCACCCCCTCCATGGGGCTCGAGCCATTGATGCTCCATGGGGGTGCCTCCTGGCAGATCCGGCTGCTGTTGGCCACCCCCTCGGAGGCCGAGGCCAGCCCCAGCCAGGCGGCCAGGGCCAGCACCAGCAGCCCCATCCCGGACCCTCGGCCCTGGCAGGGGCACACGGGGTGTTAGTGTCCTTCCAGATCTGCTGCAACCCCAAGCTGCCTCCCTACACCCTGCTCTGGGGCAGACAAGGACTGGTGGGCAGTGTTGGACTGGTCCCAGCATGGCACTGGCAGCTGAGAAGCCCACCCTGGGGGAGCAAAGAGAGGGGGAGGAGGTGCAGAATTGGGGTGCCCAGCTCCCAACAAGCACAGCATCCTTACTGCTGTCTTTTGTGGGCACCTGCTGCCACAGCAGCCTGTTCTCCCCCAGCAGCAAGACACCCACTCCACAAGACAGGATATGAAGGTGCTGCTCCTCCTGTGGGCCTTCTCCGCTTCCCCGATACAACAAAACAAACCTAGTCCCACACAGAGGTCCCCCTTTCCCGCCAAGGGGAGCAGGAATACAGCCCTCATGGTCTTGGCTACCAGCGAGGAGTCACCGGGACAGGAATGGTTTCACCTTCAGGTCACCTTGAGAGTCCTTGATGCCCCATGAGGCACTTTGGGAGTACACAGCGCCTTTAAAGCCCTTGCCTCTCAACATCTGCCTGCAGCCCCTTCCTCTCACAGCCCCCTAACCCTGCCCACCCTAAGATATGCCACATCCCTCCAGCATTCAGCAGGTTTAATGGGCAGGGGAAGGATATGGGGCTGTGGGGGATGATCTGGGGAGGGAGCAGGGGGCTACAGGATCTGGTCAGGACGGATGTGCTCGCAGTCCCCAGCCCTCTCCCCCGCAAGAATGAGCCCTCAATACCGCACTTCTCGCTGCCGTCCTCCCTGGCTCCCGGTCCCAGCAGCTTTCAGCAACACCCAGCTGGCCCTGGGCTCTCTTTTATCTCCTGTCCACTCTCCCCGCCCCGGAGGGAGGAGAAGAGCCTGGCTGAAACAGGGACTGCGCCCCGGCCACCACCGCCTGCCTCGAGGGGATGGCAACAAAGCGGGCACTGTCCCTCCGGGTGCCATGTGGCCCCAGAGTGCTGCTGCCACAGCCCAGCCGTGCCGTGCTGGGGCAAAGCGGTGCCTGGTGCCGGGCTGGCACAGAGGGTGACAGGCAGTGCTGCAGGGAAAGGACAGGCACAGCCGCTCGAAACCACCCCACGGGCACAGGAGGGATGGGGGCACTGCCAAGGGCACGGCTTGCACCAAAGGGCTGCAGGACTGTGGGGTGACATCAAACAGTGCCATCCATGCACAAGCTCCCAAGGGAGCCACCAGTGCAGCCTCTGCCACGCTGCAGCCAAAAAGATGGGTGCCTGCTGGAGCTCTCTGCCCTGTGGGGTGTCACCCCAAAGGCTGTGCTGTTCTGTTGTGTGGTGCCACAGCCACTGTCGGGCCATGCTTGGTCCCACAGCCATTCCCCAGCATCCTGTCCCATTGCCTCCTGTCCGGCCCCCACAGCAGTGGGGCTGGGGAGGTGTGAGGAGTCGGTGCTCCCTTGGGAAATCACAGCAACGCTGGACTCCAGCTCCCCAGCCAAACAAGAGGAGCTCGCCACTCTGGCAGCACACGGACATCTCTGCAAATATTTGAGCAGTTTATTGTACCTGGGCTCTGTACAAAAACATGATAAGGCAGGGAAGGGCAGGAACCACAGGGGGGGGCAGGACATGATCCCAGACACACACAAAGAGGGGGATTTCGTCCAAAACCAGCCACGAGCAGCAAGGAGACGGGACTCTGCTGGGGGGCTGGAGGGGCTCAGGGGTGTCTGCAAGGGCACGGGGCCATGGGTTGGGACTGTTGAGCAGGCGGAGCTGACAGCGGACAGAGCCGTCACCCCCTCTGCTCCCCTCAGCCCCCCAGCATGACCCAGCATAGACACGATCTGTGCCCCAGGGACCCCCAGCCAGCGCCTGGCAGCCCGTCTCCTTCTCCGTCGGCTCATCCCGGGCCCCTGCG
>VXBX01001596.1:305967-370094 GCA_013400415.1 Scytalopus superciliaris
AAACAAAACAAACCACCACCAAACCACTCTTAATTCAGGCAGTGTAAAAACAAAACAGAACAATAATCCTTCCTTGCATAAAGAATGGTGAAGTTGCATTTGAAGTCCTACAGATGGGAATAATTAGCCAAAACATGACATGCCTATATATCATCGTGGTTAGAAAAACTAGTTTAGAATACACATAATCAAAGCTTACACAGAACATTAATACTGTTCTTAAGAAAAATTACATTTTTCTCTTCTCAGGGTTCAGTATCTCCCGAGAAAACAGTGTCTTCCCAAAGCTTTAGATACCTAGCAGCAGCCTCAATTTCCATGACACTCAGTAATCACTTATCTGACTACCCCTGGAGCTGCACAGTTCCTCTGATTTCCACCCACCTGAATTTTTCACATACTAAACTTTAGGAAAACATGGAATACAAGTATACAGAGCAGAAGTTTGCATCCCTTATCCCTTACATATCACATTGGCTTATATGTCACCTTTCATGCTGATGAGGTATGAGACCTGCTTCCTCTTTAGTCCTTCATGCCCCAGGGTTAGTGAAGAATGTGGCACCATAGATTTGGGTACTTTATTATTCATTTAGGTCAACTGTAACTCTTTAAAAAGCTTTGAAATGGTAATTATTACATTAATCACTGAGGTAGCTACTGCTTTCCTGCAAGTTAAAAGTATCACCAATTAAAAAGACTATTGACTACTAGCTATAAAGAGGTACAGGATGTGGGCTTTATCACGGAAAAGCTGCACTGGCAGGGATGAAGCAATGGAGAGAAAATTTTCTGTAAAGAGGAGCTTGATTGAAAACATCATTTCTAAAATCCAGTGTGATCTAATCTTCCTCTGAAAGAAATATTTCCCAAGGACACAAACAGGAAAATTTAGAAATGCCTCTGGAGAACATTTTTATCTTATCAAGTTATCCTATCTTAAGAAATGATGATTTATATACACACACACACACACATATTTGTACAAGTTTCCATACAGACTTTACTTCTACCCAGATTTCACTAGTATATGTGAAGCAACTTCACTACATTTCTCATGAGACTTGGTTACATGAAATTGTGTTAAGTCAACAAGCCATTACCATATTTCAGCATGTGGGGTGTTTCAGAACAGAAATAGCATAACAGAGAACAATCCTAAAGCTATTTCCATATGAGATTACACACCATGAATTAAAAATATTAGCTATTCAACTCTCACTCTCCCTTAGTCTGAATGACCTGAATACAGAGGTCATGAAAATAACAAGTTTTATTATTACTGAAATTCTAAATCTTGCATACAGCTACTAAACACCTACATCATGTACCTACCTTCTCATTGTAGGGTTCATCTCTGAGAACTTCTGGTGCCATCCAGAAGGGTGAACCCACCACTGGTAATTTCTCACTATATAAATATGGGATAGATGAGGGGAATGGGAATGGAAGGTGGAGGGAGAGAGGGAAGAACCATTAATTAAATGCTCAAGCATTGCTACTACCTTTCCCAATCAATTACTCACATTTTATTTCTAGTTTTTAAGTGTCTGGCCACTTTGAAAAAAATATATTTTATTTTAAGGTCACAACTGTTCAATCATTTATATTTCCAAACTCCTGGCAGAGCTGGTTCCTTCATCTATACACAGAAAGATTAATGGTCATCAGTTGCAGGTTAGATGCTGAATTCTCCATTCACCCCACGAGACATGCAGGTGTCCATCCCTACATGTACACTGATAAGCAGCTCTGAATGAAGTCAGCACAGCCTGTTTGCAAACGGAATTAAAAAAAATCAAGATTGACCAGACAAATCCTTTAACAGGTAAAAACCAAAAGTAATCAGAATAGATCCAATTTGAAAATCTGAAGTTTCCATATGGCTGAATACTGGAGCCTTAAAGACCTCCAGCCTGTCACCCACCTGACCTTGAGGGAATACCTATTGAAAAATAAGGCTTCAAGATAGCATGGCTTGCTATCAGCAAAGTGGAAACAACAAAGCTGCCTTTCAAAATGGAGGTAAGACAAGATCAAACCAAAATGGTGGCTGATGTAGCAATTCTACTAGGTTGCTTGTTTTAGTCTCAAGCTACTTTAACTTTACCTATTACTGTACTCTCAGTTTTCAGGGCATCTCAAAACTGGTTATTAAGAACAACTTAAGGCACTTGTCATGCCTTCCTGATTTTGTGACGGATTAATTTGAATACAGATGAAGCTTTTAGCACCTGACAGGGTGCCCCAGAGGAGCTACAAGATACACATTGGCTGTATTTATCAGTAGTTTGGAAATTAAGACTTTGTTAAGCTTTTAGATCAATATTTCATCAACATTAACCCAAGCCTTCAGACCTCCCAAGATATGGGTTTAGGATATGTGCAGCATAAAAACTGCACATAGATCAACTTTTATTGTTCTCTTTGCAGTCAAAAGTGCTGGAAGGCTTTTATTTTACTCCAATGCACATAGTGGAGAAAATCTGACAACACATTTCACAGTCAGAATACTCTGAAATACACAAGTCAATATACAGAGAGAACAATGAAATCCTTGTCCTTCATCTCTCTAATGGAGGAATGACAAGAGGACTATTTCCATTTGTGACAATAGCCTGTGACAGTCACCTGTGCATTTGTCAAATTAGTTAAGATTACAATTTCATTCCTAGAGAAAGTAAAATGGTGAACTACTGTTAGACATTAATTTTATAATTAATTTTAGTTTACTCTTTGTTATAAACCTCAATCTTAACAACTAACCCAGAGGATAAAGAGAATACTAGATTGCATCTGATTATTGCTTATGAAAATGAAGAGAAGCTAAAGTTGTTTGCAATCAAATAATACCATTTATTACAACATCATCCCAATCCAGAATGCTGGACAGTATTTTTGTGTTTGCTTCATTGTGATTTTTCTTTAAACCCAAAATTCCCAAGTACCTGCTTAGAAGATCTACTGAAAAGCTTGAGTAAATCATCTACTCACTGCTGCATTTTTGAAGAATAAATGTCACCACTAAATATCAAAATGGACAGTAATCAAGGCTGGAAATTTTGGTCATCCAGCCTGCAGTTCCAGACTGAAGACTGAGAATACTATTTGCAAACTCTGTATCAGAAAGCAATAACAGCCTCAGGGATCTGGTTCACTGGAGCTTCTGACCTGCAGTCACACTGCAACTCTCTCTCTATTTAGATTAGTTCATGTACCTGTGATCAGGAATTTTCTCTGCTAAGCCGAAGTCTCCCACTATTGCTGAGTATCCATTCTCATCATGTTTTATTAAGCAGTTCTGGAAAAAGAAGGGGGGGGGGGAAGGAAACCAAACAGAAGGGTTATTGTATGGGCATAAAATCTCTATAACGTTTGTTTTCTCTATTTTTAATCTGGAAATCTGGAACACAACTACAAAATACAGTTTGGAAGACATTCATCTATGAGAAGCTTTTGTCTGAGAGCAACCACCCTCTTCCCCTACCCTCCCCCTGCACAATCACATGTCTGTCAAACTTAAGATGCTGCAAACAGCCTTCCACTTAGTTAATAATCCACTTTAAAACTTGCTGAGAAGCAGGCAGCACATACCCAGCTAGGTAATAACAAGAATTAAGATGATTTACTCCCTTATGCTCAACTGTGCAATACACATACTATGACACCTTAAATTTTCCCTTTACAATTTACCTGTACCTGACCAGAATACAAGATCAGATCAGACTCTAAATGCCTTTGTATATTTTGTTACATTTTGCTACTGAAAAGGAACTCGGTGCTTTGCAGTAGCTTTTAATGAGAAAATATAAGATGGGACAAAATTATATGTGCTTTTGAAGTCTCAAAATTCTTTATTTTACAGTACATTCAGAAAACGTGATTTAAGGGGAAAATCTAATATGGAAAAGCTGTCAGTCTTCTCCTTTCAGATGTGCCCTCCAGTTACAGGATGGAGGGCAATTTAAGGACACACACAGATAATTCAGGGCTGGCAGCATACATTATACACACAGTATTATTGATTCCTTTTTGTTAATTATTTTCAACTCTGAGAAGTATGCTTTGACCATTCCAGTATCGTGTAGATATCATATATTCCAGTATCCCTTCTCACCAAATGAATCGATAGCTGACTACCCTGCATTTTTTACTGTCCTGTAATAGGTGGAACATAACAGGGAATTCATTCCCTTCCCACATGCCTTGTTCTGTATCCTTCTGCAGGCAGTACAATAGCAGTGACAGGCAGCAAAACCACTGCCGACTCCTACCAAGTGGTACCCTGCATTAATTAGCTAAACAGCAGGAAACACTTTCTAGCTTTATTGTGCTTGGATATACAAAAGCCCCTTGCTGACCCCGAGCATTAGCTTGTCTGTATAATGCAACTACCAAGAAAAGTGAGTCCTTGTCTAAAAGATCAAGTTCAGGTCATCACTGTTTATATTATTCAGAGACGATTGTGGCTCAGGCCACGAAGTGAGTTTTCTTCCTGCCAATTAAAAGGTTAAGCAAGCCATTCCTGTGATCATGTAAAGAAAATGCACGCCAGCCTCTTGAAACACATGCCAGGCTCCTGAGATGCAAAGCTTTATTTGTTTAGCATGACTCAAGTATAATAACTACAGTTAGTTTGGGGATTCATAAACATGTACCAAGTTAAATCAACTGTGCTTACCCAAAGAGCAGCAAAGCTTCTCAGTTGCGGCCTTTGTTATCTTGTATCAAAGAGCGCATTCATTCCCCTCGCCTCTCTTTAAACATTTGGTCACTCTAAGTGGACTTAAAACTGAGAAGGATAAAACTTTTCTGAAAAAATCTTACTCAAATGATTCAGACAAGTGGAATTTGGTTGTGTACCACACAGAAACAAGTCCATTAGGACACCGGAGATTTTTCAGTGTTCAAGAAGGCTGATACTATTTTATGCCCAAAAATTTCAGGTTATTTTTCTGCCATAGATTTCTCAGCAACTAAAGATGATTCCGAATTCAAGATTTTTTGAAAAACCCTATTCATAAACACTAGTTTTAAAATCCACATTTTGTTCTTGCATTACCTTTGACTACTTACATTTTGTTCATTTTTAGCAGCAAAACCACAACACCTAATTTTACCTTCTGGGTTTTGTGGATTAGTGTTGTTCTTCCATCAGCTCTCATCTCCAAAACTTCAGGGAAACATTTAAATCCAGACTAAGAACTATTTTCAACACAGCTAAAGATCTGTAGAAACCTATCTATTGACTTTAAGATCTGCAATAATTTACAAGGCTGCTTTGATACCAAAAGAAGGCTTAAATGCAACATCACCCTGACAGCAAATATTCCTTCAGCTTCTTACCAGTATCTAATCGCATCCCATTAGAAAGTGATACATCACCCACTGAAGATGAACAATCCTACCCCCCCACCAAGCCCCAGGCACTCTCAGCTCTCAGGTACAGCATCGAACCATTATACAAGTAGGTTATTCCCAGATAAATCATAAATTAAGCCAATGCTGCCTGACAGCTCTGAGCTCCTTCCCCGATGACAGGTATTTGCCTGCAGCAAAGACCGGCTCCCTTTCAGTGCAAGTGCTTAGAGAGACCAAAGAGTGAAAACACCCCAGTGCTGTGGGGTCCACAGGTCCTGCAGGAGAGGCCACAACACCAGGACAAAGCATTGGGGAAAGCCCAGGGCAACACTCCAGCTATAAAGTACTGAGCAGTTGTTCTGCTGTGGTGGACTGCACAATGTTAAGTGACGTAAAGCAGGAAACCAAACTGTTCTTTCTCATTAGTGGAAGCTTGTATTTTGCTTGCACATGAAGAAGTGCTGACTGTGAATTTAAGTTCATTAGGATACATATTCCAGTACAAGACTGACTTTTTTATTCATACTTAAATCAACCACAGGCAGGTGACATGCACCATACAATAAAATTCCAGTGTCACTACAAATGCTCACTGTGGTGAAACTAAACTCATTTAATTCAACTGGGGCAAGTTTTCACATAGCTAAGCACCAATTTCCTGGAACCTAGAAAGAATGGAAGCCTATTCCTAGCAAAATTAGTAGTAAATCCCTTCTACGTATACTAACATGGTCAGATGTCACTTTTCTAGCCCCTGCTGCTCATTCAGGGCAAAGTTGTGTGGACAGTGATGCTTTGTTCTGTGTTGATATTCTTCAAGGCTAACTCTCAGCACCACCATACTCCTCTATCCTTCCCTCCCCAGTGGTGCCATTACACAACACTGTGCCAAACCCACAGCACAGATAACTGAGTTACCAGATTTAAGATGCAATTCCTAAATAGGCGACCTAACATAGCCCACAGTAACTGGTAGTTCATGTGCACCCAATGAAAGATAACTCTAAAAATTCACATTTTACCACCAAGATAAATCACGATTAAAGAGAGAAACCTTCATTAGAGACTACAAGCTTGAAAAGAGCTTTTGAATTTAATCTAGGGGTAGTTTCTTAGTAGGAAAAGTACAATAGTACATACTGCACTGTTTCTTCTAATAAAGTGATACTTCTCAGTTTCTACCAAAAAAAAAAAAGAGTATCAATGTGGTGTGAATAAGTTTCATTAATGGACTTTGGCAGAGATGCAAAAGTTGAAATTCCTTGCTAGTGCAAGAGCCTCTCAAGAACTGCCTATGAAACAAAATGCCAAGCAGCTTCACAGCATGGGCTCTGAGAAAGCACTTTTGACTTACTATTGCACTGTTTGTATAAGCTGCAAGGCAATAAAACATGACAACCTTTTCAAGCTTTCTCTTTGGACCTCTGCAGACAAGGATGTTCTTTCCTTTGGCAGCTCATGCAGTCTAAAAGGGCAGTATTTGACTTGAGTTGGGTCCCTGAGGGTGGTTTTCCCCCCCCCCAAAAAAGGACCCCATCAGTCCTTCCTGAGGCAGTTTTTTAATAGAAGCAAGGAGCTCTGTACACGAGCCCCAAAGAGTTAACAGAGCTGTTTATGCAGACAGATGTGAAAGAACATAAAGCCCCCTTTGTGAGTTACAGGAGCTTAACATCTGCTTTGCACAGCATAATCCTACTAAGACAAATGCAATATTCTACTCTCCCTTTTACATAAACAAAAATGGAAATAGACTCAAGAGTTTCAGTGTTAAAAATAAGTTGCTTAGATGAAGAAACCTCATAGTTTTATCTTATGGTACAACATACAAGCTAAACTCCTCAGATATTTTACTGCACTCCAGAAAATACAGAAACAGTACTGCAGTGTCAGTTGCAACCTTCTGATGGCTATTACTGAATTAAAATACTTAAAGGTCAATTGAGATGTATCAGCTATTTTTAAAGTGCTACTCCCTAGGAGAAACACCACTGACAATTAAATGCATAATAGGAAGTTTGCAGTACTAAATACACTTTTGAAACTATTACGTTTAAGGGACAGGCTCCATTTGGTTCCGCAAGTACCAGTAAAAGCTTACTATTGTAACTACTATCAGAAATAACCAACTGTAACAGCTAATTTTTTCAGTACCAGCTCTCCCCTGCAGTGCAAAATATCCAGACAAGAGCTTAGTCCAGCACAAAGGGGACCTTGCAATCGTAGCAGCAAGTATGAGACTCCTCAGACAAAGGTGCTGTTCACTGCTTGGGTTTTGTGTTGTGTTAAAGAAGCAAACAGCATACAAGGTAGGAAGTCAGGGCATGACACTTTCAAGCCCAAAGGCAGTGAATTTATGTTACATCAGATAATCTACAGTAATTGCTTACATGCAGGATTCTGTCCCATAGTAACTGAGACTGTTTCTCTCTCAATGGGACAAGGCTGAGCCATTACACACTGTGAAGTGAAAGCAGATGTTGGCAGGAATACACACAATCACATGTGTATGTATATATATATATATATATATATATATATATGTGTGTGTGTGTGTGTCTAGAGATTAGAATTTCTTCATAGACTTTATCATCAATGGAGCTCACAATCTCCCCTAAAACTGCTCACAACCTACTGTTGGATTATAAAGCCTTGTTTTCAATTATACATAATTCTGCAAAACTAAAAGGCAGTTGTTTGGGGGTTTGCCTGTTTGTTTTTAATCAAGAGCTTTGGTGGTGGGTTTTTAGGGAGGGTGTTCAGCTACAACAGCTCAGGTGCTTGGGAGAACAAACTTGTAATATGTGTCACAAACCTATGAACAAGGACAAAAAGCCTGACCAGAGGCTGGCATTGTACACTAGGAGAAAGGATGGGAAAGTAACAGAGTAGGTATGATCCATCTTGGAAAAACGGGCAGACTCCTAGATGTTCACTTCTTACTGCCAAGGAGTCTTTCTTGTTCCTCTCTATTCCTTCTGCACAGCAAAAACCTGCAATGTGTTTGAGTTACACTAATTAACAGTAGCAACAATTTAAGCAACTAATTTAAAATACTTCACGCATTACAGTATTAACTAATGCAACAAACATCTTTACCATCAATCTTGAGCTTCCAACTCTAAAGTGCAATGTAATTTTTTTCCATTGTTTCTAAAATTGGTAGGAAGTTGCATACAAAAACTCTAGATCAAAAAAAGCCCAACAACTATTGCACAAAAAGATGGGATGTAAAACTTCCTATAACAACTTTCCTCCTTCCCCTTATGCACACACATTGAGGTAACATCCTTAATTACACGATCACACAGATGGTTTTCCACCTGGCATCCATGTGTTTTAGTGTACACAATGGATTCATGCTGATGGTGAATTGGGGCTGTACATAAAACACTTGGGCCACTATTTTCAGGACTCTGGTCACTCTTCCCACATAAACAGGAGGGTGACAGAAAGACTGGGAAGGGAAGAAAAAGAAAGCCTGGGCTGCAAATGAAGCTCTTCTGTCTTGTGGTTATGACAATTGCAGCACTGCCTCAGGATCTGATTTCTGGCCTTCCTCAGCATCACAGGAGGATTCTGTGAAAAGGAAGCTACTCTACCAAAACCTTTCACAGAACACACAAGAACAGCAGCATTACATGCCTCCAGGGGTCAAACACAACTATTTGGTAAGTGCTGCAATGCGTCCAACTGTCTCTGAGGTCAGTGAGCACGTGGCTTTGAACTTAAACATGTAAAATGCCAAATACTCCAAACAAAGTCTTAAAACTCATATCAGATATTCACCAACATTTTAGCTTTTTTCTGTTAGAACAGGCTGAGTTTACTCATCTCCCTCATCTCGGAGATACTGTATGAATAAATTCACTGGTATTAGGACAGTCACTGGTGTAAGCTGCCAAGGAAATCAGCAGTGCTTCCAGAGCAGGGTTTGAATGCAGTGCAAATACAGTGTAAACAAGGTGTTGAAGAAACTCTCTGTGTATTAGTAAGATATTTGTTTTGAGGGGTGAGGTACAGAAGTATTTTGCTATATTCTTTTTGCAGGCTGGACGCTTCTTCCCTGTGTTTTCCCAGATACTGCTATTTTAATTTTAAGTTACAAGAGCCAGAATGTTGCAAAACCAAGTCAGATTAAGAAAAAGTTATATCACAATTCAGTGGATTCTATTGAAACACTTTCAATGTTTCACAGTATGATTTCTCTTTTAATGACTGCATCTTCTATACTTTCAGAGTTAAAATTCATAACCAGACCTCCTTGACAATCACATAAAGATGAAGAAAATCCTCATGATTCCAGATGCAAATCCTCCTTCTGCACATTCAGTGAGTCCTAAATGGAAAACAATTCTGAGGGCTTGCAGTGATATAGCCAGGGGACGGGGAAGGAGCCACTGAGGCAGGCTGTCATAACCCATCTATGGCTTAATCTCTGCATAAATCTTTTTATGACAAGTCAAGAGTATGGACAGCACATTTCTTGGCTTACAAAATGTAGGAGTCACCCTGCCCACACCCCTGCTCTCTGCAGGCTGGAGAAGGCCAGTCTGACCACTTGTACTTTCTGACAGATTCAAGCCAGGCTGTCGCTATTGACCAGGGCAGATCAGCCTGATCAGCTACAGCAGCCCAAGCACGGAGCTGCTCATGACACGGGGAAGGACCAGCTGTCTGGGCAGCACACTCTCTTCTCACAAGCACTGCCTCTCTCTTTGACAGAAGAGCATCAGGAAGGGCACCAGTGGGATGTCAAGGCTGACATTCCCGTGGGCTGTCACATCGACTACAATGACCTACATCTACTCTTCTCTACCATTCCTCCCCTCTGGCCTCCTGCAGTATCAATGCTGTTTTGCTCTCTACATGGTGCAACTAGGAAGAGAGATCACCCTGCTGTAGACTAAACAGAACAAGAAAAGTGCATAGATCATGTACAAAAATTTTAAAAATTAAATTTAAAGAAAAAAACCCAATCCAAAATCCCCAAGAAATTTGAAAATACAGAATATAGCTTAGACTTAGACTTTTATCCTGACAGCTTTCAATGTGACCTTCCAGACAGTATAACTTTAGTGCTAAGGACAATCCAAACACAGCATAACTGCTGATGAATTCTTAAGGTTTGATTTGTTGTTCATTTGTTTTTAAATAACCTTACTGCTTCCTGTGGCCTCCGATGAGTTTGCTGTTGCCGGGATATCACGAACCCCTCCCAGTGGGTGCACTTTCTAAACAACTGGCAATCAACAATAGATAACATTGAAGCACTGGGAGGGCAGATCCAGAGAATGGCATACAGTTATGTAAAGCTGGGAACAAAGGCATTCACAAGGATCCCAGGAAATGGATTTTCATATGACTAGCCATCACTGAACTGTGATGGTACTTTGGTTCCTTGCAGTAACTCTACTTGTAAGTGTACTAAAATACATCCTGGACTGAAAGAGAAAGGGGAACACCAAGCTATCTTTTCAGATATTTTTACACATCTCTTATCTGCACACTCCAAAGTGACTGAAACGGAACTTTCTGAGTGTATCATGTCAAAGTGACATGACTCCAAATCTGGGAATTTTTCATAAATTTGGTATTCTTCATTGCAGAATTCAGCCCCTTCACTTGAAAGAATAGCCAAGGAAGTATTCTGACTGCACTGAAATATTTCTTTCATCACCAGCTGAACCTTTTTGTCACCTTGGCTAAATGCACACACTGCATCTGTTTAACACTGCACTGAGGTAACTTAAAGAAACCAAAAAGGGGAGAGAGGACCAGTAGTCACTCACATTTGCAAACACACTGTGTCGTGGTTTTTAAAAGCGGTTTCTAATCATAAAAAATAGTTCCTTTTAGACTAAGATAACATTCTTCTAGATGCTTTTGATTGAAGTGCATTATGAAGTATTCTCAGAAACTTCTTTCATATTGCAGGTCCCCAGTGAGCTTGAACTAACTCATTAGCTCCAGACAACAGGACAGACAGGACAGCAAAGCCCTCCCAACAGGCTGCAATGCATGCTGAGATCCAGTGTGAATACTGGGACAATCTGTTCACGGAGCTTAGGGCTCCCTATGTCAATATTTCTAGCTGAGCTTGAACTAGCTGGCTACTTCAGCCAAGTAAACTCATACAACTTGTCACTAAAGCAACTAAATAAATCTTTGTCCCTTGAAAACTCTGCCACTGAAATAGCCTTCTGAAAGAAATTTTGAAATCTGAAAATTTTAGGCAAACTATTTTGATCTTACTGACTTTAGAAGTGAGAGAAACATAAACCAGGATTGTGGACAACACTTAACACACGAAAGGTCACTCTTCCTACAGAAGAAGATTTGTGAAATACATGGGGAAACAAAAACAACAAGGAGATTTAAAGTGCATTTGCAATAATCTCCTCAATTGGGTTCTTTATATGATTAACCTGTTCCAAATGTTAGACTGTTGTGCTTAATTATCCAGGGATTTAAATGCTTTACTGAACCACAATTCAGAACTAAAAAACTCTGCAGCTGCTTTCTGAGAAATCCTAAGCTAAACTCATTTAAGGAATGACCTTCCTTCAGGAGAGTAATTTCTCTAGTTCCCATACAAACTATGAACATGTTTTCAGGGAAGTTTTAATTCTACAAAATGTATTTCAATTTATTTCTCAATATGTCTTAGATCACACTGTATAAAATAACAGTTATCTGCCAAAAGGAGGAGGAAAAAAACCCAACAATCACATATAGTACCTTCATTATAAAGTTCTCAGAAGTTTATAAATGGTACCTTGGATGTAAGGTCTCGGTGGAAAATGCCTTTGTAGTGAAGATAACTGATTCCCATAGCAATGTCATATGCCAGTTTCACCCTCACTGTCCAGGGCAGATGCTGGTTACTGTCTAATAGCTGTTCCAGGTTACCACAATTGATGTACTGAAAAGACAAAGCAACATTTACAATTAATTATTTAACTTCATATATTGTCAGGAATGTAAAATTCATCATTACACAAGTGAACTCAGCTCAGTTACATGTTAAAACCTCTTTTTTTTTTTTTTTCCTTAAGGGCTTGACAGGCACAAAGTTTGCAGACCAAGAGAGGCTGAAAATGTCTCCCTTCACCAGCTGTACCAATGCCTTTATGTTAAAGATGCATGTGACAGCCACCACTGCATTAACTCTCTGGTATTTAAATAGATCCTTCAGAAACACCTACAATATCATATCCCTCTTAATTCCAGCTTGAGGAAAACTAGGGCAAAAAGAATGAAGAGCTGGCTCTCATATAGAATAAGTCAACAAAGAGAGGGCTAAGTATCCAAGTGTAGGTCACGGAGCCTGATCAAGTTCCCAGATATCAATTCCCTAAACTGAAAAAGCATCAAAGAAAAATATTACAATGTGTTGCTGTAAGCTCCATTTTTTAACTGCTGTATCTGCAAGTTCTAATCAGCAATCTAATTCCTACTGTGTTCAGTACTACATCAACCCCATCAAAGGGTGGCCCTCATGAAAAGGAAAGTACATTAAGTAAAAGATAAATGCTACAACAGACAGTGAAACAAAGCAGCACCTAAATGATACTAAGTAATACAACCCAGGGTTAAGACATTGAAGCTCCACTGCTCAACTAATCATTACAGCAACGTGGCTTGTGCTTTATGTATAGACCCTTTATACCACACCAGCAGCCACATCATGTTTAAGTAGCTTCTTGTTTCACTCCCAGTTCCAATCCCCCCACCAGCAACCAAGCAAAAAGAGTAGCTCTCTCCAGGAAGAAAACCTTGGCAGCAAGGCAGTGACTCCTCTCAAGAGCATCCAAGCAAAGCAGACAGGACAATTTGCTCCCAAGACTGGCCCACACATGTAACACTGCACCAACTTCCCTCCTCTCTGCCAGACCTCCAACTCTCTCTCAAATGGCTTTGCACTTTCCTGTGTCATTCACCCAGACAACGACATGGGACAATGTCCCACCATTATCACGTCCAAACTGAAATCTTAAGTGCAGCTCTTGTTATTTCAGAAGCTTGGAGCTTGCATGTATTTTGTTGGGCTTCTTTGTGTCTTGGAGCCTGGGGCACAAGGCACACATGAACCACACAGTGGAGTGTGGATGGATCATCTCCTCAGGCTGTGCTATAGTAAGGAAAGAGTACACACCAGCCAGACTCTGATCAGTCCAGGGGTCACAGCTCACCTCCTGAACAGCTTCTTCCCTACAGTTTGGGCCTACCATTTGCTGAGCTCACCAGTTAATTCTAACAACTTTTCAGCAGATACACGAGTTCCATAAGTAACTAAAGTGGCAAAATTGTTCAGGCAGAGGAGGGTATAAAGCAATTCTAACTGGCACAGAGCTCACTGGGAGGGAGCTCCACTGCACATCCCTTTGGAATGGGGTTCATTCCAGCCCATTTCAGCAGCAGTCCAGGGCATGACCCTCCTCTCTCCAAAACAACCTGTTCCTTATGCTAGGGGTTCATGTGCCAGGAGAGAAGAGCAACTCTCAGAACAGGTCAGTCTAAGGCTATGCAATCTCCATCCTCAGAGACTTTCAAGACCAACTGGAGCTGCAGCCAACCTGGTTCAATGTTGGAAACAATGCTGCTTTGAGCTTTTCCAGCTTTGATCTTTCTCATTGCTTTTATCTGAATCCCTAGGGGAGCTAGATGACCTTGTAGTGCCCTCAAGAAAAAAAAAAACAAAAAAACAAAAAAACAAAAAAAACAACAACAAAAAAAAAAACATGCTCAATAAAATTAGATTTTTTTTTTTTTAAAGTCATAAGTTGCTATCATACTTAAGGAAAAAATGGTAAGACTTCTACAATAACTTATTATATATTCCCAGCTCCCCTGAGAAAGTGCAAATGGCACTTCTCATCCAGTTTTGTTCAAATCTGAACAATACTGACCAACCTGGAACAGAAGGGACCAAAGCTCCAAGCTGGATAACCCAGCTACAGAGTGAGGTTTACCAATTACCCCAGATCATTTCACCTTTCTGAAAGGGCAGTAATAGACCATCCCTACAGCACTACAATACTTAAATTCATTGGCAAGACAATGCAAGGGGGAAGGGAATCACTGACCCAGCTTCCATATTCTAGTCTATGAACTGTGCCATACCATGACATAAATGGCTCCAGAAATGCTAATAAACAAGCAGCCCATAAGAGTATTGACACACACACTAAAATGGGACAATAGCTGGCTACTATATCGAGCATGCTCTTACTTTCCTTTTCAATACAGCAGCTTGCAGATTTGATCCATTGCTGCCATATTAGTTAAGTGCATCCAATATATCTATTCTCTCAGCACTCTTCTAGTCAAACTGGCTTGCAGGGTCATTCACCCATCTTAACTGCAAGGACTCTACTCTGGCATGGGGTAGGTGAAGGCTGACAAACACGCAGGACACAACATGCACCAGCTGCAAAAGCAAGAGTCAAACCTGTGTCCAGCATATCTACAAAACCCACTAGGCCTCCTATCCAAAACTGCCACCCAGCAAGGGTGCAGACTTCATTTATTAGATATGTGAGGTCTGCCTTTGGCTCTTAACTTCTAGTGTACTTCCATGAAAGACAGGAGACTAATCATCAAGTGGGCTAAGATTTTCCTACATGACACCTTTTAGACTCCAGTTGATCTCCCGTTTTGCTGACCAGCAGGTAATAACTGCACGCAAAGTCCTGGCTTGTCTGTAAGGCAAGCACCACAGAGTTCAGTGCTCCCTCAGTGTCATGTAAGTAATCCAATTCTTCCGGTTATTCAGGCTGATAATGCAAACAGCCAGCCTGATGGCCTATTTATTTTCAGAGACCTTCAACAATGCCTTTTCAGAACAGACACAAAATTATGTACATCATTTTCTAACTGCCAGTGCAACTGAAAAAAAAATACTTGTTCTCAATCTCTCACTGGCACAAACCAGCTCTGTGTGGTAAGAGTATCCTGAAGGATAGCAAATGCACCTCTCCCAAAGAGAACACTGGATTTTGTTTTGTCCCTGAAACATTTCAGTCCTGGTACAGTAAGGCTACAGCACACACATCATCTCAAAGCATTATTCTACTACAACAACAACAGCCATTGCATAAGTGTACAAGCAATTGGAGCAGAGATCTGATGGGGCCATGACAATGAAAGCAAAGGACGCTGCATTTCATAGAGACCTCAGCTAAATGGAGCAGTGTTCAGACCTTTTCAAACTCTGTATCATCAGGTTGCAGTGAAACAGCTAGCCATTATTCCTCCTGCTAGCTTTTTGTCATGTAACAGGACACCAACAGCCAGTTTCTGGTTGCCAGAGTCTGAAAGTAACCACTATAGGTTGTTTATTTTTGCATTTGCTACAATTCAACATAGCAAACTGAACGCTGGTTTTAAAGATCCTGGCATCTTAGCCCACAGAAACAGTCTTTCCTAAAAATTTCCAAGGTAGGAGCTCATGCTTTTTTTGCTAGAATGGAAGTTCAGCAAAACTCCATTTCTTATGCCTCCCCCAAATCTTATGAGGAAAGAGGGCAGTACCTTCTTTGAAGGACACGTTACTCAGAAGCTCAGCCAAGCATAGATGCTTTCTGGATCAAAGAGCCTTGAAGAGGTTTCTGATGTTATAGTTTACTGCTAAGAAATGCAGAAGCAGCAGTGTATGACCCTTTCCCACACAACAGTCAGGGCATAGGGAAACATACTACTTCAACCTAAGAACGGCACAGCAGCACTGCTGCCTTGCAAGACTCTTGCAGTCACATTATCAGACTCGAGCACATGAAACAAGGAATGGGTTGAAATTCAGCATATGACAGTACTTACACATACCATTACATGGTTCATTTCAAGGGACTAATAATGAACTTCAGTTGTCAGATTTTAGCTTCAGAATTCAAAATAGAAGTTTCAACACTAATATGACAACTAGAAGCTTTTAAAGAAAAGGCACATCAGATTCACATAATTCCAGCAGTTATTACTCAAAAACAAAGACTCCAAATCTTGCAAAGTCTGAGGGGGAAGACTGATGGGAATTGCAAAGAGTTTTCAACGCTATTTTGAAAAACAATGTTGTTTCAATATATAGGTCTGATATAAATAAGCCATCAGATACTGCACAGGAAAGCCAGAACAAAAGTTGGCCTGCGCTTTAGATGACTTTTAATGTCACTGCTTGCCATTTAAAAAGCAACAAATAACCACAGACACCCCTATACTATAGCCCAAATGTTACCAAAGACAATGCATTAAGTGGTTAAGAAAAGTAGGCGTGGGGAGTGCATTTAAGGTGACTGACCAAATGAGGTAAGTAAAGAGTAAGAGCTCCAGGAACCCAGAACACTACAAAACAAACACTGAGACAGCAACAAAACAATATACTGCAGAAGACCCCTGAAGAAACAGGCAGAGAAGCAGGAGGACAGAGAAACTAGAATTGTGGCAGTGGCACCTGCATGGAGAAGCAAGACAGATGTCAGAGCAAAAGCCAGACCAAGTAGTTGGACTCTGAAAGGAGACCTGGAAAGCAAAATAATAGTATTGCAAAGAAACACTGATTGAACCAAACAAAGTAAGTTAAACTTTGAAACAGAACAAGTTGGATATTGAATTTGGGCTGCATGAGTATACTTTGGGTCAGCAGGTCAACTAATGTTTCCAGGGAGAAAACCACATGTACTGAAAGGGAATATGCAGGTGAAGCAAATACATTTCAGAACAAAGCTCAAATTTTTTCATAAGGGATCAGAAGGGCACAAGTGGCTTGGAAAAACAGCCTGATTGAAAGGACAGAAACAAAGCCAAAAGTCTTCATCTAAACATTGTTTTACTTTCCTGCTCCTCAGTTGCTGGAAATGAAAGGAAAAGTAAAGTATGTAATGTAAAGTCAATTTCTGTTCTGCTTTTCAACCAACACAAACAATTCTGTCCTTCAATGAAATTATGTATTTTCTTTAAAGGTGTTAACCATCACAGGATTAAAATAAACTTAAAAAGGTGTCAGCTATTCACAGAGGAGAGGGCAAGCTTCCTCATGCAACTGTCACAGCCTGGTTACTCATCAGAACTCAGAACCAAAAGCCAAGAAATGCAACAGATCTGCATCTGTTTCTTCTTCTGTGTCAGTTGTGGCACTGATTGATCCACTGGCTTCTCCTGCTGAAAAGGCATGTACAGGCATGGCTTCTTTTATAAGGGCAAACAAGAATTAACATGCACTAAGTCAGGAAGGAGCTGTAATGAAAACCATTTGTTGCATTCCAAACATTCAAGCGTTGGCATGGAAAAGAATACGGCAAGATTTGTCTTCCCTTAATTCTTTTATTCCAGCAGCTCTTACGGTCAGCATGATGAATTTAGCCCTTTCCTGTCATTTCATTCAATCAAAATTTAATGTTCACTTGCTTGCCTGCTGCTAGAAACAGATTCTTGTTGGTAAGGCTTCCACTGAGGCACAAAGTAACAATGCACTACTGCAACCCATCTGTATGAAGTTTTAGGGACGCTCACTTACTCAGGTTTGAAATATTGCAGGAAATAAGGTTATTTTGTTGGAACCGGAAAACACTCCCAGTATATCTATACACACTGGCCTTGATAACAATTTTTCCTGTAATTATATTAGTAGGGGGAAAAAAAAAAAAACAAAAATAAACCCCAGAAAGCAAAAGGCCTAACAAAAAACCCCTGCATTTGTAATCTGAAGTCACAGCCATTTGGATTCTAAGTAGAGCCCAGTTTCAGTGCAGATAAGAATCTGGGATATGGCAAGCTAGCAATGGCATAAATTAGCACACAGGGACAGAAGAGAAAGTACCTTGTTGCTGACACAGGCAAGAGAAACAGCATCTCTACAATAACACTTCTGTTAAGAGCAGAAGGCTCTATCCATACTGGCAGCATTTGGAACATACTATACGCTCAGTTCTCCTAGAAGCTGAAGTCCCTGACAAGGAGTCTCTTATTTAAATAAGGTCCTTCTCACCTTCCCCACAAAAATACCAGCAGCAGCAGCTCGCAGATTATATGCCTACAAGATCACAGATAAATAACCCATTTGCTTCGTTTTTTGAAGCCTGTAAAGCAGCTACAAGGATCTACTGAGAGCAAAAGTTATAGCACATAAACACCTCTCATAGTACAAACTTTGTTTAAATTCAGCACAAGGAACACTCTTTTTGAGCTGGTTCAGAATGCTGTTCCAAGTCTCAACACTCCCACTGTGCCACAATGTCCATTTACATTTCAGGGTGCTCAAACACTTTATTGGCAATTATAGAAGGCACCAAGATCCCCTATTAACAGTGGTGTGTAAAGGTAAACATTAAAGGAATTTTCTTCTACAACTCAGTTTCTGACCGTTTTGGATGGCTGATAAGTAAAGAGAAACAAGGAAGTGAAACTACAAAATACTTGTTAATTCAGGAGTATGTTTCCTGGGATCCAGGGTGAACAGTGAGGAAGGAAGAGAAAGCACTTCATACAAACAGAATTTACTGAAAATACGCCCCAAAATAATTCCAAAGCAAAAAGTTAAATGGCCAGCATCACAGTAGCCTTTTGGACTGCATGTCTTTGTATACAGGAGGAAGACCTGGCACTCAAGGCACTGTTCAGTTCTCCCCTCTCCCCCATCCAAACCACAATAGCCAAGAAGCCTCATCTTCTCACGCTTAACCTAAACCCATTTCTAGGATATCAGAAACCACCAAGAAAAGAAGTTGCAGTTCAAAAACATTTTTCTTTTCTCTGCTTAAGGCGATGGCAAATGGTCCAGGAGGTTTACATGAGTGTTGAAACAGAGATATTAAAATCCCTCCCCAAAAAAACCCACACAACCCACACACAGAGCATCCACTCGCCTTACACATGCAGGGAAGGCAGAGAAAGATTGAGACAACAGAATTTGCTATTTGCAGTTCAACATTTATCTGCCTCTTATCTTACTTTCTTCTATCCTTGAAACATTCTAAGGAGGAAGAGGTTAGCACCAGCAAGATACTTAGCAAACCTTCCTTCAAACACAACGTATTTAGATGCATCTATCTCAAATAAAATAAAGAATAAAACTTGCTTCTGCACTACTACAGGCTCTGAAGAGATAAAACAAGTCAATCACCCTCCTACGAGAGAGGGGGAAAAGAATTACAGCACACATATATATCCTGTGCAGACGGGGTTTAATAAGAAACTAGAAAGAGAGGGGGAGGGGAGAAAAGGTGGTTTAACTATGAGCTCTTAAGCTCATACACAAGCATGTAAGAAAGACTAGCATTCCAAAGCTTGCATATCCTGAAGTTCTCACTGAAACAATTGGTTGCTCCACCACTTCTGATTTAGCACCTGCATGCATAAATATAGACTGTGCACCTCAGGTAAAACTCTTACTTTCAAAGTCTTGGCTTCTGTCTTTACATGAGGATTTCTTTAGTGTCTTTGATTATAGTTCTTTTTTACATCTGAACTTTTTTCTTTGTGAGAACCCACCCATAACCACACAGTGCAGATGCATCTTGCAGCTCCCTGGTGCCTCCAGCACAGTGCAGGGCTCACACATCCTTCACTGCTTCTCTGCTTTTGGTTAAAGGACAGGCTTTCTCTGGAGTGTTGTCCCCAGTGTGTTTAATTTACCTGGTCACCAGCAGTAGGCTTTTCCATGTCCTTTACATGCTTTCCAAGAACCTGACTGTTGGTATTTAAGCACTCAAAACTGCAAAGTTACAAATCAGACAGACTTAGCTGAAACTCCTGTGGAGATCTGTATCATTTTTGCTGGAGAAAGAAATAAAGGCTCAAGCACACCACACATGCCACACCACCAGGCTACAGGAGTATGAACTGGAGATGGAATTTCAGCCAGAACACTAAATTTCCTGCCTCCTGTCATCAAAAGCCAGGCCCCCTTGTGTGATTTTAAATGGACTTTTTTTGGTATGTGCAGCACATCAAGCTGTGTTTGGGACTGAAGTCTTTTTTCTTTTTAACAAATTCACTAAAATACTGGGTTCCCAAGAGAAATAATATAAACAAAGTAAAGAATATGTACCTTGTCTTAACTTATTTGAAGTAACTTCACTGTCATACACACATTGCTTTCTTGTGTTACAAAATAATTCAAGAAGCCTTAAAGGTACAATACAACGTTTAAACGGTGTGACATTTTCCAAATACCACCACCCTCCCCTTCCTACAAGCTTTTTAAACTCTACTTACTTTGAACAGTCTAATTTACTTATTACACGTACCATGTTCAGATTTGATTTTGCACCCACTGGTGCACAGATATGAGTCAGGTTCACATCTACCTTTAATCAGCCTGACTCAAACCTCACAAGGTACAGATGGGTACCAGAGTCTGGAATCCTTCAGCTGTTGGGATATGATAAGTGCAAGTGTTTACAGCATTGTTTCAACAAAAGCGAGAGATCTTTAGCTGATAAAACAGATGATGGTGCTCACATCCTTTTGCCTTCCTACAGCTCATAATCCAGACTGAATAAACACTGGAAATAGGATTTTAATTTTAGATCATTTCTCATGCACACCCTCCCAAAAAACATAGTTTGGGCAGACAGTCCTCTCCCTAAACCAATATGGCTGGTTTGGTCTAGTACTCTCCAGTATATCAGGGCATGGTCGCTGCTAGAGATACCTGGGTTTCTTGACAGGATCAAAGGCACAGGAATGGGCCTCCTCAATTCTGCAAGCTGGTACGTATCTTTCAAATGGGGATCTCTCAACCTGAAGAGAGACATGCTGCACACTCCTCCAAATAGAATAAATCCAAAGGAAAGAAGACACTGCTTTGAAGATGAAACAATATGATGCTTTGGATAGCACGGAGAAAGGTTAAGAGAGAGCTGATTGCCAAGCCTCTATCCACATTTGCTGAGAGTGCATTCACCTACTTTTTATATATCAAACTGAGAACCTAAGTGAACTTTTACAGCAAAACTGAAACTGACAGGCCATATGCTGTGAAGAGTGAAAAAATAAGACCAAATATGGCTCAAGTGTTGACAAGTATTTTAAAAATTCTATTATGAACAATGAAGAGATAAAGGGAAGTGTCTGCACTGAAGCAAGTTTATAAAAGCAATTATAACTGCATTTCAAAATGATCAAAGGTGTACTAGAAGTCATTTTGCAAGCTACGCAGAAACAAGAAAGCACATGGTGTACATGTGGCCACAGACAAAGATAATAAAATAACTTCTGCCAGATACATATACACATACAGGTACTTAATATTCAAATTTACAGACATCTCTTTTTTTGTCTCAGTAATTTGAGCAAAAGCTAAAGATAATACTTTGGTATAAGAAATCTGAAGCACATCCCAAGGCTTATCACTTTAAAGAATCAGGATCTTTATAATTTCAAAAAGATATTGCTAGAGACTTGGTTTGTCATCTTACAGACACATTCATCTTGGAATATAAACAGAAGCTTTCTAACCTTTTGGCTCTAAGAAGAGTCCCTATGGCCTGTGCCTGTTTCCTTTCACCAAGATGATTAGAGGGATGGAGAACCTCTTCTACAAGGAAAGGCTGACAGAACTAGGATTGTTCAGGCTGGAGAAGAGAAGGCTTTGGGGTGACCCAACTGCAGCCTTCCAGTACCTGAAGGAGCCAACAGGAAAGATGGAGAGAGACTTTTCACAAGGTCAAGGGGAATTTTTTAAAACTGAAAGTAGGTTTAGACTAAATATTAGGACGAAATTCTTTGCTGTGAGGGTGGTGAGGGCCTGGAACAGATTGCTCAGAGAAGCTGTGGATGCCCCAGCCTTGGAAGTGTTCAAGGCCAAGCTGGATGGGGCCCTGAGCAGCCTGATCTAGTGGAAGGTGTCCCTGTCCATGGTGAGGGAGTTGGAACTGGATAGTTTTAAAGGTGCCTTCCAACCCAAACCATTCTGTGATTCTATGACATGGACCTTGGCAACCGGCCCTGGGTGGCCCTGCTTGAGCCAGGGGCTTGAACCAGATACCTCCAGAGTTCCCTTCCAACCTCAACCACTCTGTAATTCTGTGATAAATCACTATGCAGAAAATGAACAGCCCTAACAGACATCTTATGATCCATTCATTCTAATTTAGTGTTGGAAAAAACAGTGTCAATGAAATGGATGATTTCTCACCTGTTACATTACAGACTAGCCTAGCCTTCCTAACACCCGAGGTATTTCACACTGTTTCAAACCCTACTTCTGCTGCCATGGCCCTTGCTCTCCTTAGGTCCGACAGTGAATTCTCACACAGTTATTAATGGGGAGTGCAAGTACTGCTGCATCAGACAAGGTTACCATTACTCTTCTCTAGAGGTCAGATCCCTGGGTTCCAGATGAATGGTTTTTACTTGACCCAGAGACAAGTATATGCAAAGCCTGACTCTTAATGACTCCTGTACAGGAAAGGTAAACAACCCAAACAACCAAATTAACAGAGGAAATAACACAGATATGTGCTGGCTGGGCTTCCAGTCCTACAACAAAAGCAGAAAAAAGGGCAGGCAAGTAATAGTAACAGGTGCCTCTAGTTTTGTACTACATAACCATTCTTGTCATCAAAGCATACATTCCTGGAATTAAATATATCCAGTTCTAAAATCCAAATCCACACCAGGAGGGTACAAAGTAACCATAGTTTAGCAGAGGACTCAGTGCCTCTGACAAACTTTCAGTAAAGCTAAACTTACTCATCTAGTGCTTGAGTTTTGTATCTGCAAAGGCCCAGATTTCCTCTGCGTGTCACTTTCCAGCACTGGCACCAGTACAGCACCACTGAAAGAACTCCTCTTCTTTCATAAAATGAAGCTGTAGCTCAAATGATTGCTATTAAAAAAAACCCCTGAACTACAGGAAAAAAGTACAGAGCATGCAAGTAGAGATTTATTGCAGTATTAATCCACAGATCACGCTATTCATTGGGGCTGAGAGATCACAAGGATCAATTTAATCTGCAGAATTTTACACATACTTGGAGTTCTTACAAAAGTTTAAACCACAGTCCTTCTGCAGCATCCTACAGCCAAGAGGCATTTACAAATGCCAACTGCTGAAAGTCACCCAAAAGAGATCTTTTGTCATCATAGCATGATAATCTTTTTTTAAAGTTGCTTCAATGAAAAACACATTCAGTTTTCCCATCACTCTGCTTTTTTGGTCCTCCTTTTGAGTTTCCTTTTTCAATAGTACAGTCAGAAAGACTATACAGAGCATCTAAGAAAGATTCCAATAAGCAAGAGGAGCTAATGAAAAGCACAAAAGTATTAAGGAATACAAACTGATCTGGGAGCCTCTAATCAGTATGGCTTCACTGAACACAATAGGTAATACCTAAACCTCTCATCTTACATGAACTAAAGGACTTCCCTAATAATTCTCTAAATTGTTACAGGTTTTCTTCTAGAAATTGGATGGGAGTAATAAGGAATATTTTCTAATAGGATGAAGATAAGAGTCTATTAATTTTTTTTAATCTTCTACTTCCTGTCACCTTTAACATAACCTTCATTTTCTCTTCAGTTGTCTTCCAGCTCAGGCTATTCAACTTCACACTGCAACTGTTCTTTTTTATGAGTAACAATCACCAGAGACAACTTATCCAGGAACTAAACATCAGCTGGTAAACAGGTAATACCTAAGCTGGGAATGATTTCTTTGCTGCATGGACTATTTGCAGAGTGACAGATAATAGGAACTACAGTTCCAAAGACATCCAGTTCTCCAGAGTTGACAGCCTACTGTGATCACCAAATCACAGTTAAATATTTGCAATGCTGCATGAGTAAAACTAAAGTTATTCAAACAATATGAATCACACTGATGAAATAAAAGTAGGGATTAGCGAGTCTTACAGGAGGCGAGGGAAGGAGGAAGCAGAGCAGGAATTGGTGTTCCAGAGCTTTTTAAAACTCTTCAAAGTGTGCAATCGCCATCTGGAAGGCAACCTATGCCCACAATTTTTGTTGTAGCATAAAATTCAGAAGAGAAGACCTAAGTGATGTCTGCCTGGTTTCCTCCATTCCAGGGTCAAAGGCTCTCCACGAAAAGTTGACTAAGAATGGAGGGGAGGAAAAAATAAAAGAAGAAAATGAAATACTTTTAATGACAGATTCTGCTTGTGAAAGCTGCATATCAGAAGGACTTTCTCCTGCAAAGAACTTACTTTCTGTTCTTTGTAAAAGGATAATTCAGCACAATTAAAACAATGCTGAGAATTTTAAGCTTTTAATATGTTTTCTTTCTAATCAGTGCTATCTCCAAATGTAAAAGGGAAAAACACTAAAAAAGGAAGGTCTGTGAAAACGTGAAACTCCACTAATTGCATGTATAGTTTACTTAAATTATTGCAGTTGGGAAGGAAAGCAGAAAAGGAAAGTTGTCATTTAACACAGAGGAACTTGCTGAAAAAAGCCCTCTCTCTTCAAAAGCCACAGGCATTTTCATTGTGATGAGCTTTATGAGTACAAAAGGGATACACTGTGCAAGGAATTTAAAAAAAAAAAAAGGAAAAAAAAAAAAGAAAGGCTTTTCCAAATGGCTACAGTGTTCTTGTCTCAAAACAATCAAATTGCAGTTAATGGTAAAAACAGCAGTGTCAAATTCAGTAAGCTATTACAGTGCAACTTCCCAAAATAATCCAACAGCAATTACCTTGCCCAAGATAAAAACTGTCATGTCTGGAAGGATTTCTGTAGTAAACTTTGCCCTGGGGTTTATGACACAGATATAAAAAAAAAATTAATTGAACAGAAAATGTCCATAAACTCAGAGAATTCTGCAGAATCTCTTAAAAATCAGAAAAACAAGCAAAACAGTCAAGCTGTTTCTTACAGCAATTTTTGTCTCGCACATCTGCATTAAACATGTAGTTCATACCATACATTGCCAGCATGCATTACTGCAGGCACCACCACTGAGCAGGCAGGAAATATTTTAGATTTCAAAGCACTTTGATGTGTTTCTGCACAGTCAGTACATGAAGCAGCTGATAAAGAGAACTCATGCAGTGGGATGCTCAGGAGAAGCCAGACCCACACAAAGGCTGGCTCGCCCCTTATGGTCATCCCACTGTTGTCCCAGTGTCACACACACAGGACCTTAAAACCAAGGCTGCCCAACTATATTCAGACCCACGAAACATCTAATACCACACCAGATACTTGGGATGCCACCAGAAGGACCGACTAGGCAGTACACCAGCAAGGACAAAGTCTGAAAGGCTGCAGCAGAGCATGTCAAGCAGGTCCAGCTGCTGGCTGAAATAATATTGTCCTATCCCTCCATCACCAACCAAGTGCTCCTATCACTGTATCAGCCCTGCTCTCTGCCTGAGAAAGCTCCAATGCATGTCAAGTCCCACAGAGAGCAAATAAAGATACAGCTTCAGATTGTCAGAGCCGAGCATTTGCACACTTTTTTACTATCAACCAGTATCAATTAATAGCCATAAAACTTCTGTTGGAACAATTAACTATTGTCCTTGAAGCACTGCAATTTCAAGATACCCTAATCAACACATAATAACTCTCCCTTCCTCATCTCCTGTACACACAGCTGTCAGCGCTTTCACTTTCTTCAAGAAGGAATTATCAAGCTGTATGACTTGTTCTGTGCATACATATACATCTAATTATAACAAGATTTTAGCCTGACCTCTTAGAAATTCAGATAAACCTGTTTAACAGAGTTCTATAAATAATTTAAGATCTGCAAGAAGGTATTAAGTGGTTTTTATATGCTAGACTGTACGCTACGTTCTCAGTTTCAGTGTAACAGCACAAGGCTATAAAACCTGCAACGCACAAATTTGTTTGCCTCTCCTCTAAAATGGAAGTTTGCTCACACAGCCATTCAGCGGGATGTATAGGATCAGACCCTACATGACTGCTAGTGAGCCATGGCTGCTCTGCACTGGCTCACAGCTCCATGCCCCTGAGCTGTCTGCTGACCTCCTGGCAGCAGCCCCAATACTGGCTCTGAATGCTCAGCAGCATCTCATGCTGACACCAGAGCCTCTACTACTACTATGCAAGTCTCTCCAAGGCTGAGGAAGCTGCTGCATGCCAGAAAATTAAGAAATGAATGTGAAGAGAGAGTTGTCAGATTAGGAAGGTGGCTGGGAAACACAGAGAGGCTTGAGGGAGAGGATGAAATTAGTCTGGAGAGGTACGAGTACAGCAGGAAGCACTGCAGATTCCTGTAGCTACAGAAACAAACCACCAGCTTCAGATTAGAGCTGAGTGCTGAGAAAAGAATACCCTGTTTCTGGTTTTACAGAAAATGAGCACAGCAAATCTGTGTCCATGAGCTCAACATGAGGCAGACTAATGCCTGCCAGCCCATCTGAGTGATACACCTGTTAAAGCACTTACTCCTTAAATGTTTCTTAACTCAGTGCTTGCAGGCATAGAGGTCCTCGCCAGCCTAAACTGTTCCATCAATTTAGGGATATTGAACTACTTTAGAAGAGGCATATGCCATAGCTTCTGGCTTGAGAACTTCAAAAACAAGATCGGATTATCAAAACTGATAAGACTGTGCATTCAGAACAAGGCCGAAGTCCTAGTGAAGTCTATAATTAAACAATTCCATTCTAGTTTTGAAAAAACCAAACCAAAACAAACAGAAACTGCCTCTTGCTCAAGTTTTTAAAACAAAAGCCACTTGAGAGAGGGAAATTAAAACAACACAAAATGCTGCCAAAAGGGAAAATCTCAAAGCATGCACAAGATCAACACCTTCCTCAAGCAAAAAACCTGCTCTGCATGATCCCCTCCTGTGTTAGCCTTCTGTCTTTAAACATGCAAAAAAACCTCTAACACTTTCAACTCTGCCTTCCAATAACAAAGTGCTGCATATTACTAATATAGCCCCTTAACAAGCTTACAAAATCCTCAAGGCACCTCTAAAACCATCCATGTTTGTTGCCCAGCCTGTTAATAGCACAGGAGGGCATTATGCACAAGTCGTCTAAATCCAGTCACTGAACATTTGCCACAAGTTCTCAACCTCTCCTTCTAAATAAACATGATTTCCCATCGTGCCCTCAGGCATAAGCTCTAAGCGATGCTGTATCCCTTTTACACAGGCATATCATCAACTGTACTCTCAAAACACAAGAAGGGATAATTAAGCTCCTTACAGAACAGGTCCAGCACAGGCGAGTGTAAGAGGATTCTCTCTGCAGTGACTCAGACACCTATTGACCAAGGGGCCTCTGAATCAACAGTTTCATCTCTGAAGAGGTGAAACCCTGGCAGAAGTTCTGAGTGCTTGCAGTGCCAGCCCAGTATCAATTATGCTGAGCACTGGAAGCCAGGAGACCACCTTTCTGGACCACAAGCTGAAAAAAGCCACGAGACAGTGGCCAATGTGTTTATCCTCCTGGGCTATAATTGAACTGGTGATTCACCATGTCTGTCTTACTAATAACTCCTTCAACTCATGATTTCAGCTCCCTTCTCTCACCTTCAGAAGTCTTCAGAACTCAACTATTACTCTACACACACTTCAAGATGAAAAATGCCACTACTGTTGCCAGAAAAGACTTCTAAATCCACCACTTGAAACATACACAATTTTTAACTTTTAAAAGCTCTGTAAAACCAAAGGACAACTACCGTTCTGGGCAAAATTCCCTAAAACATCAACTTCAGTCATGGATTTTTCATACTGAAGGCATTAAATGCCTGCCTTGGTCCACAGAAGAAAAGCACTGTTCACTAATTACACTTTTATAATATGTCACTAAAGTTCTGTTTCTCAAAACATTGCAGCAACCTTCTTCAGTCTAAAACTTTTTCTCTTTGGTCTCAAGATGTTTCAGAAATCTCTTCTGTTATTCTGAATTACAACTATAAAAAGTTATTCTTTGAAGTCTTTCTTAGATTTATTTGCTTGCCAAGAACTCAAAAATAGCTGAGCAAAGCAAGCAGCTACAAAGTTAGCTCTCCATGAGGAAGCATCTGTGCTGTTTTCATTTTCTTGGCTTTTGGGTGGGGAGGGACATTTAAACAGAAAGCAACTGCTGTGAAGGAGGGGTTGAAAAAAGAAACAAACAAAAATAAACTCCCTACATTGAGGAAAATCTGCCAAGTTTTAGTATGACAAAGCATTATGAAGCTCAGTCTCTTCTGGGATATGTTTAGTAAGGGGAAGGGCCCAAAACTTCCCTGTTTTAAGTGATCAGAGGTCCAAAAGAAATGAGTAGTAACATTAGAAATGACTGTCATAAGGTCTTGATCAGCCATCTTAGAAATGTCTCCTCTACTGAGCACATGGAGGGGGGAAAAGGAAAAAAACAACCAAATGAACTGTCCCTCTCTTACCAAAGTGCTCACACACATTGTATCTTGAAATTCCTGAAAGTGTCTTTACCTTTGGTCTCACACTAGAAATAACAGACAGTGCAAAGTAGAGTACCTCACTCCAAGAGCAGCTAGAACTAGAACTGCAGAATTGTCACCCCAGAAGGTGAAGAAATTCACTGCCCACGCATGTGCATCTTCTCCTCGGAGTTGCATATGTAAGTTACAGAAAGTGATGGTGACACAGATCCTGCTAATTAGCACACAGCCATCCAGTCTTCTCACTTTACAGTAGTTCTTGGCAAGCACAGCGTACCAGGAACCTGTTTAAATTGCTAGTTAATAGCATTCCTGTCTTTGGGAGGGTGGGGAAAGGGTTAATCTTTTAATTGAGCAGTTCCTACAAAACAGAAGTAAGCAACATTAACTTTGCAAAACATGACTTTTCTTTCAATCTGTACTCAAACTAATACAACAGGCAAAACATTTTATCGATTTTGACTCAAAACAGGCAACAGTATTCCTAATACGAGAATATTCCCTGCTTGTTTTTCCTGAGCAGTTTACAGAGGGATTAAACATAAAACCCAGTAAAACTGAGGAGAAAGACTCACATGAACAGAAACTTCAGCTTCACAGTTGATGCCTCAATCTTGGCCAGAGTACACAGGCAATAGAATAATTCTTTTTAATGGGACCCAAATTAAGCTGTAATCTTGATGTTATTCCAAATAAGAAAGTGGTAGGGACTGAATACAATAATAAGCTGAAATGTCACTGACTCACGTGTGAAATGTACAACTAGAGTATAAATAAGACTTAAATACAATGCAATGTCAAATAACACTTAGAGGTAGCTCAGTGGTAATGCACATCTCAATGGTAATGCACATCTCTCATTTCAAACACTGTCAGCGAAATTTTATGTTCCTACTGTGATTTTTCTTTTAATCCTAATTATTGCTTCTGAGCAGAAAAGTCATACAAGGGCTGTGAACAAAGTGGAGTTCTGAGGCCTCGTTCTGCAATCTTCCCACTGCATAGTAAGTACCAACTGATTTTAACTCAGCAGTCACCATAAAAGAAATATCATCAAGGTGAACAGCAGTTGCAGAATCTGGCCTGAGAACCATTTCATTTTCAGTACTTATATCATTAAATAGTCTTACCTCAGTAAGAGCGTGCAGCTGTCCTTTATGCACACAGACACCCATAAACCTACAAGAAACAAGAAAAGAAAAGTGGTTTGGGCTTTTTTTCCCCCCTCTGTTTTTCTTTAAAGAAACTAAAATAATAAGAACTTCTGGATACACCAAGAAGGAAAAAGAAAAAATTCAGCCTCACAGACACCGCATACCTCTCCACTGATTACTTAAACATCTCAGTACAAAACGAAATCATATGTCTATACTACAATATAATTTGAATTAGCAATTCCAAGAGAGCAGAGGAGACAGCTCAAACTCAATATGGAAAGTCACTAATTTGACTATAAGTGAAGTCCAGCATATAATGATTTTTGCAGAAAGGAATAGCCTCAGAGTTCTGTTTTAAGGAAGTTTAAGCCCAGTGATCCACTGCTGGTCTGCCGAAATAGAAAATTACTTCCCTTTGCATTTTGCTGTTTGAGCACAAAGATGTTTCTTCCTATCCCATTCCTAACCACTCAGGAACATGAGGGCACATACAATGCTGGATACATCCCCTCCCCAACCCCCTCGTTCCAACACTCGGATGGAAGCAAGCTTTGAATGTATCCAGTATACACACATTGCACAAGTGTTACCTACACTGCACAAGGTCCACCCTCCTGCTGTTAATAGCAATGACTGTCACCCTTGACTTTTCTGGAAGGTGACAGAATGTGCCATGCATTTAATGTATGAGAAACAACAGAAAGACCATTTTTACCACCGCACAAGCTGAACTTACAAGTGGCAAAATGCAAATTAATACTAACAGTAAACATCTCCCATGAAAACGTTCAGTAACACTGAAATTATATAAACTTTAGAGCCTTCCCTGCAGAGTTCAAGGGTCAGTTCTTTCTAGATTTAATAAGTCTCAGTTTTATCATTCATGTTTTGGTCTCAATGAACAAAACCAAATGGTCTGTCATCTCTACAATGTTCAGAAATTTCCATTTTGCAAGCAAGGGGTAGAAATGCACAATTTCATTAAATATGATGGGAATCTTGTGGGGAACAATTTAAAGGAAAACAACCTTTTATATCCTGAAACACTTCCAAATTAAAAAACAAAAATGATGCAAGACACATGTAGTGCTAGTTCAGCTAAGCTGCTTTTGAAGAAATGAATGATCCTCACTGTTCTCTTGTCTAACAGCTGACTGGTAAATTACAAGCAGCCAACAAAAAATAATATAGGCAAGATCCTTTGCATAAGCTGAGCTGTGAAAATCTGTTTTTATAACCAAAGAAGCAGCAGGACTTGTACCAGAATGTCTACTGCCTGCTCTCACATCAAACAATTTCCCTGAATACAAAAGTTTTAATTTAAGAGACAGGGAAAAATCCAATTCCTCTTGTTTAACATGGAACAACAGGGCATGACCAGGTATTCCGGGGAAAGGGAAGAAACTACCTACTCAAAGCATTGCTATTTCTGAGTTTCACTTCATACAGTAATGGCATATGCACCAGTTTGCAAACAAGCTGACAAATTAATCTGCCTGAGACTAAGAAACTCAGACTCCTCCAGAGCAGAAATCTTCTTAGTGCATTCCAAAACTCACCAGAGCTATCAGGCATGGTGTTAATGGCTTTATTCACATGTAAAATGAAAAAAAAAAAATCCTATATATGAATCCCACTATTAAACAACTTTTCAAAGTATTTTCTCTTGTATGAAAAACAGTAATTACACAATGTTAATGTTGTATGGCAATATTTTCACTCAACAAAAACTGAGACTAAGTAATTAAAAATAATAAATTTCTCATCTATATAGCAACTCTTCCTTTGTAAATATGTATTACACTACTATCCAATTAAGAATTCATTGTATGTCACTTAATTCTAAAATACAAATGCATCTGAGAATTTATCAACATTTGGGAAAAAAAAAATAGATTTCTTGCCTCATCTTTATCAAACAGGAAAGACATCTCTGTCATTTAAAGACTGGCAGAAAAAACTTTTCCTGCCAGCCTGTTTACAACAGGGAAAGTGTCAATGGAAACATATTCATTACGTTTGTGAGCCTACTCTCAAGGCAGCAAAGACACACTAACTCAAGTAACCAAGAATTTAAAGATCTTAAACACTTAGGATTTCTACTAGGAAACAGACATACATTTCTAACCTTAAATTAGAATTAAAAACAAAGCTCCACATTATGATCTCATGGAAAAAAGCTGGACATAAAGATACATTTATGAACCCCACATATTTAGAAGCTATTACTCAGGAAAAGAGAAACCAGATACACTGATAAAGGCAGAAGTAATGAGTTTACAAGCAACATACTGAAGCCATTTAAACTTTGTGCCATGAATCTCAGTTTTCAGACTCTGGAAAATAGATTGATAGAATAGACCTGTAGTGTTCCAAATTCCTGGAAGACTTCTGCTTAGCTGCTTTATCAAGCAATAATAAGCCACTTGGTTAAGCCAAGTACTGCTACAAAACATTTTTGGAAAGGATTTTCACTGAAGGATAATACACCCAGCTGCTACTGGGAAATACAATTACCAAGCAAGACTTAACATATGATTTCAATTTCTGAGATTGCCCCAGATGAGATTCCAAGTTCTGTGGATAGGAAGCTGACATGCTGGTCCAGCACAGCTGAGATTATTCCTGTTGGCTAGACGCTCTGTCTCCTGAGCCAAAATGTGCTTGTAGGTGAACTTCAGCACGATGTCTTGTCAGCCAAAGGTTACACTTCCTATAAGCTTTTCTAGCTGGAAGGTGCTTCAATGAGCCAGTCATCCACAAAACAGGAGACCGTTGGCAGATTTAAGGAAGTTTATTTTCAAGACAGTCTATCTGGCGTTATCAGGAAGCTGAAACACTTCCAAAACCTTAACTAGTGGTTGGAAAAGTTTTCCCAAAAGCTGCAAATACGAAGGATGTTACTTGAGTCCACCCTAATAAACACAGTGCAGCACATTTCCGTCACAAAATGCTTTCTAACAAGTGTCAGCAGTCTACAGATGGTGGAAGTCTCATTTTATAAATGAGGTAATTTCACAATCAATCTGGAATACCTGGTCTCCTGAACCAGGGCAAGAGAAGGTGGTCTGGGTATTTCTTAGTCCTTTACAGCAGTTACTGAAACCACCTTCAGTTCAGTCAGATGGCAGGGAAGAAAATTCTGGACAGAAAAAGGGAAACTGCAGCCTCTGTCTGCAATCTTTGCCTTCATTTATCAAGCAAAACTAATATCCAGATTATACAGCCTCTGTGGACATCCAGACACTGAACACATGCTTCCCATTAAAAGAACTTCACTGGGACACATTCCTGTTCTGTGGATAAACCTGAGGCAGCTACAGCTCAACACAATAAATTGATACCCTCCGAAATCTACTGCTTTACTGAGAAAATTCAGCACTTTGACAACATTAAACATAAGAAACAAACCAAACATACCAATGCAAAAGTCTCTAATACAAGCTCAGTAATATAAAGAGACAAAAGCTCAGAAGACACACTCCTATTTCATTGCACTGACCGTTAGAGAAGGAAGAAGGTAAGAATACTAAGTCTACATTAATGTTTTCGGCACAAAGATAGATTAAAAGATGTATTTTAAGTTTTCCTACACTTGCATTTTGATTCTAGGCATAGAGGTAAGGCATTTAATCTATCATTTCTGCTACACACTTCTGCTGCCTTGTACACTGCATTTCTAAAGTACTCATTTTTGATAACCACATTACACAAAGAGAAGCAAAAGTAATTTTCTTTCCTGTTAAAGCACTGTTCAATACAGACAAAGCATGTTAAAGACAAAAATCCATCCTTCTGGCTGTTGTAACAAAGTCCATCACAAAGAATTTCGCAGAAAGGAAGGTTTGAAAGGAAAAAAACTGCACACAAAAAAAAACCCCTGGTATGGTGTTCCCAGGGTGCTAGATTTGTCTCAGAGGAGAGGAAATAAAATTCTCCTTGACAGAAGTTCATGGAACACGCACACTGTGTGCTTGTTTGTGTGCATGCACACACAAGAAGGTGGGTTTAATCAGCGAGTCAATCTGCCTGCACACTCACAGCCAAACACGCAGCAGTATCTCCACGAGCTCCCAGGAGAGCACTTAAGACATGAGCTAAGGCTTTCTGTGTACAGGATGTTTTAAATGAAGTCCCCGAGGTACAGATCAAGTAGAGCAATACTTTTTCATGCAAACGGTAGTGATATTAAAGACTGAAATTCTATCTCAAAATTGAAGACATGCTAATTTAAGTGACAGCACAGGAGATAGAGAACCTCTGGTAGCACAGCACTTCATCTGTGGATATGAGAAAAACATGCCTGTATGATATTACCAAAATGAAAAGATATCAGGTCTCCCAGGCTGCAGCCCCAAAGCTCCCAGCCCAGGGCAAAAGGAAGATTTCTTGAGTCCTTTACAGCTCTGTTTTCTTACTTTGATTTGGATAAAAACTCATGACTACAGCAGTACAGCAGCATTAAGGGAAGTAGCAGAACAGTAAAACACATTTACAAGCATACACCAAACCTTTCCCAACCCTGGTACCAGATCTGACCCAAGCCTTGAACAGCACTGCTCTTTAAATAGGACACAAGCTAAATACTCCAAACCTCTGTTTTGTCTACCCTCAGCAATTACAGTCTTGCCATGCAGCACTCAACCTGTATTAAAGTGGCTATAGTAAACATCACGTGGTACTGACCAAAAGTCCAGCTCACTTTTTCATGCCTCCCCTCACCATGTGTTTTGAGGGAAGATATGATAAAATCAGCACATCCCACACCCAAAGCGGGGAGAAAAGGAGATCAGAGGTAGAAAAGCATTTTAGTTCTCCGTGTTTAGCTTGTATGCAGGAGTGAGGTGGAGACAGGAGATGGAGTTGATGGTAGAAACAGAATAAAACACTGCATGAACACCATTAGTTTGCTTCTGCCCCGTCCACTCCTAAAATGTCCCTAAGCTGGTTCCTGGAGAGAAAACAGCAAACCAAAAAAATAAGCAGCTCTTTCATACATAGTTTGCTAGGAACCAGACAGTGGCTGAACAAAAAGTTACAGTCAACATCTTCTCTGCTTCTGGAATCACAACAGCTAGTTGAAATAGGAAGGAAAAGAGAGACAAACAAAAAACCCCTTACTTTTTACCATCATGCCTGTGTAGCTCCAAGAGCTGGAGTCGTCTATTCTAAAATATCCTTAACAGACTGACAAAGAAGTTCCATTTTTGCCAAAATAAACCCTCTAAGAGAGGGCAGTTTCCCATTTTCTTGATGGAAAATACATTAGAAATTTATATATATACATATATTTGACCACTGGAATCTTTATGATCCTACCATGGGGATAGTATACTTACTGAGGACTTGGTAAGTGAAAACTAACTCTACGCTTACATCAGTCTTCTGACCGAGATGGATCTATTTAGCTGGCTAAGAACAGAATTTGAGTGCAGAAACAGCGAAATGAGTGGGAAGATTTAAAGTCTGCCTTTCACTCCATGCATAAAAATGCAGACTGCTTTCAAAGCCTAAATACCCAGATTGGTGGCTCACCAAATATTAGAAGCAGATAAACTGAAACACCTTAACCCAATTCCATCTCCTCAAGTAGTGAAAAAATGTCACTAAGGTAAAGACACAGAGCTGCCTCCAGGTAATCTCTACCGAGCTAAGGAATGAAAGGAAGTCAGCAACTACTGACACTCTCACACTCCAGAGCAGGGATAACAATCTGGATAAAAATCTCAAAAGGCATCTGTAACTCCCAAAAGGAGTTGATGTGGACAGCACAGAAGCAAAGGCAGTTTCAAACAGTCAGCAGTATTTGTTACTCACATCAGTGCAATCAGTGGCAAAAATACCTATTTTGTAGTAACATCACTGACAGCTTGTAAGAAGTTGCTATACATTTTAGAGCACTGACAACGGGATGGGTTTTTTAATCCCCTGAAGCATAATAATGAACCTCTTGTCTCTTCCATATAATTTGGTTCATATAAACTATAAAAGAGTTCTAGGACAAAAATATTGATTCAATTACCAATTATAGGTACCAAAGCATCAGGACACATTCAAAAACACAACCACACCCCCAGCTTAAGGAAGATTTTAGTATACCAGAATAAATGCATCACTGCTAAACCTGACATTTAAACTGCACATGTTGAAATGGGTTGAGAACAGAAATTTGGAGGCTGTAAAGCTAGTACCTCTCCAGCTTCATAATTTCAACAAGCCATTTGATATCAGAGCACCTCACAGTCCTTACCTGCTACAATTAACCACTGCACAACATGATTACAACATTTGAGCCTAAGAACCTACTAGTATCCTTATTGACTAACAACACTAAAGAAAGTAGATTTTTTTACAGCATAAGTTAGCAGTAGATAGTCCCAGAGTTTATAGAATATGCAGAAGCTCAGAGATACATATTACATAAAAACCAGAGTACACCTTCAAGGCATGTGGAGGAGATCCAGTAACTAATCAGTGGAGAAGTAAGCTTGATGCTAGTGACCAAACACCTTACTCAGTAATACAGAGGAAGAACTTCAAGGGACAGAAATTAGGTGAAAAAAAAAATATTTAACAGCCAACTGAGATCTTGTAGCCCCTGGAAAAGTTATACAATATAACTCCCTGGAAGAGGATGTTCCCTTTAAATACTAGTACAAGCTTAAAATCTTCAAAAGTAAACCCAGAAAACGTTTCAGTGGGAAGATGTTGTTGTAGAACATTTTCCTAGAGACCTCTCAGCAATACAACTCCAGCTGCCCTTATTTGACAACACACTGTTGTCAAACAAGCAATACAACCTCTCACCACTCGTTACTATTAACTATTATTTTTAATGTGCTTCTGAAGTGGGAAACAGGCCCTAAATTAAATTTTACACCACCAGCAGAAGCACCGATGATTTACACGTTTATGAAACACAGAGATGTTTGCATGTGTGTGTGTACATATACACACACATACACAAGTATATATAGACAGGTAGGCAGGTAATATTTAAAAAGAGCAAAATCTTCTCCCAGATATAAGGGGACTGGAAATACTGCAGTAAATTTTAAACAAAAACTTGAGTAGCATAATTAACACACAAAATCATGAAGTTATCTGCTATAGAAAAGTAGTTGTTTTTACTGTGTATTCTATGATTCAATAAAAGAATAAAACTAAACACTGTGCTCTTGTTTGCATTTCCTGTAGGAATGTCTTTGCTCCTTGTTACCTAATAAATAAGAAAAAGGCAGTATTTTTTACCACAGAATCAACTCTCTCGGAACAAGCCTCAAATCAAGCAATTCCTAAGTCAAATGCAGTTTATTCTTAAAAAAAAGTACGCAAAGATAAACTGTTTCTATTTAATTAATTTATTTCTGATGTATTCACTCATAATTACTTAATTGAACACACAGAGAAAGAGACTGCTCCGTCAGCCCTGGGTAATAACTGGGAGACCAAATGAAATTCCTTCTCTGCTTCCTGCATAAATCAGTACATTATCCTTCTTCCTTCAGGACCATCTGTGCAACACCACGGACTTCAAATTATTCATAGGCTCCAAGGCCAGAGTGGACCAGTATATCACAGATATGATCTCTTACACATCACAAGACACTCAAATTTCAACAATTACTCAGGACTGAGCACAATAACCTTTGTTTTCAGCAACACCTCTGTAATTCCATTCAAGGGGGACCAAGGTTACATTAAGGTGCAACTAAAGGCTTTTTGCCTGTCAAACTACCCCTTTCCTACTTTGCCTCACCCCAACCCAAATTAAATTCTTCATTGTGAACAGAGCTGTAGAGCGAGATATTTTTTTTTAAAGTAAGATTTACAAACCACACAAAGTTGATAAAGAAACTGATAAAGTGTACTGAGTTAATGATTCTGACAAAGCCAATCCTATGAAGTTAATCCTGTCCACAAACCTTACTAAAAAAGCAGCTGGATCAGTCCTCGGGATCATATGCTGCTTATCTAAGGATTCTGAGGGAAAGGACATGGGAGATAGGTATAAGAAACAATTAATGATCCTGAAATCTAAAAAGCCAGATAGATAATAAAACTTAAATTAAAAAAAAAAAAAGAAAAGAAAAATAACAACAACCAAACAGAAGGAGGAGTTGTTGGGAACACACCTCACCGTGGAGCAGAGAAAACAGACTAAGAATCGTAATTAAGGAGATTACTACAGCACTTTAATAAATATACTGTAATAAAACCAATACAGTTTACTATGAGTAAAAAAAAAAAACAAAAAATTTAAAAAATCTCTAAGTTCACAGGTTTTTGAGGTTTTAAGAGAAATAAATAAATAAATAGAAGCCAGACATGAATTAATGGAATGCTCCCTACAGGTATTTCAGATGCTTCCGATATGTGTCCTCATAAATACTGAAGGAAAATAATAGTGCTACACATCAGCAGATGAAGACTGAGAAAGGATTTTAAGGATCAGAAAAGTTGGCTATAAAGGATTTTAGGAATCAGTACTATGTCTATAATATTTAAGAGACCGGTGAAGAAGAGGAAATTAAGTAACAAAGTTTACTGTATCTCCAAAGCTTTTCAGAAAGAGCTATACTGCCTGAGACCAAAATGGATTCCAGCTGTACAACAGCAGTTGAGGAAAACTGGTTATTTGGTGCACTGTCATCACATCTTTAAATTTCATAATGTTATGGCTTCAGCTAATTATGTTAATTGCCTGTCACATCATCATAGAAGAATAACCAAGACTAAAAAGATTCAAGAAATAACAAGATACACATTTTGGATTTGCATGCAGAAATCTACTGCAAAGCAAGAACTACCTTTTCCTTTCGGGAGCAGATAAATCACATCAGTTCAAATCTAGCTTCTTTCGTTCTGTCCCTCTTATACCACCTTGCAATACTACTCCAAGAAAATACTAAAACCTAGGAGGCAGACTTAAAAATAAGCAGCAGCTATGGCACTTTGCATTGCTGATCTCTAAGATTAGTAAACATAGGCTATTTGAATGGTGTTAAATTTGCAATAATTTAAATTCACAAAAAGAAGCCAAATTTCACTTTTCATATCACTCTGCTGATTCATTTGAAAATTTAAAATGTGAACACTTATTTTTCCTCTGACATATGTAAATCATTACTGGTAAACTCCAGATACTAAAATCATGTCTGTGGGTTGTTGGTTTTTTTTTTTGTTTTGTTTTGTTTCTTTGTCAAGTCTTTTCTTCCTCCTCCCCTTCTTCTATTAAATTAGCAATCGACCCTAACACATTCACAACAGATACAAAAAAACAAAATTGAAAATAGGACAGCTCTATAAAGATAACTTATCTCTATATGATTCCAAAAAAAAAGCTGATGTACCTTAAGATGTTTGGATGTGAGAGTCTATTCATAAGTTGAACCTCTTTCAGCATGTTTGCTCTGTTGCTGTTCAGTGTGTTCATCTTCAAAGCCATTACCTGGTCTGAAGTTCTGTGCCTTACCTATAGGATAGAAACAAAAAAATGGTAAGGATATGAAATGCATGACTGAAAAGCCAGTAATGTTGCAGGAAGGATGCAGAGATCTTCATGACAAAGACCTACACTCTAGTTTCTGTAGTCTTTATCACAGAGATGGCTTTTCCAAGACGAGGAACCATTTCACACATTGAGTGGACAGAAAGCATTCGTGCCAACCCCTGCTGCAAAGCAGGGAGGTTACTGGACAGGGTATTGCCTCATCCAGAATGTTAATATTGGCTGCAGAGTGTTGGCATGAAAGAGAGGATTTCTGTAGCAAATGCAGAGAACCAGCATCCCATTCAGAGCTACCATCCCCACTCAGAGATGCATGACTGTGGCCATTTTTAACCTGATACTCTCAAACCAGCCCACCTGTCAGCAGACCAATATTATGTAGATGTGTGTTACTATTAGAAAGGAGCTGTCACGATAGTGTAAGGATTGCCAGTCCCCAGAATTTCCTTGCAGTTGGGCATTCCCACACACATACTGGTAATATTCATGGAAATTGTGTTCCCATTTAGTTCCTACATCGGTACCTGCAGCTCATAAAATGAAAACATGCTTCTCAAGATACTGAACTACCCCTATAGCAAATTCATTCATGTTTATGGGGATTAGTTTAGAAAAGTCTGTGTTGCAAGAATTTAAACTCTCACCAGCTTTCTAATTTAAGACTGAAATGTACATTATGATGTAGGTACATACAAACTACCTACTCTTTAAACTACAGCAGCCTGCCAGCTTTTATTCCAGAAGACTCTGCACATCTTTTCCAATAAGAAGCTTCTTTAGCTGTGATATGATAATTAAGAACGAATAGCTGAACTCAAGATAAGCAGGTGCAAGAAGAAAGTAGGGCGTGGTTTTTTGAGGTAAGGCTCCCTAGCAGGTCTGTGGCAGCAAGTGATACACATTTTCAAGTAATATTTGCACACCATATCTGCAAGAACAAGGGTCATATAACAGCTAAACATTCTCATCTAGACCTAGAGCACATGAATTCAGCAGCGGGATGTACTGGGAGGAAAGGGTGTCATGTTTCAGGTGTCTGCCTGGTTAAACGCTTCCAAGTGGCCTCTTCCCGTCCTAGTTTGAAGTATAGGGTAGCACTGGAAACATCACAGATAAGAGTGGTAAACAACACTGAGGGACTGAGGGAGTAGAAAAATAGTCCTCAAAAGCCTTTCCTCCTGCTTTCCCCCCCTCGGCCTATGTACATGAGCTCCTCAGATGCCTCACCTACCGTCACCCAGTAATCCTAGTGCAAGAAGGATCAGAGAAAGGGGGTGGAGAAGGATATAGAAACCAGCACTGAAAGTAGAAACCAACAGCAAGTTCACAGGCATGGGACTCCTCCTTTCTGTGGTAACATTGGCTTTAAAAAAAAACTGGTTGAACTACAGTTTTAGTGCACTATAACGAGATAATCTAGAATCCTTCAGCACACAACCTGTCTTGCCTGTTTGGCATGCTTACTGGTTTTAAGCAGGATGATTGCATGTTAAGTGGATGAGGTTTATTGTTACTTGCCAGGTTTCTTGTGTCTATTGTGCGCTTTCATTAATTTTTAATTTTACGCAGCTTTTGCATACCCAGCCAATTTGAATGAACAAGCAAAGTTGGACAGGTCAATGTCTATAGCCTTTTAAAATGTATTTTAGTTATATATTGGTTTTATTAAGAGTAATGCCTTGGGTGAGAGGGGAAAAAATTTAAAAGCTTTCATAGACTTAAGAAAGATTTGTTCCAACAATGTAAATTAAAGGTCTGTGCTAAATTTAAAAGGACTATGCTTTGAATACACAGAAGCAGCTAAATCAAGACCTGAGAGGAGGGTTAGGAATCTTGGGTGTTGTAGTGGAGTAATTTGGGGTTTTCAGGCAATGGGAACAGATTTGAAGAAACTTAACACCTACAGGAAGAGAGATGCTCCCAACAGAACTCTCTCAGAAATGAGCTTTCCACTGACACAGAAGCTTCAATGTCTGCCAAAAGGGAATGAATAGAGGCAGAAGGTGAGCAGGAACTCATATGGAGTGTGGTCTTGAACAGTATTTGCTTTCTTATTAACTCTGCCAGCTACCTCTTAATTTCCTGGCCATTTCTGTAATTCACTCAGTTCCATGCCAAATTTTCCAGTTCTTTTGCCTCAGCTCTGAGGTAAAAGTAGAATCTATCATAAGACCTTTTTCTTTGTTCTGATTGTTTCTTTTAAGCTAAGGAAACCTCAAAGACGAGGGTGGGTAATTTTTTGGGGTACTCTGTCCTGCATGCTTCCTGGATTTCCAGGACTCCTGTGCAAGAGGAAGTGATCAGCAACTGCTGCTCAAAGGTCTGATTTCCCACAGCACTGACTCCACATCCAGAGAAAATCGAGCTGCTTTTGCAAAGACAAAATTTTTCAGCCTCCTTTTTTAGGCTACTCTGCAGTCATTTCAGTCTTGACAGACTGAACAAGGTTCTGTGGTGATGCCTGCGTTTCATAAAACAAACAAAAGAAAATCCCCATTTACCCCATCCTTGGAAATAGCTCAGATTTCCAGCACACAGAGCAACATATTCTGTTCATATATGTGGTCTCCAAACAGCACCCAACACTACAATATGCTTTGTTTTACTTAAAGGGCCACTGCAAGGTAACAGCAGCAATTTTGTTTGAAGTTCCATGATGTTCCATGAAGTTCTCTGATGCTGGAGAATGTATTCCTGTCAAAACTGACAGAACAGCAAAATTCCTAATCAAACCAAAGGAGCAGTGGGGATAAAAAAGACTCTTCCTCTCTTGCTAGCTACCCTTTAAGCAAGGAGGAGGAAGCAGATCAGGAGGTGAGGGCATCTTTCTCAAGAGGATAACAATCAATATTACAAATAAAATCAAATACCAGCTTATATATTATGGTGCACAATGCTAATCACTTGGATTCACAGTAAGACTAACTGTGTTCTCTCCTCTGACGCACTGCTGGCAAACAGTATTTCTATGGCAAGAACGGACTGACTACAGGGAACTGACAGGTTCTGTCTTCAAGGGCTTGGTCAAACTGTGAATCAGTGACACAGAAGGAGCTGTCACTTACACAGCCCTCTGTGCCTACTTACCATCAGTCATACCCTACACAAAACTTGTGTCTATTCTGGCATCCCTTGCAAAAACCCTGCTAAACTATTTATTTTTAATCCTCCATCTCCTTTCAGGCCACCTCTGTGCAATGAAAACATGGAAGTGATGTTTCAACCACCTGACCACTCCAGAAGGAAAACTAGTAAATATTTTGGCAATACTGCTGATACAATTTAATGTTTGTTTACAAGGCAGTTTGCCTCAGGCATATGCCTGTATATTCAATGTAAACAGGGACTCACTCATGCAATTCAAACCTTTTCACTGATGCAACTTGCAGATTGCTGTAAAGCTTTTAAAGCTGTTGACATTATTATTAATTAGGGCTCCTTGGATATCAGACCAAGTAACCTTTCAGCAATGTCTGGATCATAGTGTGTCTGCTTAGAAACATTCTGACAATCCTCCAGCTGCTTTGCACATGCTTCCCACTTCTCGGTCGGCTTACCTACGTGTGTCTCTCCATCCCCAAGGTCACAGGAATCAGATATTGCCTCCCTGTTTTATTGCTGACAGGCAGATAAACTGTTCCTTTGCACTCTGATTCTTCTAGGATCAAAGTACTTTGCACTTTGACCTGGCTATGGCTAAGCTGCATGGCCTGTCTGCTCACTCCAAACCAGGTTCTGATCCCGGACCTTATCCAGAATGTAAGAGGTAGAGGAAGTCATGGATCCAGGTAAAGAAACAGTAATGTATTCAAAGGAAATCTCATAATAGTGATTGAGCAGGATCCACATTCCAAATAACTAGTCACTATATAAATGCTGCACCAAGTTCACATGAGGACTATCCTGCAAACAATCAATGGGTTTAATTTTCAGTTTGCTGCTTAGCTGTAAAGTTCTTTATTATTAAAAAAAAATTAAATATTTAGATAATGATTTATTTATTACGTCATACAGATCTATCAAGGCTCTCTGAAAATCCAAACATTTATATTATTTCCATTTTCTGCTGGACTGAAGGGGAGACACGTTTAAGCAACAGCTGAAATCTAGCCTGATCTCATCTTTCACAAGGCCTTTTTGATCTGTATTCACCATACCTTTCCAGGTGGCCTTAGAATAAACATGTGAAGAACATTTCCTAATATTGATATTATAAATCTGCCAACACAGCTTTCAGCTTTGCCCCTAGTTTTCCACTGCATTTTCATTATTTTCCAAATCATCATTATATAGCTGAAAGTATTTTGTCACAGTTTTCTTCCAAAACCTCATTAAACTGCTTTCCAGTTTTTCCTTACCTTTCACTCTTCTGGCATCCAGCCTCACTGCTTAAATACATTTACAGATCTTTACTATACAGCCTATTCCATAAAATCATGTTGCTGCTCTAGCACACACACCAATTCTTTCTTCATTCTTTTACATACCTTGGTCCTCATCTGGATATTTCACTTTTGCCTTTTCTGCCATGTGTCCAAAGCACCATTTTAAAAGCAGTCCCCTCTAGTCCAAATACATGACCTTCCTTGAGTTTGCTTCCCATTTCTGAGGTCACTGTACTATGCATAAAAATGCTGCATGTACTATTTTTACTTATATTGGCTCACCCACCTTACACTCACCAATTCAAGTATTTCCTCCACATTCAGCCTGCAGCCTTCACATTAGTGACATATACAGTAAAGGCTGAAGAGCCTTGTACTTATCTATGCCACCTTCTATCAACCTCTTTTCTGTAACAGCCAAGTATTTTCTCTTGTGATGACAGGAGATGAAGACATTCCCTTAGTTACCTTTCCAGGCCATTTGCACTAACCATGCAACATGGTATAACTTCGATTGACTGAGCTGACAATAAAACTCCTGAGGCACAGGAGATGATAGAAGTAATCACTGTTAAAGAGAAAAGGCTTCATCATGAGAGTCCCTCCTAAATGACAGGGAAACAGCCTTTCACAAGGAAGCAGACCAGCATTTGGCTCTGATACAAGACTTCTCTCAAAAACAGACTCCTTTGCTGTGACGGCAGAGGGAACCTTAAAGAAAAAAACAGGGTTAGCTGTATTTTACCCAAGTCTCACAGTCAAGCCACCAAGCCATCACACTTATAGGGACATATATTCATGGCTCGAGGATGAATGTGTTAAAAGAATGCCTAAGCATTCATTTGGTTGATTGAAGAAAGCTCCCTTGAGCTGAGAACACAAACCTGTTCCTCAGCTCAGATCACACTGTTTCTGAGTCTGGAATCTCAAATGTTTTCTTAAACATCAAAATGTACCCACTGCCAGACACATGTATCCAGAGTAGTGATGCCTGTATCAAATCAAAGATCTCATGTCACTAGGAAAATTTGCAGTGACAAGTAGAAGCTTAAAGAAATATATCAGTCCAGATAATACTAAGCTGCTATGTTGATGCCAGGGAGTCAGAAGGGGCTGTAGCTGTTTTCAGAGCAGTAGTACACAGTGTCACTACACTCCAGCTTCTTGCAGCAAGAGAGAGGCCTGCCAAACGTAACAAAACTTTGCCAAACAAAACTAGTCAGCATGTGTTACAAGAGCTTTAGTACAGGTTGAGATGTACAGAAACTAGGCACAAAATAAACCCCAAAACCTTTTAAAAGCCTGACAGTAATTACGATTAGTAATTTCTCCTACTAAAAACAGTTGAAAAAAATACACAGGAAAAGTTGGAGACTTTACCATTTTTCCTTTAGTACAAAAGCTTGGTATTGGTCATCAAACAAAGGTCCTGCTTCAATAACTTTAGTAGCTTCTAGCATCACTAATTCAGCAAAGTAACGAGTTCAATTACTCCAGAATATTCCACACCTACAGTCAAACAAATTCTCCAATTTTTTACCAAACTAAAGTGAATTTTTAATTAGTAAAACAGCAGTACCACTGATACTTCATAAATCCACTTGTGTGTGCCAAAAAAGCCTCATTTTTTCTTTTGTATTTTGTTTTTCTCCATTGCCCACTGAAATGTAGAACCAGAGCCCAAAATAGAGCACTCATTTATTTTAAACAAACCATTTATTGATAGGAATCTGTGCACACATCTCTGTTAACTTGATCTCCATCAAACCATAAAGGCAAAAAGAGACTACAGTCTTATTTTGAGAGAAAGCACAAATTCATCAGAGGACTATTGTTCCATGATTTGAGATGATACATAATCAGGCACAACTCGGGGTGGGGAAGTTGACCGATTTTGTAGCAAGTTCAGCAGAATGTAACCATGTAAGTTTCCCCCTGCAATCCCAGACAAGGAACATGGACACTCGGCAAGCATTGTTTTATCACAATCTCAGTAAACAGCTCAACTACGTACTTTACACCTGAGTCTAATATCATAGTCAGGAAAGAAAAAGAAATACTGAGTTTGAAGTACGGAGCTGGGAGCTCATTCTTCATTTTCAGTGTTAGCTATCCTCAGCTCCCTGAGCAGTCCTGAGCATGGCACTGCCTTTCTTTCATTTCCTCTCTGACTGTATCTCTAAAATGGAGGTGATATTCCTATCTACCTGCCAAAAACCTGGAAGATTGACATCTGCAAATGACTGTTGTAATATCCAAAGATAACACGTAATCAGATACTGTATCTGTGTTCCTACTTTCCTATTTAATTTTTAATACTTATGGTTAAATATTTCCCGTATTACTATGGGTTTATCATGTGTGAAAGATAACGATATTTACATAATCTGCAGGTGCTTTTGAAGCAAAAACCACTTTGGACTGAGTTTCTCTGGCACACAATTGCACCTTCAGTCTTTTACAGTATATTAACAGTTCGATACTGAGCACAGAGACCCCCACTATATCAATAATGTCATCACTGGTATTCAAATACATTTGTTGGATTTGCTTTTGAAATCTGTATTGGAGCCTTGACAGAAAGTTGTGTTTGAGGCAGAAATAATTTCTTTACATTTTCTTTATAAATCTTTCAAATTAACATTACCATACATGAGTAAGGAAGTCTGACTCACTTGCAGAACAGACCCAAATGGCATACAATTATTGCTACTATAATCACAGTTACAGCACTAAATCTTGACCAGAAACACTAAGAAGAGAACAAGGAGCATGAAGGAGCCACATTTTGCTTACTTGAAGATACTTCAGCTTTTATAAACTGATACAGCTAATAACTTTCAGACTAAACTCAAAACCAAAAGTTCTAAGTAGTTTCTTGTTATTTAAGCCTTCATTGAAACTGCTCTTCTTGAGAAATCAGTTCTCCTTCTTACACAAGTAGCTCATTAACTATACCATGCAATTTCTTATGTCTCATCATTGCCTGTAAAGGTTAGGAAGCACAAGAATTGGATTTGCAGGACTTAATTGCAGGCAGCTCATGTGAAAGTTACAAACTGACATCAGTGAGTCGGTGTTAGACACATTGTCAGCTATGGATTAGTTAACAAAGCAGTGCTGTCTCGGTATTGATTACTCCAGCGGATGTTTCATAGCTCTGTCCTCTCCTCAACCTCTAATCCTACAAGACCATCAAACACAGGGCCCCCACTTGGCAGAGCTTCTGCCCAGCACAAAGGCCCCTGGGGCCACCCCAGAGCACTTTCAGGCCCTGTCAAGCACAGGGAGGGTCAACAGCAGTGGTGATTCCCAGACACAGGAAGCACACGGGCAGGAGAAGAGTCCCTACAATGTGGATATGGCTTCAGCACCTACTGGGAACAGGATGGTCTTGATGACTTGCATACACAGTCCCAACAACTGGAGCAGCAAACAGAAGCCCTATCATACAGGTTTTGGAGTTGCTTTCTCTCATATTAAGGGGTTATGTGGAAGCATTCCCTATGGATCTGAGACTGTAAACATCTCTTTTCTGTTAGTTTCATCAATAATAGTTTGCCATTCTCATTTTTAGATTTCATGTCACAGAGCAACCCCTGTGCATGTGTATGTGTTAACATCACAAACACTCCCCAGGCACATGCAGTGAAATCCCTCACTGAAATATATTTAAACTTTGCCCTGCTGCCAATACCAGTAAATAAGTGTTCAGAGAGGTGTCTCAGGGGTGTCTCACAGTGATTTTTAGTGATGCACTCTTGTTCTCTAGGCACAGCCATGTTAATACTGGACACATGCCAGCACAGTTATTTGAAGAACAGTAAATCAGCACCTGTCTCTCAGTATCAGCTATGAATGAGCTTACACAAATGTGCACGTTTGCCAGCTGGCAAAACACAGAAAATCCCAGAGCTGCCAACCCAGCACATCTCCATCCACAACAGAAAACTAAACAGAACTCATTTAACTGTGCTTGAGAAATTATTATCGAAAACAAAACAAAAAGCACACAAACATTTCAGTGCCAAGGGAATCTTGCCACCTGCTTCGCCCCTGGGAAACTGTGCAATGATACTCAGATTGGCACAACTTTTCCTCCTGAATAAAATCAAAGCCCCAAAGAACTCTCAACTACAGCAGTCACTGTACTAAACACAAAATCCAACTAGGGGGTTATCTCTTATTGCAAGGTCCTACTTGTTACAGTATCAGAGTCCCTTTCTTACTGTTGACAGAATTTGTGAGTATTCTCTCTAGTTGTGAGGACAACAAAGACTTACCTTGGACATTCAGAACACATTAGCTGTTCAGCAAGGCTCAGGAGAGGCCAAATTTCCAAACAGGTGATAAACACATTACAAAACGGACAATTTTACATTAAACTACGTCCCTTTTTTTGACTGAGTTTTCTTTCAGCATCAGGTTTGTTTCAGTGGTTTTTGTTCTAGTTTTTTAGTAAACAAACAAATCCCTCACTTTCAGTATTTTCCAAATATTTCTTGGTTGAACAGACAAGCTGTCTGACCCAACCAGAGACACTGAAACAGTGTTAGAAAGCTTGTCCTTTCTTAACTTGCTTCACTCAGTATAGTTCTGGACTCGCAGTGATGCCAAGCAGGATTACAGGAAGAAGTATTATGGAAATTTCTTAAAATTTTTCAACACCACTACAAAAGACAAGGCTTTCATTAAATCTGCTACCTGGTCATGGCTTTTGAGCCAATCCCACTGTTCCCTCAGCTGGTGTTTTAAGATGATTATAATATGCATATCTTTAGACTTTTAGACAGAAAATAAATAACAAACTTTTTTCAGATAACAAATGTGAACCAGCCCTCCATTCTACTTTGTATTTCAAAGCATTCTCAATTCTGCTTAATGTAAGAGTGGCCTACAAATCAGGTATATACAAATAACACCAAAATTCAGAATTGCCTAAGTGGGGAGGAAGTGAGTATTTTGCCCTGATGATGCAATCCACGAAGAATAGCAACACGGATGAGGTTTTTAATTCCTATATTAATGATCCGTTGGAGTAAGGCCTATTTATTACTACTTCTCCCCACAGCCAATGCCCTACAAAAGCATTTGCTAATTAAGTGGCAAGGACTAGGATGACAGCAACTTGGCACCTCAGTACCAAAAAAATCATTAGCAAGAGGAAGACAACTGTCTGGATAAGTGGTTACCATACAAATCATCTTAGGAGTTGGCAGAAGAGCTCCAAAGAGGTGCTACTTAATATATCAGTATGAGACAACTCAAACTCACAAGAGTTCTACTTTGACTGAGAAAGCACCAGCATCTCAGTTCCAGAATGGTGCTTCTTCCTACTCCTGACAAGAATCAGAGTAGAAAGAGACAGATTAGAAGCACCTCACTGACATAAGTCAAGAGCTTGAAATGAAGTTTCAGAGTTATTCCAGCTTTCTTGGCCAGTTCAGATAATAGCCAGAGTGACTGTATTCCCAAACAATTAGGAGTTTGTTTTAACACCAACTTCACAGGAGAGACTTTAAGCCTCAAATATCTCATTTCTGTCATCTTGAGCAAGGTGAAAGTTTCCTCCACTAGTCAAAAGGGAAAGATATTCGTCCCCAAAATGAATCCTATTGAAACAAAAAATGAGACCAAAAGGCACACATAGACAAGAAGACTTGCTGTGTCTTTCTAACAGGCATCATATCACACAGGGAGGGCAGGGACAACTCCAGTGGCTCTATCCCTCTGCCAGAGAATGAAAGAAATTGAGAGGATGAACAGTACACCACACCTGGAGGAGGGGAAATATGCTCTGGTCAAATGGGTGCCACTTTTCAGTCACAAGGCATATTCCTCATGCCCACAAGATCAAATACTAGATCTGCACAGCCAAGATGTAGCATTATCCACTTACTCATTTCCTACTCCTTTTCCACCCTACACCCTTCTGCCACTATTTGTCATAAGCAGAACCTGAAACATCTCATTTTACCTGATGCAGCTTAATCAAGAACATTCTAAATAAACCAAAGACAGCCACAAATATCATGGATAAACCAACTGGAGAGAGAAATAATTTCTGGTTGGTGAGGCGGCTCCCACAGACATTTAATTTTTCAAAATAAGTGTGATTCTTATTACAGTTTGCAGCCATAAGGCCTTATTATGCCTTTTTCATTACACTGAAGAGTACCTTCAAACAACTATTTTCTAATTATAAAACTATTTAGGCACTGTAATGACAAAACTTTTATACACCAAACACACTAAAACTGAAGTCACCCACTGAATCCCTTCTCTAGTTATTAAATCAATTTTTATTGTTTCTTTTTCCTCATGTGTTGACACCAAGTGTTACAGTTCTGCAGCTTTAGAAAAGTCAAATATCCAGTGCTGACAAAGTATTTAATACATAGAAAGTTTCCTACAAATACTTCATAGAATAGCCAAAATAAAATACCTTTTAAGCCTATGAAATAGTCCTACAAATATCACAGAGACTCTGATCTCACCTCTAATGTTTTACAAAGTTTTTGAAGAACACCTACATTTGTTCAGGCCCCTAACCAGGCTGCTAATTCCAGTGGCAAAGATAATCCTCAGTACAGTACTAATGACAAGAGGAAAACTCTTGTTACTGCCTTATAGATCTGGGGACATGATACCTACACAGTGCTGACCTAGCTATGGTTCCAACAATACCAAATCTCATATACAACAGTTACTATAAAGAAAAACACCTACACACAATTAGCCTTCCCATCTTTCTCTACACAAGCTTTCTGCCCAGTTAAGTGACTTTAATGTCATGTTGAAGAATGGAATGTTGGTCTAAAGTCTGGTGACAAAGCAATGAAACTGTTAAAAAGCAAAAGCCAGAGATGCACTAAGAGTCAAATTCATCTTTTAGTTCGGTATTAACAAAAAAAGGAACTTCTTCCTGTTGTCAGTGTTTATGCTGAGAGTTTTGAAATAATAATAATAATCAAAAGGGTATGATAAGATTAAGAAAAGCTTGTCTCCAGTTGAAATGCCCGGAATCTCCTTGATTCATGCTGACAATTAATCCCTTCTCCTTCAAAGAATTCTGCAGGGAAGGTACTGGCCTGACTTGAAGACTGAAATCCCATTTATGCAGTAAACAGGCCCATGCAGAGGAGAGTGTAAGAATTTAGTTGTAGAGACCTGAGGCCCCGTCCTGCAGGAGGAATCTTTGCACCAGTTCTAACCTTGGCCATTCTGCAAAGACCAGCACTAATGTACAGATTCACATTGAGATTTAAAACACATTGACAGTTTGAATATTGCAGCACTTGTTTATCTGATAAAACCCAAGTTAATAAAGATTCCAGTCCTGGAAAGTGCTGCCTGCAAATTCTGAGACACTAGTTTCCAACACCTTCTCCAGTGGGATTTGCTGAGCATGGGCCTAAAACCAAGCAGCAGCTCCCTTGCCTTGATTTAAGATTCTATTTCCTTTTTGCAGTCATTCTTTCCTTTCAATCTGAACTGGCAATGCCTTCTATGCATGCTCATTTATATAACTACTTGAATATCTCCTTCCTTCCACACATTCACAGACATTTTACTCCTATGACTAAATGCCACAGGAAAACAGAACCTTCTGTCAGTAATGAGTTGCTAGTAGAGTCAATAAGCAAATAGAAAGGACCAGCTGTAGAAACAACTCAAACTGGGAGGTTCTATCTATAAAAGGATCACTTAAAATAATAAATTATGGCCTTGATACACCAAAGAAGGTTGCAGAATCTTCTATAATGTAAGTTTTAAGGACAAGCCAAAAGTAGCAGCCAAGAACAGATCACAAATACTTATGGCTTAGCTAAGGATACTTGTAGTAGTTCTCATAACATCCCTTTGCTAGTTTTACGTTAGTTTTATATTTAAGTGATAAGATTAATGTATACATATTTTAAAATAACAATATACACAGCCTTCTGTAAGGCATCTGACAGTGCCACAACCTGCTACAACCAGATTAGACTGGCTAATGATAGCTGAAGATACGGTTGTAAGTGACGAAGCAGCATAAGACAGGGCAGGCTCTTACTGAGCATCCAGAGGAACCATGCCAGGTCTCCTGTTACTCAAAATTCTTCCCTCACTTCCAGCTCACTGATGGAAGCTGCCACTCAGAACAATCTGAAACTTCTAAATGTGTACCATTTCCCTGTTCATGTTATTTCACTAAGTAGTGAAGGCCATTTCCTATCTTAGGTCCATCCAAGCAAAAATTAGCAAACTCAAATGAAAAACTTTACTACAAACAGCAAGGGAAATATACCTGTGCTGTATGTGGGGTCAACATATGCTCTAGACAAAGTGCTAGGTACAGGTAAAATTGAATGACCTTTGACATGTGTAGATGACCCAGTAACTCTTCTAAGCCTTAACTATTTGAGAAGTTCATAATGCCTTTACTTTTAGACATATAGTTCAACTGTGAGACACAATAAGCAAAGTATAACATGAACATAGATATTCATGCTCACCAAGCCAGATACCCTTTTTTTTTTTTGGTCAAGTGACCTATCTCATTACTTTTGGGTCTCAAGCCCCATGAGTCAGTCCCTCACTTACTCAGTTGCTCAGTTCTTACTCTGCACTGTTATTCTAGTTAGCAAGTCCTGTCAAACCTAGGTCAGAGGCCAACAGAAGAAAATGACATCAAACAGTTCTGCATTGGACTACTCAAAGTCTGAAAAACTAGACAAACACAGAAAGAAATATTAATCAGGCAGAATGGCAATGAAGTCATTAAGTACAAAAAAAAACCCCAAACCTCTCACTGAGTCACTTTGGGAAAGCCAGATCAGTAATATCTCTCAGATCTACCACAGTTAAAGATGTTCCAGAGATCAAGCCCATCAGCATAACAATGTGCCCATGAGACACAGCACCATAAATGATACACTATCTACTATCATTTATGTTCTGTATGTTAGAAGTAACAGAACTACCAGTTTTATTCGAAGTACATTAAAAGCACTTGATAAAAAGAACTATATATGTGTTCTTCACTGTACTCCTAAGCACAACTGCACATCAGACCCGTTTCTCCTTTCACATTAGACAGCTGGATGCTGCTTATCTTTAAAGCACCTCAAAGACATTAAATAAATAAGAGAAACCGGATCCCAGCCTCGGGTACAAGGTACGTATTTGGACAGGCAAACCTTGTGTGATCAGTCAGCACTTTTGAAACTTGAAGAACACAAATTTGACCACACAAACAATCAATAACAGCTAACTAGTGAACTGAGGACCATCATTACAGAGTATTCAAATAGAGGGCTCACGATAAATACAGCAGGAATACCCTGAAGACTACTGACCCTTTGGCACCCACCACCCATCTCATTAAGTTATCCAAAAGAACAATACTCTGTATTTGTACTTGGCCTTGCATCCTGGTAGTGCCAGTTTCATTATGTGGGAATCCATACATCACCAAATAGCACTGACATATTTCCAACATTTGTCTCTCAAGGGTTTTCATGTCACGTCATCACTAAGATTCATCATATGTTGTTTCTCCTATGGCTTCAATGCATCTCTCTAGACATCTTCATAAATAAGCCAAACAAACGTGATCTAAAAAGAAATACTATAAAGTAACCATGTAAAACCATAATCAAACAAGTACCTTGTGGATCACAAGCAAACTGCTAATATCATCATGACTGAAGGAATTTCTTGAAAAATTAGGAAATGCTTGATGGGGGGCAGGGGGGGCAACACCAAAAAAATCTGCTGCACAAGTGCAAAAACGGAAAAAACTGTGTAGCCAGAAGTCCTGCAGAAAGGATCTCAAGTTATAGGGAATCATAAACTGAGTGCCAAGTACATGGTGCTGCCAGTAAAAATGCTGAAATGGGAGGACTGATGAGTCTTACACATCTTGTATTCACCTTTGCCCATCCATCATCAAACAAGTATTTCACTAACTGCTTCAAACTAGGTAACTAATATTTTTTACTAAGTTCAGGGTTTTTTTATCTAGTTTCTATAATACCTAGATATTCATGTGAACATGAAGTGTTGGCTAACAAAATCAAGATGTTAGTTAATACTATATGCTGAATAAACCACAAAGTTTAATTTGTTTACAGCTCACATACATATGAGCTGTAACATACTCCCATTCCCAAGTTAAGAGAAGGCAACTTCTACCCCCTGCAAAATGGAGTTTCCACAGAAAAGGATGGAGGGGAAGAAATCACTGAAACCAATTGCCAGTTACATAGCAAAACAAAAATCCCGAAGTCTCAAAGTAGTCTGAGCATTCTTTGCTAAATCACTTAAGAGAACCCAATGTATGATACTCACAAAAAAATAGACAAATACATTATTGAAAAAGCTCTGGAGACAAGGGAGGGTTTTGAGACAACTTTGCTGATTTGAAGGGAAGGCCTCATTGCTCTTGTAAAGTTACAGAGTTAAATCTAGAACTATCCTGGATTTTTCTCAAGTTCAATCATTTAGCTGGGAGCCTGCAGATCAGACTGAAATTTAACTGTGTCAAACCATGAGGCTTTCCTCCCTGGAAGCACATCAAGGTTCTTGCATGAAATCTGATCATCAGCACAGCAGGATTAATGACAGAGGTGGTCAGGCTGATAAAGCAGCAGAACAGAAACCTGCTTAAGTGAGTTTGGAACTGCATCTACGATAAGGCCATAATGCACTCTCACCCCTTTGCACCAAAGCTGGAGAGAGACTTTGGTCGAAACTTATGAGAAAGAAAAGGTTTTATCACTCATCATCTCCCTGCAGGAGGACTGTGGTTGTTTCTGGGAAAACAGACACCAGATAGTCAGACCACCACTATCGCTCCCAGGGCAATGCCACTAAGTGCAGACCAACACCAGGGGGTGTCTAGTTTAGCTCACTGCAATGGGGAACAGCAGGGCAAGGTTTTTAAAGAACTGCAGGACTTCTTTACGCACACAGAGATAAACTGGATATCAAGAATTTCTCTCAACCAACATAGATTCTCAAACAGCTGTTTACCTCTGTATGCCACTACCTGACTAAACAAAGCTTTCTCTTAAAATAAGATATCCTTAATTAATCAACTATTATGAATGCTGGAAATTTACCTTTACTTTTACCCACTTTCCCCACCACCACCTAAAATCTGAAATTCACACAAATAAGCCAAGTTCTGTTATTTCCTAGTTACTTAAGGATGACAAGTCTATTATACATGTCACAGCAGCTTCGTCATAAAAGCTGTAAGAATGAATTCTAGTGACATGCAGAACTTTAAAAATCTGTTCACTTAATGTTAAGAAATGTCTGGATACAAAACCAGTTGCTACAAAATGCATCACAGAAAGTATTCCAAACAGGGAAATAAGAAAAAATCCCAAACAAACAAAAAATCACCAAGAAAACCTTTGTTTTCACTTATCACAGAAGTTGGATTTATAAAGAAATTACCTGTACTGAGTCTCCCGCACACCCCAAATAAAATTCCTCATGTCTACCCATTTGAAGAAATTAAGAACTTGTGTTAGTGAGAAGTAAAATTTCATACATCTAGCTAAATAGTACACAAGAGAAGTATACATGGAGATCTGAAAGTCTTTGGGCATTAAAGAAACTTTAAAATAATTTTCATGTTCTAATTCAGGTATCTACTTAGAGCAATAAAACTGGATAAAAGGTTTTTTGGTTTAACTTAAAGAAACTGGAAAAAACCACATGAGGTCTCATGGAATGGACATAGTATCTTGTAACAAAGTTCTCTGGCATTTCACTGAAATGGAAGTAACATGGAGGGTAACATCATGTAAAGTCAAAAACTGGGACAAGGAAACAAATTATTTTTCCTATGCCTGAAAGCCTGAAGTCAACTCGAATGTCCTGTCCCTCTATAATAAACCTTACCAGAACAGTAAGAGCAGCAGAAACACCACCTGCACTATAAAACTGGCCTGTATAGTTTGACAGATTGCTTTAAAAAGATCTTATCCGTGTCCCACACTCATCGCAGCAAGTCACTGACAACATCAGATTTTCTCATTCATATTATTGACATCAAACCAATCTCTGATTGAGTTAGAAGTGTGCCATAACAAGCAGCAAAGGAAACAGAGAGAGCAGCTAATTGTATTGTAACTTCAGCGCAATAAATTCAGCGGTTTCAAATTCAGTAACCATGTATGGCTCTCCCTAACACATGCATCTAAGTGTTGTGAGGCAAAGACTACCCAAGGGAATGTGTATCATCCCACAAAACCAATAAACTAGCTAAATTAAAGAGATTTACACTTACATATAGGAGAACCAATAGACATGAGTGTTTAATAAACTACGTAATTGCAAAAACATATGGCAGAGGTCAAAAAATAAACCAAATAATTTTAGCTTTTTCTGTTCCTCCCAAATAGCTCTTCAACTCCCCAAACAAATTATAAGTGACAAAAAACAGCTTGGAAGGGCGACAGAAGAAATATTTGGGACCTGAAAGTTTTTCACCACTCCCTCATCCCGAGTAAAGCAAATACAAAGACTAACAGTTGACTTTAGTGGGAAGCACTTCAGCTGACACTCTCCTACGCTCTCACCAAACATGAAGCAACCAACACGGAGAAAGGGAAACAATAAACACGCACCTTGAACACCTCAGAGAAGAAGCCAGAGCCGATTTTCTCACATGTGAAGTCATCAAGACGAGTGAGTCTGGAAAAGGCACTTATCAGGGCCCGGTATGAAGAGGTACAAACCCTTCCGAGCTGGGATGCAGTCCCTTCTCCAGTGCCACCATCGAAGTCTTCGGCGCGCTCCAAGCGTGGTGGGAATCCTGCTATTGAGTTCCGCTTACTTCGGTCCATTTTGAAAACAAGGTTGTGTTTCGCTGTGGGAGGACTTCTCACATCTTAGGTAACCTGCTGTCTTCTCTGCTCTTGTCGGATCCTAAAAAAACACGAGAAATTGAGATTAGCGTTATTGTGAACGTGTCTAATAAGTCTGACAGGACTCCAACGAAGCTCACACCGGTTTAAGGGAATCGGAAAGAAGATACCCACGCAGGGGCACAGAAGACAAAGGGAAAAAACAAACCACCAAAACCACCACACAATATCAACAGTAAAGACAGCTATCTAGTGAACTTTTTCTTTAGATTCATGGAAATACCCTATGCTCTGGCTATTCTGAGAGGAGTAGGTTTGAAACTCAAAATTTAACCGCTAACATTCCCTTCCCCCCAACCTTTTCTTTTTTTACTTAAGTTCTGGTTGCTAAAGAAGCAACTAAGCAGGAGGAAACCCACAAAATGTAACATTTTATTCTACTTCAGTTGCAGTTGGTGACTAATCTACTGCTATTGCAAGAAACAATTTCACTTTCGAGAGTGAACAAGGGATCCCTAATCACAAAAAAATAGATCAACTTTCAGTTGACATAAGGAAAATTATTAGCTGAAGCACCAAAACCTTTGTTTTTAAAACTTCTGCTTATGAATGTTCCCAGACAATTCCTTACCTGTTAGGAATACAAGTTTATATCCACTGAAGATCTAGCCCCCAAATTTATAAAAATACCTACAGTCCTGCTACAAAACCAAGGTATTCCTGTAAGAAACTTCCAGAACAAGTATCCCCACAAATATACCTTTTAAAGCTGTACTAATTTCAGTTCAACTGAAAACACAGGAAACAAGCTACATTTGCCAAGAAGGAGTAAAGCAGAAAAAAAAAAAAATGGAGGAGGACCAACAATTTTTTTCTTTTTATGAGGATGATGAAGTAATCGGGATGACTCTGAAGCCCATCAAATTCAGCTTGAACTGCCAAACTTGACAGGTGGCCTACTTTTTTTTTTTCCTTTAAACCTTAGATTTAAGAGGTTATTCATCGTTTCCAAACTTAACTGTTCATTTACAGCAACTTGGTGAGCCCCTACAAGCCTGAACAAAGTGAACAGTCACAAAGAGGATAGATTTTTTCTCTTCTTTTTTTTTTTTCCCCCTGAGGGTGAGTGAAAAACTGGAGGGAAGGAAACAATAAAATAAATAAATAAATAAATAAATGTGGACAAAATAATGACAGAGTAGGCAATTACACTTCTACTTACACAGATGTACAGAACCTGAAAAATACGCTAAATTTGAAAAGCATCTCAAACCAGGCACACCAGCTGTCCTCTGAATATACAGCAGTGCTGCTACACCCGTGTTTTGTATGCAGCCTATCTTTTGGAGATGCTCAGTGCCAACACAGCAGGCAAATACACAGTCCTTCCCTGCTTTCAAAAATAAGCTCTGTTGAACTGCCTGGAATTAATCTGAGGTTCTCCTCTCCAAAAGAGAAGGGTGTTTATTTCAAACATCTTAACACCTCTCTAAACCGATGTTGGTGACTATAAGAGAGTCTTACCAGGGCCTGATATGAAAATTTAATCTCTATCAAATACCACATCATGGTATTCCCACAGAATTTTGTATGCAGCCTCCCACATGCCTGAGCTTACTGCACTTTTCAGATGACAAGTGTGGCAGACTGCCACACAGGAGGTCAGGATCCAGTTTCTGACCTTGTATTCTGGCCCTAGCAGCCCTGATGGTCTGGAAAAGGCACAGAAGCACCACGGGAAGGTAAGACCTGTTACATCTCCCTGGCTGAGAAAAACAGCTCTGAGAACCTCCTCAGCTACAGACAAGATGCTGAGGAATTTCCAAGGCAGGCTTAAATAATTCCTTTTGATCTGAAAGGGACAAACTCTCATTTGGTTACATTTCAAGGAGATAAAGAAAGAACTGTCTATGGAAGGAAGACAGAGGAAACCATGGTATTAACAATTCATTTTCTGGAGCAGGAGGTGGAAGTATCCTTGGAGACTGACCAGAAAACCTGCTGTAACTGAAGAAGCAATTTTTTAGATATTCTTTCCATCAGAGTAGCACTCACATGCATTAGATATTTACCACAGTAGGGAGCAAGCATTTGCCCCCAGAAACGTACAGCCTGATGCTCCAGCATCACAGGATACCATGGTATCACCACTCCACCACAAAAAGTGGACCCTGGAGCTTGCAGAACCCCTTGATATATCTAGTGAAATAACACCTCCACAATGCAACCCAGGAAACTAAAGACTAGAAGTTAAAGTTCCCAGGCAAAGCAAGACACGTGGAAAAATAAAATAGGGAAGGCTGATGCTGTATTTACTAGAAAGAAGATACCAAGTTATTCAAGCAATATTAAAAAGGAGGAAAAGCCTCAATCTCTCAAGTATCCAAATACCATTAACAAGATAATCTCAACATGGTTTCTCGATCTATTTAACAAACAAACAAAAAAGTCTCCCTGGCACATACACATCCTTTTGGTTGAAATCACATGGTGAACTTTGCAAACCTCTACACAAATCCTACAATGAAAGAAGAGATTCAAAGTACTTCATATGGCACAAATGCCAAAAGATTTTGCCATCTGGATTCCCAAGTAACCCATTCCTTCATTTTTGCCTGCTAGAGTTTGCCTTATTTCCAGACAGCTACACGAAATTCTTGGAAATTATTAGGAGAGAGCTCCACTTGTCTATTACCCTGCCCAGGATTGCATACACTGAATTAGAGGAAAATTTCAAGTGGGTACAATTCCAAGTGGGCCTCCTGTCATTTTGGTCAATTACACTAACGATCACATTCTCAATGAAATCAACCAAGGTTTAATTGACTGTCAAGTCAGTCTGAGGTACTTTAATTTACTACCTTGTATAGTTAATTAAAGTGCACTGAACAGAATCCAAGACTATCCTGCAAATCCTGCAACCAACTAAAAGGTTGTTGGGTAGGTTTTTTTCATATTAAGGTTCAGTATAAAAACTCCTGAGCTGTGCTCAGCAGCCAGTTTAAAAAAAAAGACATTAAACACTCTAAAAAACATTTCCCAATAAATTCCTAGCTTTCAGAACAATTTTGTCCGACATCCTTACACAAGAAAAATGCACTCCACTCTGCCAAGACAAAAATAAGTCAGAAATACACCTCTCAAAATACGTATCTGCCTTATTCAGCCATTTCTTATATTACTGAAAGGCACAATTTTAAAATGTTTGATGCCCTACCACATTTTTAACTTCTTGGCTGACCAAAAAACACCTTGAAGAAAAAAAAATTCACATTAATATTATAATAAGATCCATTCCTTCACTGCACGAATGCATCATGCTTTTAAAATGTAGAAACTACTATAAATACAGCTACAATCAGCATTAATTTGGGCAATTAGAGGTTTGCCTTTCAAAACCAGTGTCTGAACCTGCAATTATTTAAAGGTGGAAATCCCACAACAGGACATTAAGTTATACCCTGTGCACCAGTGTCAGGCTAACAGGTGGCATATGTTAGCCAGTACTTAACATTTTATACTTCACAGACATAAAAACGGGTCAGGCTCCCCAACTTTAGCAGCATCCCTTTAATGCCTCAGGGTACAAAACACGATTGTTCCAAAACATATTTCAACTCATTACTAAGCGGTCTTCTGTCCCGAGTATCTGTATAAATATGTGCATATTTGCACTCAAATGTCAAACTCTCAATTTGCTAAAAGATGGCCTTAACAACAACAACCATTTTTAGACACAGAAGGCTGTCACTAGGCATTCAGCCTGGAAAGCAATAAATCTGGTGGACGCACGTTATTAATTTGAAAAGGTTTTCTGAAGAACAAGACGCCAAAGCTTTGACAGAAATCCTTTGCCAAGAGTTAACTGTTTAAACTCATAGTCTGATGTGGCTTCAACAGCCAGCACTACAAAAACAGGAAGGAATTGCAGGAATTGCACTGGCAAATGTCACTGAACAAAATAATAACAAGGGAGGGGGGGAGAAGACTTCACCGTAGTACTGAGCAAATTTCAGAAAGGCTTCAAAAAATGAGAAGAACAAAATCTTCCAAAAACTGAACTGACTGTGAGGTCATTAGCCTGGAGAAAAATAAAAACAAGGGGAAAAAAAAAAAGTTTGAAAATTAAACACAAGAAATCAAACCAAACAGGTAAAGAGAACTAGGCACTCATCAATTTTGTTCTCAACTGTTGTCACCTGCTTCCCCAACAGAGGGAAAGTTCCTTGGTCTGTCCATAACTTAGCTTCTTGTCCCTGGGAGAAAGACAACATCAAATGTTTACAGCTGAGGTAGCTAAAAGTACCCAGAGCTTGCACCATGTTTGGCCCAGCTCATCCTGAACCTGAAATCTTTTCTGACTACTTTACAGGAGAAGTCTTTGGGTTCATTTCACAGTCTCAGTTACAACATTGCACTCAAACATGAAAATCACGATATTTTCTATTTTCACTTAGGTAACATTTTGCTTTAATTTCATATTCCCTGTTCAAAATAATTCCTAGCTCTAGCCAGTACTGTCACAGCATAAACTTCCCACAAATTAGAGCTGGCATTCCTCAGAAGAGACCTGCATTAGCCCTACTACACCACTCCAGAAACTGAAGTCTGCTGAACTGCATCATGGTTTTATAATGGAAACAAACCTCCACAAGAGGCTGAGCTGAAACAAACAGTTCATTTATTTTGTGACTGTAGCCAAGTTTGAAACAAGTAAGAGAGACTAGTCACTAACTTACTGCAGAGTTTAGGATTCAGGGCCAAGGATGTAGGTTTAGAAATATTTTCATCAGGCATAGGCATAAATTCTGGCACATATTTAAAAGGCAAATATAACTGGGGAAAGAATATTAAAAACTCACCAACAAACAGAAAACCACTTAATCCTTATGCCCACAGTGTAATTGCCAACATTTTCTAGGGTCCAATTATAATACAAAACTAAACCTCTACAGAAGGACCTTGCAACAATCCATTCCTCTCCCAGCCTGGCTTTAGTCACTCCAATCCACAGCACAGACAGGCTCTAGCCTCGTTACAGAGCATCGTTAGAGTTAAATAATCACTCAAGTAGATCATGTACAAGACACAGCTGCTGCTTCAAATGGATAATTTTAATATATTATGTTTGCTTAACAAAACAGAGCTCAGTAAAGACACTGAGAAGCTGCTCATGCCTTCCAGGTGTCAACAGTCTGACATTTGCTGAGCTCTTAACAAAAACAAAGGGAATCAAAGCCTTCTAATACCAACAGGTATTTTAACATCTCAATAATCTAGGGATTTCCCCCTCAGCCTCTCCGCCAGGTCTGCTCTATTAGCACTGGGGGTTTCACAGGAGACGGGAAGCAACTTTCTGTTGTTTCCATGCAGCCAGTGAGACAATCCAGGGCAGCAAAGGCAAGGAAAGAGAATGTGAATGCCTAAAAGAGGGATGAGGATAAAGTGAGCAGGCTGAATTTCATACCTGACTGACCTCTCTTGGACACAATCTTACATTTATACATCACCGCACAAGGCAGTCAATATTTGTATTTTCCAGCTAAAAGTATTGCCTCCACAAATATTTAAGGCACATTCTGTAGTGTACCCTTACCAAACACCAGTCTGTGTTATTGGTTTCACCTCAGGGTGAAACACCCAGTACCTTGTTTACTTCAGGTACGGGCTGCACAAACAGAACAGTAACACACTCCCCACTAATTTATTTATGCACTTTTGAAGCGAGAACAGGGCTTCCCAAATACGTTGTTGTGAACATACTGCAGGCATTGAAGTCTGCATGTATTTACAAATCCACCTGAAGCTCCCTGAGTACCACGGGATTGAGACAGATTGAGAGCCACAGACCCAGAGTGAACAAGGTCAGCCTTCAAAAGCAAAGTTATCTGAACCAACCCCACTCCTGGTTGCAAACGCTGTTACAGTTTTCCAGTGCAACCAACAGGACAACCATTCCAAAAAGTGGCTTAGCCACTACCAGGAATGTGTTCAACTTAACAAAAAGTGACAGGATCATATGAAAAGAGGCTTACAATCTAAGTCAGAAAGAGGGCTTGGCAACAGACAACAGATGGAGCCAGTGTGAGGCAGTTGCTGATTATTAGATGGACTTACTGATAAACACACAACTTCAAATGAATATGTTAGGAAACTAATAAGCAGGAAAAGGGCTTTGAAAAAAATTATGAACACTGACCTCTTCTCATCTTGCCTAGCAAAGCACTTATTTTTGTGCCAGGCTGCACGATACCAGGCTGCAAGGACACAATAAAGAGCTTTGCCATTGTGCAAATGCATGGTTGTCTGCTACAGGAAGAATACAGAAAGGGAACCTATGATGCAAGTGAACCACAAGCTTCATTCTTTTCTGCAGCAGACACAGAGGCAACAGTCCCCTCCTTTAATCCTGCATTTCTTTCATGAATTTGTGAAACCATTTGCATGAAGAATTACGATGGCAAAAGCAAACACCCAGAATTGGAGGGTATAAACAGGACAGAGGAGGCCTGTACCACCACAACAGCTCATCTGGACCAACCAACCCTGCCACAGCCACAAAAATATTAAGCACCGAAGCAAGGACTGCTCTGTCCCCATCTCCTGCTCAGCTCCTGCTGCCAGCACATCCTGGGGAAAGGGCACGAAACAAATTCCAGGCAGGGAACACGGGAGAGGAGGGACAGGGCACGAGGCACAGGGAACACGGGAGAGCAGGGACAAGGCAAGGGAACACCTCTCTCTCCGCCCGCAGTTCCAGCCGCTCCTTTCGCATGCAAGCTTTGCACGGAGACCAACCTAAACGGACAGTGCAATTACTCAGCCATGTCCACGGCCGCACGGTGCAAGGATCAGAAAATGACATTTTTACTGGCATGTAACGATAATTTCCAAAGACGATGACTAAATGGAAAGGTTTATGGCTAGTCCACAGGGCATATCAGAGTTTCTCATAAAAGAATCTTATCTCGGGTCGTAAATTCCAGTGCCTAATTAAGACCACGGAACTGTAAGTCTGTTGATTTTGCAGACAATAAAATACGCTGGAACTCTGATCTCTATAAAATAAAAAAAAATTTAAAAAAAGAGGTTTTCGTAAGCGAGCCTAAATACCAGCTGGGACAAGCAGAAAGGTGGGAAATGAAGTAAAATTCGGCTCGGTACTCTCGAAACTGCAGCTTTCAAGCACGCACGGCACGGCTGGGCAGAACCCGGAGCGAACACCTGCGCCCGGGGAGCGCCGAGCCCGGCACCGACAGCGAGCGCTCAAACCGCCCAACCNGCTCGACCAATGGAGAGCAGCTCCCTGGAGGTGGGCGGGAGCCAGCGGCACGGGGGAGAGAGAGAGGGGCGTTGCTAGGGGCGCCTCGCTCTCATTGGCCAGCCTCCGGGGGGCGGGTTCAAAATAAGGGAGTTAGCCAATAGGAGAGGGCAGAGCGCGGTGACGGACGGGCGGCGGAGCCAATCGCCGTGTGCCTGTGGCGGCGGAGGCTGGCGCTGT
>VXBX01001596.1:378275-403574 GCA_013400415.1 Scytalopus superciliaris
GGGACTGCGGGAGAGGGGTCTGGGGAGCCCTCCCGGGAACGGAAACCTCCGGGGAGCAGCGCCCCGGGTCTGCCCCCGAACTCGGGCGCGATGCCCCGGGCGCCGTCGCACGTGAGGCGGCCCGGGGATGCTCGGAGGGTCCCGGGCGAGCCCCGCGGTGCGGGCAGCAGCGCGGCCGCCGCTCCCGGCCTTGCCCATACAAGGCGGCTGCTGCGGCGCTGCTCCCGCCCGGCGGGATCCCCACGGGCTGCGCGGGGAGGGGAGCAGCGATCCCGGAGGCACTGCCCTTCCTGCACCCAGCCCCGGAAGCCTCCCGTCTCCGCTGCAGCTCTCGGGTCCCTGCCAGCCGACTCCGGACAAAGCCCCAGCGCCGCCGCCTCCCGCGGCACGACGGGACGGGCGCTTTGTGCCTGCGGGGCGAGGAGGAGATGCCGGTGTCCGGAACGGAGCGGGAGCCAGACCCCGGCCCCACGCAGACCCTCCCGGGCTGTATCTCGGCTCGGCTCCACGAGCAGCACGTCCCCACGTGGGCAGACGCGGTGTGCGGCGCTGACAGCCCCGTCCCCCGACACCGCCGAGCTCTGCCGCGTGGCTCAAGCGTGCCCCGGGTCGGGGGGCTGTCACCGTCCCCGTGACCCTGGCAGTGACAAAGGCTCGGTGGCTTTTAGGGACTTGCCTGGAGCTCAGGAAGTAAAACAGGTTTCCTCTTCTTTGTGGCTGAGAAAAAACCCTTGGCCATACCCCTGGTCAGATCACAGCGCCGTGACTTCACCAATGGAGACCGAGGGGTGATACATGGAAACTTTGTTCCTAATAGCTAATTAGGACGGGTAAAACCCTAACACAGATGCTGAGCCCCAGCCGCAAGAGTAGCGCTCGGGCTGAGGTTTTGGGTGCCGGATGTGGTTTGGCTGGGTTTGAGGCTGAGCACAGGAAACAGTCCCAAACCAGCACCCTTTATGTGGGCAAACCCCTGGGTGACATTGCACTCCCACACGAGGGTGGCTGTGCTGGGATGGGATGTGGGGGATGATAAGCCATTGGCAGAGGAAGGACTCAGGATTTCCACCGCTGAGAGGAGGAGGAGGAGGAGCTCTGGGCTGCTGCTGGCTGTGTTGGCCCTGTGTCTCACACTCTAGCACACTGGGAAACCCCAGGGAGCCCCTCACCCCAGCTGGCTCCTAGAAGCCCTCTTGCTGCAAAATCCAAGACTCAAATTGCCGGAATGTACCAGAAACTAAGGTTGTACTGTGTTTTTCCTGGAATCTTTATTGCTTAGTGTCCCAATCCCAGAGTCCCTTCACAGTCTCAGGAAATGGTACCTATGCAACTGATCTGGCACTTGTCTTCTTCACAGCTTTTGGATCAGCTAGCTAATTCCAACCATGGTTGAGAGAACAAATGTTTTGTGAAAAGAGATGACATGGAAGACATGCCACCAATAAGAAAATGCCCTGTGGCACACACAATCCTTAATGAAACACCAGGGAATACTAGCAGGACAGTGATGGAGGAAAGGAACAGTTCGCCCAGAAACTGGCCCCAGAGTTGACAGTCCCTGGACAAATGCACCCAAAACTGGGCTTGGCCCAGCTGCATGAGCTGCTCTCTGCGCTGCTTCCAGCACAGCCCCCCTCTGCGCCCACTGGCAGTGCCTGCTCCCACTCCCCATCCAGGTTTGCTGTGGGGCCACAGAGGAGCCCGTCCCCTGTGCTCTGCCCACCCGGGCCTCTCAATGCAGCCTTTCTTCACTGCCTGTGGAAATCCACTTCCTCCAGCACCATTAGCCTTACAAATAAAACCCCGAGTAATTTTGGTCTGGGCATTTTGCTGCCTTTCCCTCCTGTGCCGAGCTGCCTCTCAGGCAGAGGACAGGAGCAGCATGAGCACATAAAGCCCCGTCTGTCGGTGCTGGGGCTGTGCACACAGGCAGGCAGTGTGTCTGCTCGCAGGGTCCTCCAGACAATTTGACATGATTTTTTTCCCCTTGTTGCCCAGGGTGCAGGGTGAGCCTTAGCTCCCTGCTGTCCTTCCAAGGCCTGACCACTCACCTCCTTCAGCTCCCTTGGTCCCATCCCTTCAGGCAAAGAGGAGCAGGGACTATCCTAAGCACAGAGGTCCCTGCCCATTGTCCCAGTCCACCAAGACCCTCTGGGTGGGCAGACACAGTTCTTGCTGCAGGGGTTTTCCACCATGTTCTGTGGGGCAGCTCTCATAAGGCTCAGAAATGCTGGGGTCTGGGCCACGTCCTGAGCCCTGTAGGGCTGCCCAGGGCAGGGCTAGGGCATGTACCAACATGGCCCAGAGTGCCTCTGCTCAGGGCAGGATGCCTCTTCCAAGCCTCACAGCCCATGGAACAAGTAGTCACATGGCTGGAAGGACCTGGGCCCTGCTCAGGGCTGGGCAGGTTTCCTGATGTCCAGACTCCCCCCTAGCTCCTTCCATGCTGCACTGGAGAGTAGGCTCCCCGCAGATGCGGGGTTGCTGTTAAGGCAACTAACTAATTAATTTTCTCTAATGACGTGAACGCTTCCTTCAATGCAGCTGTGACTCCTGAGGTGAGCAGGGCCCGGGCTGGCTGATGCCAGAGCTCCCTGCTGTTACTGTATTGGGGTTATGCAGCACCAGAGAAGGGCAGGCTTTCCAGGACATGGGTGCCGTGCATGTCCCAAGCAGCCTATGGGCAAAGGGGTCTTTATCATGGCTCAGTCCCCCACTGGGGAACAAAAGCTAACAGTGTGGGAGCCTCCCGGGCACCTGCTTGCCAAGCAGGATGCTCCATAGCTGCCAGTGGAAAATAACTGGCTGGGGTGACAGTGGTGGCTGAGCAAAGCACATCACTTTCCCTTTTCTCTGCCACAGGAATTCAGGATAAGCCCCTTCACCTTTAAACTGGGGATCAGTGATGGAGAAAACCTGTGGAAAAGAAGTTTCTTGAATCTCTCCCTGCCCTGGCTGGGTGAGGAAGACTGTGCCACCCTGAGGTGCTGGGTCCTGCAGGCAGGTGATCAGGATGGCACTGCCCCCCTCCCTGGCTCAGGCTCTGGGCACGTCTGTGCTGTTTTATGGGTTTTCCTAGTACTGAAATACCTATGCTTGGCATTTATGGTGCTGCTTCCAGGGCTGCTCATCCCAATTCTTGAAACTCTTGCTCTGCCCTGCTCTGCCATGCCACCCTTGGCTGGTTGTCCCTGTTCCAAACACAGTGCCATCAGTTGAGGTGGTAGCACTGCCTCCCCTTTTAGTTCCCCAGGAGTTCAAGCCTGCAGATGCCCTGGGGAGGCATCCTCCTGCCTGCCTGGGCAGGTTGGGTGCTGGCCTGTCCCTGCCCAGCACCACGCTTGCCCAGCACCTCGTATCTAATCTGACCCTGTCTCGTGCTCCACTCATGGCCACCTGCCTATTGGGCTGGAAGGAGCTTCTCAGTCAAGAGACTTGGTTTCTATTCCTGTTTCTTACGTCAGCCCTTGCATGCCTGGCCTGGCAGCTTTCCAGAGCCACACTGGGTGCTTTGCACCCCTAGTTCAGCCAGCCCCCTCCCGATTTTCTGCCTGCACAACAGCTTGCAGAGGCTACGTGGGGTGCAGTGAATTAACCTGCTCCCATCAAGAGCTGCGCTGTGGTCCCTGAGTAGGTTGCAAGGTCAGATCTGTGCCTTTGCCCCACACCCAGATGCCTCGCAGCAGATGGAGCCCATTCAGCCTCTTTCTGCAAGGATGGGGACGTTGGACAGTCCAAGAATCAGCCCTGGCAGGGAGAGCACTGGAGCCTGTGGCAAATGCAGCCCACTGGCATCCTGCCTCCATCGAGGTCCTGCAAGGTATCAAGCTGGAGCTGAGTTTACAAAGCAGTTGCCCTTTGTACTGGATCCATGACTCTGAGCCTCGCTTTGTTGCAATGAGGGTGTTTACAGCATCCCTGGGTGCATCTGGCACCTTCCTGAAGGGCTTCAGAAATCTCTAATGCTGCTTGGTTTTGTTTTTTTTTTTTTAATTTTATTTCGGGAGAAGAGATCAGGCTTGGCTAGTGTCTAATCAGCAGCTATTCCAGTTCTGCTTTTAAATGAAATGAAGAGGCTTGGTTTTAAATGCCACTATATGGTTTTATTTGCATTTATACTCAAGCTCTTTTTCCTTCAAGAGGTTGCTTAATTACCGTTGGTTGGTAACCATAAAAAGGTAATAACTGGCAACAAAAGATAATTTCTACCCTTAATGGAGTACTTTGCTAAGCAATAGGATATAATCTAATTGCTATAGGTTACAACTTACGCTGTTACTTTTTAAACATTGTATTTTTCCATTTTACTAGGTTGTTTGTGACTGGATCTGTTACACTTAAATGGATATTGAATTCATTTAGTGCACCAAAATAGCATTGTAGAAGGATTTGGGTGCCTTTTCAATGAATCAGAGCAGTGGTTTGACATGCACTCTGTAAGAAGCTGATGTAAGCGAGGTGCTACCCTGTTACAGTGACAGTCTAAACAGGAGGATCCATCCACACCAGGGAGTCCTGCTCCCACAGGCACTTCTTCTGAAATCCTGGGTGAATCCTTTCTCATCTTTGTGCTCAGCTCTCACCTGGGTCTCTGTGCACCTTTTCCAGCAGTGCTGCAGCCTGCACTCTGCTGCCCTGCATCCCTTCCAGCCCCATCAGCCAACCTGCCGCAGGCTTCCTTACCTTGTGTGGCTCTCCTCAAAATCAAGAGGGATTTTAAAAACAGTGGTAAAACCTACGGAGTGGAGTGGGGTTTGTGTTGACCTTTGGGGAGCTCAGGCTGCTGTTTCTGGCTGAGATAGGAAGGAGGGTGCAGAGGATGCTGCTGAGACTGTGACAGGAGGGTTGTGGTCAGAGCTCATCAGTGGGCTGGTCCAGATGAGGCCCTGCTCTGTGTCACTGTTTTATTCTGAGAAACAAATGGACTGGGGTGGCTGCTGTGGCAGAGGATGGAGGGCATGTCCCTGCTCTGCCTGGTTGCCCTGACACAGCATCAGTGCTCTGTGCTGGTTGTGCAAACCTTCCTCGTCCCCTCACTTGGCCCCAGCCCTGAAACTTGGGCAGAAATGGCCCTGTCTCCTGCAGAGCTGGCTTCCTTCACTCCTCTCTGTTACGGCATATTTTTACCATGCCTGCTCTGGAGCTGGTGGGAGCTTGGGTTGATGTATGGAGGTCCCTCAGTGTTGTCAGGCAGCGCTGGAGAGGGGCCGAAGCTGTGGGCTGATGTTCAGAGCCCTCCCTTCCCTCAAGAAGCTGGGAGCGTTTCCCACCCTTGTCTAAGGCAGGGTCTTCTTGGCTGGCTGAATCCCTCCTCCCCTGAGGCCACTCTCTTCCTCTGCCCCTCTTCTTTCCCAGCCAGAGGTCACTGCAGTCAGCACGGTCTGATGGGAGCTGCCGCTCCAAATTCACCAGCCCTGCCCTAATGTGGTCTGGGATCTCTGGTTCTCACCACGTGTAGGCTGAGCCTGGAGGTTAGTACAGACACAGGGCAGGAGTGGGGCTTTGCCAGGGGACCACCAGGCAGCTCTGCTTTAGCAGGCACTGCAGTGTAACCAAAGCAGGCCCACCCTTGGTTGCCTGTCAGGGAAATAGAGGTTCTGTTATGGTCAGAGCTCTTGCAGTTGGTTCTGGTGCAGGGCTTTGTTATGGATCCAAGGATGAGTGCACCTTCACCTGCTCTCCTGGGCTGCTACAACTGTCAGGCCTTGGAGGATCACAAAAAAGGTGAAGCATCCACACTCCTTCCCTTCCCATCTGAAACAAGGAGGACATAGTTCCCTCTTGTATCCAGGAGCTGATGAGGGTGATGCCTTAGGCAGTACAGCCACGGCTTTCCTGGCATGTGGTGCAGGAAGCAGAGCTCCTCCAGGAAGACGCCAGAGGAACGAGCTCTGACCTGCGTCTCTACAGGTAACCAATAAACAGGTAAACCCGTCATTGCCCAGTGACGGGAGCAGCAGCCACAGCGCTGGATCTGGGGATTTCCCGACCTGTTGGGCACCAAGCAGACCGCAGGGTAGGACCCTGGAGGATGGCAGCTGGTGCGGGGTTTGCAGGGTCTCCCCCAGCACAGCCAGGGTTGGGTGCCAATGGGTGATAAAACTGGGAAACAAAGCCGTGCCATTGCAGCAATGGTGTAGCAAATCTTCATGCAAGGCCCTTTCAGGGAGTGTTTTTATTTTAAAACAAAACTCATTTGTGCCTGCACTCTTAATACCCACAGCTCACAAGCACCAAGTTACACCCACGGGAGATTTCCCAGGTGCTCTGGTTGGTGACTGAGTGCTGGCTTTGGCTGTGCCCTCACCCCTTTAGGAGCTGACAGACTGGTGATGGGCGTCTTTTGTCTGTCTGTCCCCCAGTGATCGGGATTTACTCACAGCCTTTTGTTTCCTTGGCCATTTTAAGGCTTTTGCCCTCTCTATCTTCCCACCATCTCCTAATGGCTTGAGTCTTTGTGTTAGTCTGGATTAGGCTCTCCGTGTTTTCCAGGGCCTCCTTTGTTTCTTGAGCTGGGGTGCTGTGATGTGCTGGGCTGGATGACCTGCTAATCCAGGTGCCATCAACACCTGCCATGCTCAAAGGCCTCCGAGCGACTCCCTTGCTCCTCACCTGCCAATTTTAACATCTCTTCTGCAAGTCTTTACAAACCAGGTTTTACACACCACAGTGCTCTGTGTTACACCGGGCCTGGGCAGAGCAGCCCATCTGCCCTGGAACCGCTTCCTTGGCAGTGCTGGACACCAGACAGTTCTGTGGGAAGGAGACATGTGGCTGCTTGGAGAGAAGAGCTTAGGGAAATACTACTCTTGCAGACAGCAGGGAGCTGTGTGTGCAGCAGGGTGGGGGGAGCTGTGTATCCCCACAAACCCTCCTGTCCGACAGCACCTCCTGGCAGGGCTGTCAGCTCCTGATGCTGCAGGGAGGTGCCCTGGTGTGTAGAGTCCAGACTTGTCCACCTTCCCTCTGGCTTTCCTTTTTTTGTCAAAAACTGGCATGACGGTTTCAGAGTTGCTTAGGCCTTTTTGCAAGACAGCTCTCCACGAATCTTTCTCCTGCATGACCCCTCGTCATGGCTTGCCACCTGACGAGAGGCTGTGCCAGGCACAGGCCAGCTATTGAAAGCATCACATGGCCAGGCTTGCCACTGGCTGGGCACCTGGCCACCACCTTTCCTGTTTACCCCACGGTGACAGCACGGCTCTGTGTGTGTCTCTTGCTGCGTGGGAGCAGGTAGTGGGGTGTTTACTGAGCAAGCATCTGCCAGTGCCCAGCCACAGGCTCTGGAGCTGGTGGGGTCTCACCCAGCAGGCAGCGTGCTAAATGGCAATGCTGGGGTTAGGGCTGGAAATTGTCACATGAGGAGCTGTCTGCTTTGGTGCCTGATCCCAGGAAATGCAGTGCTTAGCTCTTTTCCTTCCAGCTGTTACTGGTGTGAGTGTATCCCATGCCTGAGCTCCATTGCAGAGAGCAGCTTGCTGTGTTTGGAGCCACATTCTGGCCATGGACAGCTGGATCCAGGAGAGGCCAAAGGCAGCATCACTTATGCCTTTGGTCTTCATGTTTAAGTTGCTCCAGCTGGGGTTCCCCGTGAGAGCTTGTTCTCTGAAAGTGCTGAATGGGGTTGTGCATCCCTGTGGGAGCCCTCTGGGACTGAGGCCCTGGGCTGGGGAAGCACAGCTCTGTCAGGCTGCTTTGAGATTTGGAATTCTCCAACCAGTCAGAGTACTGCAAAGGTCTTGAGAGAGAGATGTATTGTGTCTTTTTTTAGGGCCTGTTAAGTGCTGTATCTGGAGAAGAGCTCTGATAACCGGGCCTGTTCTGAAGAGCTTTTAAAAAATGCTGAGATTTCTCCAAATCAGTACAAGAGTGAGCTGTTTGCTGGTGGATGAAAGTTTCTTGGTGATGGCATCTGCTTTGGATGCTTCTTCACTGTGGAGAGAAAGGGCATGATGATGGATTTGCTTCAGTACTTTGATTTTTTTCTGTAGTTGGCTCATCAGGCCTCTGTGGTTTGGGTAGGAACTTGAACAAAAATCATCAAAATATTGACTGTGCGGTTTCTAAATTGTCTGGACAGTCCATCCTGATGTGGCTACTTTTCTGTGTTTTCTTCCTGTTTACACCCTGAAAAACCTTCACAGGATCCATTTTAATGAATGGGCAGTGTAATAGCCTTATGGTTTTCTCCCTCCCATTTGCTGTCACACTAACAGCTATGGATCTGGGGGGATCCTTGCTCGCTGCAGGTTCTCCTTAGGGAAGCTGGCCTTTTTTGCTGTAGTGGGAGGCTGAGGAGTTCCCTATTTCTATGAGATAGTTGCATTTCATGCTGGTGATGTGTTTGTAAATAGCTCATGAAGGCAGCTCCCAAAGCGCACCACCAGCCCTGTCAGCTGTAGTACTCTCTTGCTGCCCATTTCACCTTTCCCTCTAGCAGCAATTTCACACTACTACTAAGATGATTCACAATATATGTTTTACCCTTGCCAGCTACAGATGTTTTAAATATCACTTTCCTCTACACTGGGCCAGGGGAGCTAGAGGGTCTACTTCCACATTTTCCTCATGTACATGTTCTCAGCACCACTTTTGACTCTTTCATAATGAACCAAGGAAGACTTATCTTTCTTACAGAATCAGGTCTCAAGTGGTACCTTTCACAAACCCAAACCACTGAAAAATGTTTCAAAGTTGCTCTAGGGTAGAGGGATTGGTGATGCTGACCCCACAGAACAACACAGGGCTTAAGGGGGAGGAGAGTAAAGGAAGGTCGACTAGAGCAGGTCCCAGCCTCAGAAAGATCAGGAGCACACAAGAGCTATTGAATCCCTTTCCCAAGTGTGAACCTGTGTTGGATTTGGAGTTAAGGGGATAAAGAGGTTCAATTTCTGTTCTGCTCCGTTTCTCCTCCCAGTGTGGGATCTTTGACAAACTTTTTGTTCTTAACTCTTTTCCATAGGACAGGGACAGATGACAGCAGGGACCTTGGAGACACCATCACCTTTTCCTAGCACAGCACAAACCTCGCCAAGGGAAGGCTCTAACTTCAGTTCAGAGACTACTGCCATTCCTCAGACAAGCCTGGAGAAAAACTTTACTGCTGCAACACTCAATGCCACTGGGGCCCATGCTACAGAGGTGGAGAACACCTTCATCCGTACCACGCCCATGGCAGGCTCCCCAGAGGAGAGACTGCAGGTTTCCACCACTGCCAGCCCCAAAGACATCACAGTTACACATTCTGAGCACAACATGAGCTTGTCAGTCAACAGCAGCACTGAAATCCCTTCCCCTACCCCAAATGCCAGCACTCTGGAAGAAAACCAGCCCAGCCATGAAGCCACAGAGCCTTTCAGCACAACTGAAGAAACAGATGAGGCCAGCAGTGCAACCCCCACGCTTCCTCTGAACACTGTGCCGGGTGAGGTTTTGCCTTTAGTGCCAATGCAGAAAGTCCTGCCTCAAGGATGCACAACTTGGAAATGTCTGAGCACTCTCCTGGAAACTGGAGAGATGGAGTAGGAAATGAGCCATTAAACATAGCCTGTTCAGTGGGACTTGCAGAGGGGTTAGTTCAGCATCCTCTTAGCACACCCCATTAATTATGGTATTAATTGTGCTGGCTGCTTTCTGATGAAGATATTGATTGTGTGCAGGGACATCCTTTATGTGTCTCATCTGAAACAACATGGTTCAGCAGTGCTGCCTGGCTGGGGTCTTCTGGTACCAGGGCTGGGGGTTCAACATGAGCCTTCCCAGCTGCCCAAAGAATGGGACAGCACACCCTCCCTTAGCACAAAGGATGGAGATGGGCAGGCACAAGCATCAGCCCATCCATCCCTGGGCAACCATAGGAACCCTACCATACCTTCAGATCCCTCTGAGCAGTGTGGGGATGGGCTATGGGGTCTGCGATTCCAGTCTTGCCCACCTTGGGGCACCTTGCCCACCTCCTAATGCAAGGCAGATATTGACTGGCCATTGATTTGCATGGTGTTCATGCACAACCACATCATTTACCCAGGCTTGTGTCAGGGGGTCCTGCTTTTTGTGACACACAACACACAGGATGCTGCTACCCAGTCCCTGGGCAGCCCCCTTTGTTGTTCCCATAAGGAAAAATGAAAGACCTTTCCCAGTGTCTTGCTCTGGGTCAATCCCCAGCTGTGTGCAGCTTGTTTGAGCTTGTCTGCTTGTCCTTTGTCCCCAAGAACAGGCCTTGTGGGCCCAGCTGAGGTTGGCTGACATTGCAGATTAGCACATATGAAAACCAAGATGACTTTATAAGCACTGCGACTTACAGCATGGCTCAGCTGTGGCTGTGCTATAGATCCTGCTTGTTTTCAAGTGGACTGACAATAAGTCTTCCTTACAGCCTTGCTTCCATCTTGCCCAGTTGCACAGAAGAGTGTGCTTGCACTTTGTCCTTTGAAATAACTGCTTGTTCCTATTTTGCAGCAACAACCAACAGCTCTCAGCTGGGGCCTTTTGGTGGGCAGACCATGGAGCCCATAGCAGCAAAGTCTGAAACCAGGCCAGGAACAAGCCCTGCAGGTGCCACAGAGGAGAGCAGTCTGGAGCCCAGAACCTTCTCTGCTCCCATCTCCACTGTACAGAGCACATCCTCTGCCACTGCCTCCAGGACTGTGACAGTGAGACCCCTCATGACCAGCTCCATGTCTACCAGCACAGCTGCCATCCCCACCAGCACATCTACACTGGTGCAGTCATCAGAGCCCAGGCATGAGAAAGCTTCTGTGTTGAATGTTGGTGATGATGAAAATTCAGGTAAATGTTCTGCTTTTGTCCCTGCTCTCACAAAACATGTCAAAGGGCTGGAGCTACCTCAAACTGCCTCTCAGTTGTGCTGAGCAGAACCAAAAAAGACAAAGCTTTGCTGCTCCAGCCCTTGAAGACTCTCCTTTGGCCTCATTCCCTTGGTATCCTTGCAGAGCAACCCAATTTGGCTGAGGCAGGATGGGCTGATCCCTTGGTAATCACCGTGATCTCCATCTGCATTTTCATGGTGGGCATCCTTGGCCCGGTGGGCTTCTTCAGATACCGCCAGCACAACAGCCACATGGAGTTCCAGCGCCTGCAGGACCTGCCCATGGTGAGTCATGCCCTCAGCCCAGCCCGACATGGTCTGGCTTGCCACTGGCTGCTTTGCAGTTCCCCTGCTACTACGTTAGCAATGCTTTGGGTACTTGGCAGCAGCAGCAATGCTGATCACACGCTCCTGTTCCCTCTTAGGAACTTCTCCTTCCATCCGTGATTTGAATCAAGACAGCAAGTTTCAAGGTTGGGCACTAAAGAAGCTCTCTGCCTTCCCCTCACTCTGCAGGGGAATGCTAAGGGGTTAAGTAGAGGGAGGAAGGAGAGCTCCATCCAAGCTTGTCCTGAAAAGACACCTTCCTAGCCTCAACTGTTTTCTGATATATTTGCTTTGTGACTATGACAAAGCAGATTCTATGCTCTGCTCCAGGGAGGTTGTCTGTCTGTCTTGTCTGCATTTGACCCTTTGGGAATATAAAAATATATGAGGGTTTTAGAGAATGGATTAGCTCTGGGGAAGCTGCAACTAACTCACTGCTTTCTGGGACGGAGGAGTATGGCAGCTACCAAGCAAGCTGATGCTTTTTCAAGCAAGGTGATGGTGTTTCCAGCTGAGTGGAGTTTTCAACAGTGAGGGTTTTCCACACCCCTGCAGCAGGCAGGCAGTTCCTACACACACCTCTTCCCTCCAAATGTTGGAGCAGGAGGGAGTGTGGCAGTCCAAATATTCAGGAACTGTACAGGGACAGCATTTAGGTGGATTCCTAGGCAGATGGCCACACTGTGACAGTGTGGAGAGAAAGCTGTGCTGCCTGCACAGCACTCTTCCAGGCTGGGACCGTATTGCCATCCTGCAGACATCTCATTAAAGCACACTCTTCTCTGCTTCTAGGATGACATGATGGAGGACACCCCTCTCTCACTCTTCAGCTACTAGGCAACCAGGTTGTCCTCTGCCTGGCCAGCTGAACTTCCCAGAGGAAAAGGCCTTGAGGACTTGGTCCAAGACGATCTGCTGAGGAATGAGGGGCTGTGATTTGCACACAACTGAAAGATCCTTTTCAGATGGCTTTTTGTTTTAGACTTTCAATAGTTCAGTGTTGAAGTTTCTATGCTGCGAATCAGAGCCTAAGTCTGGCCCTTCCCTCCAGGCTCTCCTCAAAATAATGCCCTGAAGAGATGCCTCCTCCTCTTAGTGTGGTGACCAGTTAGCCAAGACAACCTTTGCCATCACATTCTGCATGGATCTCTTCTGTCCATCTTGGTGGCTGCTGCTTTCAAAGGAGGTGGGCAAGTGATCCATACAAGGGCTCTTAACACTGGTGATGTCAGCACAGAGCTAGCAAAGGAGACTGCTGTTTCCTGAGCGAGCCAAGGATGTGGAAATCAGCTCTCTTGGGCTCCCTCTTGTTCTGTATTTTTAAGGTTGTTTGTTTTGGTTTTTTTTCTTGCACTTTTTTTGTTCCTGTTTCAGCTTTAGTCCTGGGATTGGCACTGCCCATCCTGAAACACCTACCAGGAGGATAACAGACTGCTCTGCTTCCTTCCTACATGCATACCATTTCTCCTTAACCAGTGAAAACAGTTTTGTGGCCACTGGAGAAGTGCCCTTGCTACTTGATGTTGTTTTGAAGTTGCTGGGAGGAAAATGAACATAATTTTGGCTTAACAGAGCTTGATAGGATTCAGTCTAATGCCAATTAGACACACTAATTTGGTCTCACCAAAACTAGGAAAATGTGTCTTCTACACTTGATGCTTTCAGCATATTGTAAACTCTTTTCCCAGGCTCAGTAAATGCTTTAGTCCATTTCCCTGCCTGGACTGACACATGCCTTTGCTCAGGTACCTCTCATTTTCCTGCTAGCATCTGGTTGCTGGAAATTGTTGTACAAAACTACTACTTCATTCTCCTTCCTGTGCTATGCAAAGTCAAAGCTCCTTTACCTTCTGATTTTGGTCTTTGAGCCAGTCGGTGTCTTGTCATGAGGACAGATCCTGGATGTAGGTGCCTTCCTCCCCTTCCCTTTCTAGGTGTTAGGCTGATTAGATTCTGCACTTTTGCCTCAAAATATCACTGCTGTAGACTGCATCCATGGCTCTTGAGGCCCCTCAAGGAAACCCACGGAACCAGAGCCTCTGAGTGTAAGTCTTTTGGTGCAGATTGTGTGTGACATGACAGTCTTTGTGTAATTACACCTGCTCCTGTTTCCTAACTCACATTTTTCTGCAGGTAAATAGAAATGCCTTCTCCAGAGTGTTTGATTTTTGACTAAGCCAGTTGCTCCCTCAGAATACAGCAAAGGCTAGAGAGTATCTGCCACATTGCTTTTAAAAGCCTTGGTTTCTCCTCTCCTTTAAGTAGCAACATCACTGACCCCCCAAAGGACAGATATCAGGCCTCACTAGCAAAAGTACCTTTTTTCCCCAGTGCTGTTATTTCTTATTGTAGCAGGAAAAGTGGAATTTCCCCATTAGCAGGGCACAAATTATCTGCAAAGCCCAAAGAGGGAGCAGAACTGGTCTAGGTCAAATAGATGAACTGGGCAAGGCAGCAGTTCCTCTTCCCTGTTACTGCTTCTGAAATGGCTGACAAATGGCTGCAGTGCAGTTTGGGTTCAGCTGTTGGCTTTGGCCTTCCATCTGTGTATTGTAAGGATGCCCAGTGAAATAGGGAAGAAGGGTTGGTTCTCTCCTCCTATTGCATGAGAACTAAAGGGCAGTTGTCACAACTCCACAGCTTTTGTATCCAGCATTGTCTGCACAGAGCAATCTCCCTAGCTACAGACTTGTTTCCCCTGCCGGAGGGCAGGGTGCTACTGGTTTTCGGCACAAAGTTGGCAAGTTAGTCGTGGAAAATAGAACTCCATCCTGGCTGGAACTGGTGCAGGCTGGCATAGCTGGGAAGTGTCTGTGCACACAATCGAAAGGGCAGGGGCTGGTTGTTCTGGTTTTCCCACACATCACTGTCCAGGGGAAAGGGGTGAGGAAGAAAACTCACCCAACACCAAAGTGCAACTTTCTTTGTAAAATATGTTGATAGTGGATTTTTTTTTTCTGCAATAAAGTTACAAATGCCAAAGCTGTCCTGGTCCTCATATTTTCATTGCAAACACCTAACTGAAAAGCTTTATAGATCACAATGAATTGTGTCATAGATAAACAGCAGCAGTTCGGGCCAGGAAGACTCACAAAGCTGATACTAGAAAATGTCAGACAACCATGAACTATAGCTCTGAGTGTTCAGAAGGACACCACCCCCTGCTTGTGTTCCTTCTTGTCAGGGTCATTCCCTGTCTGGCTTGAATGAGATTAATTTATGTACAGTTAAATCAAATGAAATCTGTCTTAGAGAACCACACTAGACCAAATAATTTAAGCTACACCTCTAGACTCCCTTCCTTTGCCTCTGATTGAAGATATTCTCATCTGTTGTCAACTGCAACCCTAAACTTTATATACAGAAATATACTGAAAGCCAGCCTAATACAAACCTAGGTAGCATCATCTGTCATGCTTCTTTCTATAGTACAGCAGACAAAGCAAATTGAAAGGCATGTACTTCTTTTTGTTTAGCTTTACAGCTGTTTTGAACTTCCCTTTGGAGGTCAGAGCCACAGGGAGGGAAGCACTCAAAAGCCCAGCTTTTGCTGCAGACCTGGTAAGAGTCTCTCCTGAGCTAATAGTCTCTCCTAGATCGTTGACAAAAATCAGTCAGCTCATGTCATAGACTGTTTGTATTACAAGACTTTCTACTGCAAAACCAAAATGTGGTGAGTGAAAGTACTTGGTCATTGGGCTTGTGCTGTATTTTAAAATGTTCCCACAATAAATCTAGAAAAGCAAATCTTTGGAAGATCTAGAGCAAGGGGAGAGCAAAGAATTCATAGCCTAGCAAAGGGCTTGCTGAGTAACCTGAAGACATGGGGGTGAACTGAAAACCCTGCAGAGATTTCAGTCCTGTCCCAACATAAAACCACACAAAACAGAACAGTAAGTAACAGAACAAACATGCCACGACCAAGCTAGTCTTCTCAGGTCTAAAGTCAGCATTATTTTCGGGCTTTATGTTGGAGTTTCTAATGTTCTGCTTTTTTACCACCAACCCCACTCAGAGCTGATTCATTCTCTGCAGAACAGACTGCTGAGCTGCCTTGTTAGAGAGGTTGCACAGTGCAGGTCTGTGTTAGCTGGAGAGGCAGCAGCAAGACAGGCTTGTGCAGGCAGCCACCCTTGGGAGAAACGAAGCTTTCTGCCTTTGCCCATCCCAGTTCTGACCTCCCAGCCAGGTGATGCAATCTCTGAGGTGGCCAGGTTTGGAGATGGACCATGGGCTGCTTGTGTGGGCTTCAACTTTCTGGTGCAGCAAAGCAAACTGACAGAACCAGAAATCAACTGTTGCCAATTTCTGCATTTCCCCTTGAACAAAGCTCTTGCTTTTAATGAGGTTTAGTTTTAATGCCTCCTAGGCTAAGGCACAGTTATATCATTAATTAGCAAGGGACCAAGAATCAATCGAGTCACTTAGGTTTAAAGCTAAATAGAAGGGAAAGAAACACAGCTAAAAGAAAAGCAGAGTTTGAGACCCACCTGCCACCTCTGCCTTCCCCTCCTCCTCTTTCCAGACTCATGTTTTGAAGGGAGAGGGATTTGAGCAGCTGAAAAGTGACAGTGCTAGAGCTGCTGTGCCAAAGGCAGGGCTACCTGTGCTACATGCCAGTTCTCTGCCCACTCAGTTGTCCTTCATGGCTCAGTGCCTGAATTTTAACTTTGGACACTGTTGATTTAACCATCCTGTCACACTGCAGGTCTGTAAAGAAGGCTACAGTCAGTGTTCAGAGACAGAGAAACTGCCACAAGGAGTACTGGAGTGGGCAAGGCAGTGTGTGGATCTCATAAGACCAACAATCCCATAAGGATTTCCCATGGATAATAGTCCCCTGTGCTTGTTACTGCTTAAATCAGAATGAAAAAGGCATTCCACTGATCCAGGGAGCAGGAGTGCAGAAGCAAGTCAGGGAGGCAGAGCAGTAAATTTTCAGTAATGAAGGCTATGAAATGATGCAGAACCAGGTAAGCTTTTAGAAACTGGTTTTCTTCTCATCCCAGGGGAGAACAAAACATGCCTACTGGTATTTCTCAGACACCTAGGAAGGAAACAGGAGGCTGCACACCTCCACATTATTTACACTTAAATTTCTGTGACTACATTCAAAGCAGTATAAATGTGTATTTGTCATGGGGGAAGGGAGAGAGTTTTTCTAAGTGTACTTCCTGAGCCTCTACTAGGGATGTTCCCATCTACTTGCTACCTCTGCTTCACTACATAGCAGAAGTGAGACAGAAATTTTTCCAATATTCCCTTCTATCCCCCACAAGGACAAAAAGAAACCTTGCACTTGCTGTCCATAAACCAGCCAAATCTGTGGTCCTAGTGATACATACTGAAGTGATAAGTGAAGCTGGAAGATCATGACTGCAAATATAAATGTCTCCATCAGTATTAGGCTCCCAAAATTTGTGGTTTGGGTTTTTTTAATCCCTCAGAATTGTAACACAACAAAGAATTTAAAATTTCCCCATCCAACCACATTTTAATGAAGACTCTTCCTCACTTTAATGCTACAGGGGACATTTTTCCTTACAGATCTGAGAAAAATCAACTTTCACCCAAAGCATAAATTCAAAACAAACTCAGAAGATAAACCACTTAGACCCACCCAAGGAAGAGGACCTTCCAATTGTGCCTGGTGATACAGAGCTTGTGAACTAGATCCCCCACCATAGCTGATTCTGCAGCATTAGTAAGCTTTTATAAGAAATTATTAACTGTTACAGGAAGGAAGCATAGATAGGGTGTTAGACAGTGTCAAACTTGATAGATCTGTGCATTTTAAAGATAAAAGGATCGATTTATTGATCTCCTTGACAGCCTGCACATTCTTCCTTGTCCTTGTTCCCACTTTCTGTCTAATAAATATACTTGAAAGACATACTCAACACACACCTGCCTCATGTGCCCCAGCAGTTTAACAATGGTTAGCCTAAGTTCCTCTCAAATACTTTTTTCTATTGAATGACCCATCATCCAAATTACCTCCTGAACCACAAAACCAGCTTGATCTTGATCAGACTGACAGTGGTCACAGCTGGAAAAAAATAGGTATGTGTTTGTTCCTACTGTTTAACTCCCTCTCTGTTTACAGGTAGACCAGACTCTCCACCCACAGTTCAAATAAAGAGCTAAGTAAGTTACCTTATGGTAACTAAATAACATGCCTTATGTATCCTCCCAGTCTTAGAACAGGTCTCCCTGTGATGAAGAGCCCAGAATTAATGTATCCCTGCAGCAGAAGCCTTTTGCTAGTGCTCTTTGAACTACAATGGAACATCTGTTGACAATCTCCCGCAGGGTAACTTCTCCCCTCCCCTATTTTAATCCCCTCTCTCTTTCAGAAGTACACAAGATGACTCTCACAAGCATTAGTGTTTTCTTTCACACTGGTCTTTCTTGGGAGCTATAGGAAGAGGGATGAGCAGTCAGCCCAGTTCAGGATTTTTTTTTTAAATTTGCTGTCATGTCCGAATTCCTGAAGCTTTAGATGCTAAATTACAAGTTCTGCTTGGAACAAGACAAGGTTCATGGGTTCTGAAACATGCCTTTCAGCCAGATTTAGACACTCATTTGATTCTGACTGCAAAGGATTTAACTGGGGGACAACAAAAATAGCAAAGGTTTCCTTTGTGCTCATCCTGGCTATGCCTTCTGATCACACTGGCAAATCAAGACCCTAACACGATCATTGCTTCCACTTCCCTTCTGATAATCCTGGGGGCAGGATGAGAAATTTTGCCTACTTGTTTAAAAGGATCTCAGTATTTGTAGGTGGAAGGCAACTGTGGACAATACTATTTGTGGCTGTCTAGCAGAAAGGGAACCTGCTTTCACAAAGACCTTAGAGAAGCACTGAGAGAAGAGCTCCCTTTATTTTACAGTCTAATCTGGTGGCCCATACTTAGTGACAGGGAATTGGCCACTCACATCCTGCTCAGTCTGTTTCACGGATGCACCAAGTCACCTTCCAGCTCACTTTCAGTGAGATCTGAGCCACTTCAGGCTTTTACACCCTGACCATGACCTGCCAAGGACTGTTCACACATTGGGATTCACTCTGAGAAGCGGAGTTGAACTCTGGGAAGCAGCTGTTCACTGGAGAGGGAAAACTAACTGATCTCAGCCTGATCTTCAAAGCAAAAGCCACAGTTCATTCAGGTGAATGAGATGATATTCACAGGAGCAGCCTCTGCCACTGTGTCCTTCTTGATCTGTGCTCAAGCCTCCACTTGATGAGTCCTACTGCTGCTGTCAGTGTCACCACTCTGCCTGCTTGTAAAACTAGTCCTATCTGAGCTCTGCTGGACTCCCCTCACAGCATCCCTGACTCTGTGCCACATTCCAAAGTCCTTTGTATTGACTGAGAAGCAGGGAGCAAAGGGAATGCCACAGAGCTATCTCCTGCACTATCCCATCTGCTGGACTACAAAGCCCTCACCATCAAATACTCTGTTGTCCTCTTTCCCCACAGTCTTAAGGCTTTCTGAACTCAGTGTCATTCATTCATCTCTTCCCTTCTCCTTTACCAGACAGCAATTCTAAAATTAAATTATCTCAGAGCAAAATGGAATTAAAAAATTCAAACCACATTAGGAAATTTCACAAGGCCATTTTTTGTCACTGTGGCACTCCAGTCTCATAAAACAAACCAGTAACTGCCCCTTTATGGTCGTCATGGAACTTTCTTGTCAAATAACAAAATTTCTCAGCCTATTTTGTGCCACACAAGAGGAAGCAGTTTACCAGCGCTTGTCAAGTCAGCTGCTCCACCCTGGGTCTTGTCAGATAGGGTGTCTGTGGTCAGTCTGTATCTATTCTGTTCTTGCTGTGCATAGTCTCCCTAAAAGGCACAGTCTAAGCCCAGCTATACATCCTAGAGCTTTAGCTGGCCAACAGTTTAAACAATATCCACCCTAACCCAAAACATACCATATATTTGGGGAAAAAAAAAACCACGAAAAACCAAAAAGCAAACCATTTGAAGGCATTTGAAGAGACAACACACTAAATTCTCTCGATTTGTTCTGGCCCACCAAGTGAGAGCTCAGAAGACAGGAGAGGGATGAAACAAAGGACTGCAGCTGGGAATCCTCTAACCCCCACTGCAGCCAAGCACTACAGCATCTGCTCCCTCTGGCAACTGCAAAAGCTGATTGACACATCACAAATCAGGCCCTGCATCACTGTCTGTTGCCTGGGGTGGAATAACAGAACACACAGTGTGGTGCTGTAGGGGTATAAGGTACAGGTCTAGGCAAGGGGGGGGAAGGTGGCAGCCAACAGTTCAGGTCTCAGGTAGAGTGTTGGACAGGGCAGATCTGTGAATCACTTATCAAAATGGCTAATTCCCTTCCCTGAGTTGCCTTCCTTGGGTCAGCCCCACATCTCACAGCTTCCAGTTCTGGGAAATCCAGATAACAAGTCAAGAAGAAGATTTTGCCCATCTCAGAAAGCCAATATTCTTTCCATCTTTGAGTTGTTTCTGGCAGTAAAGAGTGCATCTTTTAGTTAACATTAAAGGTCATGCAGCTCTACTCTAGTTCAGGCAGGCTGTCAGGTCACTGCTGAGATCATCCAATCCAGCTATTTCTAGCCACTTCTCCAGCACTGCTCTCCTCCAGCTCAAAACACAGCATGGAGATATGTGTACAATGCAAGCTACACCAGAAGACCAAAGAATTAGCCTTCCCCAGGTTTCTTACCCCATATGCCAAACCTAAGACCAAACAGCAGCCTATGCCTGGCCCCTCCAGCACTGCTGGTTCAGTGTGGTCTGCAATCTGTGTCAAACTCTATTGAAAAACATCCTCATTTACCTCCTGCTGGAACAGAAATACCAACGAGCATCCGTGCAAGCTACATTATATTCAAATAAAAATAGGTTCCCATGTAAGTGAATCATGGTTCCAAGTGTCATAGCAAGCTGCCAACACAGCTACAGGGTGCCTCTCTGTAATATTGGCCAGGGTTCCTGATGCTACTAGGATATAAATATTTGCTGCTAATACTGCAGGTAATACTACAGCAACAGGTAGCGAGCTGCTTATTATTAAATGAGGGGGTTTGCTTGGGCATTTGATCAGTAAGGCTCTACTGATATGCCTCAGAATAAATGTTAAAGAAGAAACTTAACCCTTTGATGGGACATGCAGGCTCGTGAGACACTGCCCTAGCAGCAACCTGACATGTTACAACTGCATCTACAAAGCAGTTAATTGTAGCGGGTTTGCTAGTAAAGTCTGAATCAGCAGGATTAGTAAATTGGAAAAACAGAACACAGGGCAGTTTAACGTGCCTTACAGCCGCCATTCACAAGAATCTTAAGCATCTTGCTAAAGTAGGGCATGAATTTTTTTCTTTTAAAGGAACATTAGCCCTTTGTTCCTGATTTCTTTTAATGCTAAGTGTTAATTCAAACACAAGAGTGTTTTATATCCCAGAAGCAAGGCATAAATCCAAAAGGATAAAGAGGCTGAGAAAGGAACCTTCTTTAAGTGAGCAATTTTCACCTTCTCACTGGCTATGTATCAGCACTGAAACAAAAACAGAGCCACATTAAAAAATGGTATCTTGGCACTGTCAGAGGAAGTGATAAGTATCGTAATCGGCCCTCACGTGCAGCTTTTTATTACCCTGACACTACACGGAGAGGGAGGATGAAAGAGCAGACAGGCACACACATGTTACCTCTGTCCTGGCATAGCAATGCTGCTCTCAGAGCAAAGTTTTAACTCTGACCCAAGTGCTAGGCCACTACTCCAGACTGCACTGCCTTCCTGCCTTTAGGTGCTTATTACTCAGCCCTACCAGTAAAACTGGGCACAGCAAGTGCCTCTCATCAGCATGACCTCTGAAATGTCCTGAACAGTGAAGTTTGCTGTGGAAAACCCTGCCAGATTCTTCAGATCCTGAAGATGTAGGATTCAGCCACACTTACCTTCAGGTGCCTTGTTCTCCTCAGCACTGGAAAGCTCATTGGAGCTGAAGTCTCTGAGGTGGAAACCTCACCCAAAGATGGAGAAAACTACTCTGCCTCTCTCAGCAAGTTCTTGCTTCTTTCTAAAAGAAATGAAGCAAGCAGCAGGTTAGGCCAAAAGTTCAAGGATGGACTTGCTGAGCCTAAGCCTCCACTATCTATCTTTTGTGACACCTGTTACATTGTGAAGAAACTGCTCCTATTCCAATTAAATAGCATTTCCTGTTCTTGCATGTGTACAAGCAGTGGCACAAGGCAGCAGAAAACAAGTTTCATGACAGGCAAAAAAACACATTGGCAAAAATGTTCAGGCACTGGACTTCACCTGTCTTTGACACCAGTAGCTCCAAACAGCTCCACATCACGCAGGTTTAAAAGACGAAGAATCAGCCACCTCATTTCTGCTTAAAGCCACAGCCACAATGCAAAATCCTTCCCACACAGAGGTCAATTCGTGTTGTAAAGGGACAACAGGACACCTGACCTGACCATGAGATCTCTAAACCAAAGAGAGGCTGGAACACCGTGTCCCAGAGTGTTAGAAATATTGGAGTAACTGGAAAATTGTTCCTATGATCTCTGGCTTTCTCTGCAGGTGCCGTGGATGGTGCTTCCTTCCAGAACTGACTTTCCAGCTGAGTTTTCAGGTCAGAGGCTGTAGATCTGCTTGAAGGATAGCACTGACATTTCCTTAAGCTTAGCAATGCCTACTGGAACAGCTACAGAGGGTGGGAACCACTTTGATGGTGTTTCCAACAAAGTCATGCCTGGAAGCAGCAGAAGGCAGCTCTGCTGAGCAATTCACTTGTGTTTTCAGAGATGAACCCTCTGGCAGCAGAACCTCTGCCTCCCCACCTAGCCCTGTTCACATTGTTCTCTCAGTTGTGCCAGCACAATTTTTCCCTGCAGCAGCACTGTGAAGCACACCACTTCAGGGGGAAAAAAAACCAACAAAACCCCCAAACAATGACGCACTTGTTAGAACCAGCTCGGCTCCCTGATCGGATTTACAGCAACGCCAACAACTGCAGTGGCAGAAATTCAGGAGGCAATGTGCTGTGAGGCCAGGGCAGGAAAAAGCAGAGGGGTGGGAACATTTTAAGCTGATGTTGACAGAACAGGCAGCATATCAGAGCTTAGCAACAGGTGGGAGAGTGACATGATAAGGGAAGGCATTAGGCTTTTATGGAAAGAAATAGGGAATCAATATTTAATTACAGGAGGACTGCAATGGAGTTCCGTTGTTGAAAACAACTCACCAAAGTGATACAATACTTTTTATCAGAGAAAACCTAATAATAGAGCTACATTGACCTCCAGGCTCAGTGTCCACCAATACTTCCCCATTGATAAAAATAGAAGTTTATATGCTTATGGTCAGGAGCTAAAAAGATCAGAAAAACAGACAAGGAATTAAGATGCCCTTTAACTCCATTTCAGTTAACAAATTGCCATGAGTCTTCAAATAATTTGTGTGAGTCTGTCTGAGGTTCCTACCTAATGCAGAGCAATAGCTCTTTAACAGGGATAGAAAAAGGTTTTCAGACCTGTGGATGGAAAGCAGAAGGAAAATCCTTCTGTTATAATCAGTACAACGTTGTGAATTGGTGGTATTTATTTACTGTTGTGGAGAACACTGAGAACTAATGATTCTTTCTGTGTAAGTGCTTCGCGATGACATCAATTCACGATGTAGCCCATGTGACATCAGCATTAGCCTGAGGGCTGAATGAGTGTGTTGTGTTTTTCCTAGTAATAAAAAATCCAAACCACAAAACCATACCTGGAGCACAGACACCTCACAGAGGCATCTCTGCCATCCCCCAGGGTAGTGATATATATTCTCTGGATGCTGTTTTACTGTAGCACAAAGCTGTTTGGGGAAGCAAATGCTGTGAACAGTGACATGAATCCTCTGCTAGACCTGTGACAGTTCAGACATCTGGCAGCTGTCTGGGGCCAGCTGGGGTTAGACAGAGAACACAATTAACCAGAGTCAAAAACATCTAAAGATCCTGAGCAAGGAAGCTGAGTTGTCACTCATCTCTCTCCAGGGAGCAGGCCAGAACCCTCGGGTAGGGGTGGGGGGAGAGCAAGGGCCAAGCTAGGGGAGGCTTGAGGCACAAACAAAGCTAGTTCCCACCAGCCAAGCACAGTGAGAAAGGAAAGTGAGGGACAAAAGAATTAGAGTTAGCTCTGATTCTATAGAGTAAGCTCTATAAGGCAATTTAAATGAACACCTCTTCTTGGAGGTACTGATTATTATGTCCAGTCATCACAGCAAAATGCAAGTACATTACTGTCCATCTAGCAATGAGGGAGAGCATATGGAGCCCACCTCTCCCCTGTCAGAGGGCTTGGGTAGGAGACAGCAATACTGATTAAACAAGGCAGATGAGATGGCTCGGGGAAGCCATGAGCTAACTGAGACCCTGCCAGCTCAGCTCCAAGGACAGCTGGGAAGGGAACAGCAGGTACCCATTTTCAACGCCCACATGGAATGAGCTAGAGATACTAACCCTCAGGATACAAATGTCTCAGTAACAGAGGCTGCCATTGGAGTCACAGAATATCCTGAGCTGGACCCACAAGGATCTGCGAGTGCAACTCCTGGCTTTGCACAGGACAGCCTCAAAGTCACCCACGTGTCTGAGAGCACTGTCCAAATGAACTCTGGCAGGCTTGGTGCTCTCTGGATAGCCTGTTCACACCCCCTCCACTAGCTGCCTCAGCAGGGCTGAACGCCTCCACTTTGCCAGAGGTCACCTCCAGGAGAGGGCAGACATTTCAGTCATACCAGCTTCAAGCTTTCCCAGTTCAGGATTTAAAGAGAAGCTGGCAAATCTCTTACTTTCTGCAGCAGTAAAGCCACAGCCACACCAGCCACGCAAATGAACTGTGCTCCACGAGACAAATACTCTAAACACGGGCAGGTACAAAGGAAAGTAAGATGAGAGATCAGTCCCAGCACCTCTGTGGTTGCCAATCCATCACCTATGAAAGCAGCCTGCCCCAGCAGGAGCTGTCCTGCAGAGCTCTGAGCAGCCAGCAGCACCCTCCTGTGACACACTCCTGCAGCTCCCAGGCAGCTGCTCCCCCTGAAACCCACAGACCTGGGCATCTCCCGAGCTCCCTGAAGCTGTGTCCCCTCTGCCTGGTGTGGCCAAGCCTCTGCTGGGCACTCCACACTTCCATCCTGAGTTTGTATGAATTCTAGGGCTGCTCTTTGTGAGGCTGTGCTTTGTGGCTGCTCAGCACATCCAGCACCTGAGAAAGAGGGGACGACACCGTTCCAAGCATTTCCCAGAGGCAACATCTGATCCAGCAAAACAGGAAAATCTCAGAACAACTGTGCAAAAGTCGGGAGCTGGATGGAAGGGGATCTCCCTGCCCTTGCACTGCAGAGGGCACGGATATAATAAGGAACAGCTCTTGGGGGTTTAGAGTGCTCAGGGACTCCACAAAGCACGGAATTCACGTTTCCGAAGTGGTTCCGTCCCCACAAAACTTGCAGATTTGGGCGTCCTGGCACTCCCTAAGGCTCGGGACTGCAGGCTGCAGAACGCTGCACAAGGGCTGTAAGGGATTATACTAGGCTGCTAAAAAGATCAGGGCGAGGAGGCCCAAACCTGAGGCTTGCCTTCTACCGCGGCAAAGGCAGAGGCAGGAGCTGGGAAGCCGCAGGGAACAGGCGCTTTCCATAACGGGGGAAGGAGAGGGGAGCGTGAGCACAGCGAGGCCCGCTGCTGTGAGGGAGGGGCACCCGCCCGCGGGGTTTGCCACAGCGTGTGGGGACGGAGCAACGTACCGAGGGGAAAGAAATACACACAGAGAAACGCGCACGGAAAAACACACATAGAGAAACAGCCACAGAAAACTACACACAGAGAAACACGCACAGCAAACACGCACCGCCCCGGGCGGTGCAGCAGAACCGCACCCAGCGCCGGGAAGCCGAGCCCGCTGAGCATGCCGGGAAATGGAGTCCCCGCCGCGCCGGCCGCCGCTGGGGGGAAGCGCGCCGCGCACTACAACTCCCAGAGTGCCTTGCGCGCCGCCGCCATGGAGCGGCGCGTGGCGGAGCGGCTCGGCGGCGCGCTCGGCCCGCTCGGCCTCGAGACGCACGCCTTCAAGGTAATGACGTCACCGG
>VXBX01001596.1:413016-423597 GCA_013400415.1 Scytalopus superciliaris
TTACTTTTAATAACTGCAAATGTTTAATTTCCCCGAAACACCTTGAAAGGTGTCTGAAAATGATACACATTTACACTAAGTTATTTTTTTTCCTCATGTAAAACAAAGCAAGGGATAGGAAAGTTCCTGTAAGTAAATTAAAGACAGGGAGGGGTGGGAGGATTTTTCTGGGTTTCTGCAGAATTTCTGAATCATTGGTTTTTCTATGAAGCATAAACCCCCTTAATCCTTTTAAAGGAGTTAGCTAATCTTAGGTTTTAATTTCATATCATAATCCTTTCTCCGTTATTGTTCTGACTAATCTTCCTGAATTATTCACCGTTCCTTCAGTCTCCCAAAATGTACAAAACTACCTTATTTTTGTGAAAGTGAATTCGATGAGATACATTAATTTTGAATTATATGGTTTTACTAAGTGTAGATTAAAGACTTTTTTCTCTCTCTAGGCAAAGGATATTAATCTCATTTGTCAGTGAAGATACTTCAAAAATCTGTTGCTGTAGAACATGGAACACAAACCTGCTGGGCTCATGGTCTCAGAGGGCAGTGCAATCTTAATGACTTCACACATATTCAAATGTATATACACTTATATATCTGTGCTTAAATGGCACCTTGCACAGACATTCTGAATTCAGACACCTGTCCTGTAATATCTACGATGATTTCAGTTTCAGGTGAAAGAGCCAGATTTCACACTGAAGCCCAAACCTTTCATCACTAGGTGTGGTGAGAGTTGCTTCCCACAGGCACAGCTCTCATTCAGGAGCTCTGCAAGCAAACAGCTCACAGCCTGCCCTCCTGCAGCCACCCCAGTGTGTGCAGCACAGGGGAGCTCATCGTGCAGAGTACAGCTGTTCTGGAGGATCATTCTCCGAAATTCTGTGAGCTGTTTAAATTATACCAGTGTTGCAGGTGAAGACACTGACCACTGACCTGATACAGACACGTGGACAGCCACAGTAAAATCAGTTATCACTGTGCATTAAAGGCAAACTCCTGGGCTTTTTTTTTCTAGTGTTAAAAATAGAAGCTAATGTATTCATGATAAAAAACCTGCTGCTATTTCATTTCCTAATTCAATGTTCTTTTTGCGTGTGCCATTAATTTGTATTAAAAAAAAAAAAAGACAGTGACACCTTTACCACACTTTCTGAATTAATTGTTCAAGCATGCTGCATTCTTACTGGTACATTTGGCTTCACTTCACTCCTCTGCACTTACCTCACTACCTTACTTAGAAACAAGGTATTTCTATTTTAAGTCCTCTATGCTTTAACTGTCCAGAAATACATACATATTTACGTACTGTCATTTAATAGTGAACACCAGACCCACTGAAAATTTCAGAGGATGTAAATTTTTGAACTATTAATATTACAAACCTCATTATTTTAACATAATCTTTACATGGCTAAAAGGTACAGTCATGGGGCTTTTGCAAACATGCTTTCCTAACCAAAGTGCATCATTTTGCAATACCTGTGAGATGTAAGTGACCTGCTTTTGTTCTTTGAACTGTATTGATTTGTTGGACAATCCAATAACCTATTCATCAAAGGCCTGATAAAAAAGCTGGAGCACATGTTAAGAAAATAATACTTTTAAAAATTAGTAACTTGTTAAGTTCCAAAACCAGTGAGAAAATAATTTTGTAACATAGTGCTAATTAAACATTAATAAGCAATTTTTTTCTTATAAGCATCTAAATATAAATATGCAATTGTTAATTTTGAAATTAACATACAGAAGTTGTACAAAGGTTCTGTATGTCAAACAGCACATCATATGTATTCCATTATAAACATACAATGTATAGAGTTTAAGTATGAGGCACAGTTTTGTATTACACATATTGAAAGAAATCCTGTTGCCCTTACACAAATGCTATTATCTGAAAAATTAATTTTAAGTATCTATCACAAAAATGAGGGAATAAATATTCTTTATTTTAGTTAGCATGTGAAGAACACAATGTGTATGTATTGGGTTTGCATGGCAAGGTTTGGTAGGGGGACTGTAGGGGTGGCTTCTGTGAGAAGCAAAGAAATAGACTTTAGTATATTACACATTTTTCTTGTGTGTTATACTCTTGGAAAGTAAGGAATGTAAACATTAAAACAACAATATAGCAAACTTCCTTGCAAATGTATCACCTCTCTGAAGAAGAAAACCCCAAAATTGCATGAATTCCCAGTTAATAATTTGGTGCAAACACATCCTACAGTTCCTAACCCACAGGTATTTTGAATTTCCATGGTATCATCACTCACCTGTGACTATGATGTTTCAGTGTGTACTGTTGTAGCCTCTCAGTGTAGCAGCTCTAGGTCGGGCAGCAGCAGAATAATTAATTATAACAAAAATGTTTTTTCTCAATCATGGAATTTTTCTCCCCAAATTAGTATCTACCTAAGCAGCCACCAAGATTAACCCCTTTTCAAAACAGAGAAGTTAATGTGTGAATACAGCTATCACTGCTGGGACATTTTAAATGGTGGGAGGTATTAAAAACACATTGTTGGATGGGATCAGGTATTGCTCATGAATGTTTAGCATGTTTAGCCTGAAGGAGGCTCAGGGGGGCCTTACCACAGAAAGGAGGTTTTAGCAAGATGGGGTTCATCTTCGGGTTCATCTACTTCTCCCAAGTAATAAGAGGAACCAGCCTCAAGTTGCACCAGGGCCAGGTTGGAGGAGATATTGGGAAAAACTTCTTCACTGAAAAGGTGGTTGGGCATTTAAACAATATGCCCAGGGAAGTGATGGAATCATCATCCATGGAAATATCAAAGGAAACACATAGATCTGGCACTTGGGGATAAAGTGGTCAACATGGCTTTGCTATAATAATATCTGGATTTGATGATTGTAGGGGCATGTTCAACAGAAATGGTTCTATGATGCAACGGCCCAGTGCAACCAAGTGTAACTTTGCTTCTGAGTAAGAGCAGAAGTTACTTTAGTCACCCCATCAGGTTAAAGACCCCCAATCCACAGGACTAAACCACACTAATAGTGTACTCTTCAAACAACTGCTGTAATCAATTTTACATTTCAAGGCTAAAATAGCTGGACACAACTAAGGTAAGTCTTACATTAGCCCTAACTACTCCTTTTCAGTTGCTAGAAAAGGGCATTTAATCAATAATTTCATGCCCAGCCATACTGATTTATATTAATTTTACTTTGAACCATGCAAATGCTCCTGTTACTTATCAATGTCCCCCCTGGGATACTGGCTCAATTTGTTGAGAATTTGGATTTTCTAAGTATTAAGAAAAAATGATCCAGCCAAACATCACTTTTACATATCTTCATGAAGACTTGTGGCACATAAACAAGGCCCTGATCAGCTATTTTAGTAGTTACTGAAGTATTTGCTATTAAGGTCTCTGCAATGTACTTTTTCCAGCTGTACTTAACAAGTTTACTACTCAAGGTATACAACTTTCACTTCTGAGTCACACAGGGAGCCTTAGGCCTTACCTTTGCTATTGCTCACTCTAAGCAGGACAGAACTTGTTTACTACCTGAGGAGCTGAAGGCAGATGCAAGGTCTTGGCCTTCAACAGAAAGATCACAGGACTCTTAACTCACATTGTTAGGCAACAGCTCATTACCCAAATCCTCAGCTCTGAAGTTCAGGACTTTATCACAAGCCACCTTTAACTATAAAGCTACACATCAGACACAGCCTTAGTGTAACTTAAGGCCACAGTCATGTGCTTTAAGTTTTACATAATCATTTGGAATACAAAGATTAAAGAAAAGGCTGAGCACACCCAAGTACCTGATTTTATAACGACACCCTTTTGATCTAAATCATATGACTACAGGCTAATGGATAACTGGCATATTATCACTCCCATGACACACAGTGGGAAGGACTAGGGATGAGTGTTGTATATCTGAGGGAATTTGGTTTCCAGAAAGCCCAGTCTTCCACTCCCATAGGGACAGCATTCAAACTGAATGCTGGATTCCAGAAATGGAGCTTAAACAGTTTTGACTACAGCAGATGCAGAAATGAGTAAGTTGACATAGTGCATGGAAATGTACCCCAGAGCTTGTCTTGACAGACTGAAAAATCAAACCATGTTCCTCTAGCAAAGTCAAGAGGAATACTTTATTACTGCAATATGAAAACTAAGCATTTGTATCTCCATTCTGGTGGAGCTGTAGTAAAAGTCCTTTAGGACTCAAGATGTCTAGGGAAAGCTTCCACAAGTGTAGCCAGCATTGCTTTCCTACTGATGACTATACAAAAGAACAGTAGACAGGGTGCTCTTTTCACAAGTTTAATAGAGTTACAAAAGGGTACCACTGCTCTATAGGTAACACATGGCTAACCACATACACAGCATTGTCACTAACGTCAACAGGGCTTGATGTACAGATACTGATCATTAGTATTTTCTATGAAGGTACTGTCAATAGGACAAACTTTCCTTCAAGTAAAAAAGTTACTGCTTATAACTATAACATGATCCCTTGACTCAGATGCAACAACTTAGTCAAAGTTCAGTAACTGATGCTTGCTCTTTACGTAAGGCATTCTAGTTTCCACTCAGACTGAATGTTTATTTCTGCTTGGCGAAATACTCTTTACTTTTCTGAACATCAGGCTTGATTGTGTCACTCCCAGGCTTCCAGCCAGCGGGGCACACTGAAATGATAAGAATGTGTAAGTCTTACCAGCTGCTTCTGCAGAACACGTTTTACACAACAGTAAGCAAAACAGCAACTCTTCTGAATATGTACACATCTTTGCAACAGAGATGGTGCATTCAGGGTCATCATCATTTCTGTTTGTTCACTGGGCAGTAGCACCCAAGGAACCAGGTGTCTGCCCACGGAGCAGTGGGCCCTTCACACATGTACCCCCTCCCTCCCCACTTCACTTAAAAAGCTTCAGAGAAGCTTAACAGCAAAGTGACACCAACTCCAGCAGCCCAGGGCCAGAAAGGCTGTAACACCGTCACAGCACACTTATCTCCTGGGATCCAGTCAAGTCTGTGTTCCCCTTATCTTTAACCCACGCTGGGCTCATTCTCCAGTTTAACACTGAGGGGGGGAAGAGCGTTAAACTGTCACTAGTTCCCCTACATGGCTATCAAAGAGCCACCACGGCTCAGAGGTTGCATGGTCTCACATTTGCAGCAACAGTATTCCTTGTTTACAGCCATGCAATGCTTGATTCTTGCTCCACACAGGACTGGCAATTCTAGCTATGGTGTTCTCAGCTTCTGAGTGTTGCCACACACCTTGCTCTGGTCTATCCACATGTCACTGTAGTCCTAGTTCTACAACTTTTGACATCTTTTGATTACTCCAAGGCACAGGAAACACCAAAAGGCTTCATTTGCATGACATGTGACAGCTCCATCATGAAGTATTTGGGATGTCTCCTCACCTGACGTGTTCAGTACCACTGACTCTCTTTAGGCTATACCATACCCACAAGAGCAGGTTATTGAAATAAAACCTGCCATTGATTTACCAGTTTTGAAGCACGTAAAGTATGATCAGCAGCAACACATGTCATTAATGACAACAGCAATTCTGAGTTTCCACAAACTGGTTTAAACTTTTCATCTGTTGTGCCTTTTTTAATTCCTGCAGCAAAGCTGGCAGCCTGAAGCATCTTATCACCCCTGAACTACGGGCACAGAGACTCTCATCCATTTTCTCCTCACTACATATTGACAGAAACATTAGCAGACTTTCTGGGAATTTGAATGCTTTGTCTAACAGACTGTATTAAACACTACTTCAGTACTGATGGTCTCAACCTACCAAATCCAAGAGCAGAATCTAAATCATGCTTCTTTCTGTCTCAAGTATTCTCTGTGTCTAATTGAAAGGGACACAAATGCTGTATGTTGAGGAGACATCCATCACCAAACTGATTTAAGTGGTATCTCAACATTAGCAAGTACTCAGTGGACTATTAACTGGAACTGGATAAAGCACTATAGTGTCCTTCAACCAGCAGCTTTACAGAAACAGCTGCACTTCAAGAGTCACAATTACTTGCTATGCAGATAGATATGTGTACTTAGTACCTCTCAGTAAACCTTGATTTAACCTGCCTACTCAATACTGTTGTATTAGAGAAAGCATTAAATTAAAAAGAAGACCTCTTACCTTCTCCATGTTTATCTGTGAACTGGAAGGCCTGGACAAGTCGGAGGGTTTCATCAACAGAACGGCCAACAGGAAGGTCATTGATTGTTATCTGCCTCAAAATGCCCTTGTCATCAATTATGAACAGACCTCTAAAAAACAAACATGAAAAACAGCCCCAAAGTTAAATACAGTTTTTGAAAGACTGATTACACTGAAGAGTTTGAAAAAACTCAGGAAAAGGCAGTAAGTGTGCCATCTGGTATTACTGACCTCTTCCTAAAAACTAACATCTTTGATGTATGCATAGCACTGAAAGCCTAACATTCAGCAGGAACTAGGAGGGACAGGAGGCAAGTAAAAATACTGACACAGAAAAGAAATGCTTCCTATTTAAAGAAGTTACTAGTAGAAAAAACAAACTGGAAGAGAAACCCAAGGGAAAAAAGTGAACTCAAAGAGAAACAGCTCATCAGTCTTCCAAAGTCAGGTTAAGTTAGCAGAAATTCAGCTCCCTCAGCAACTTTTACTGAACAGCTGACTAAAAGATAAGGCCTGGGGTTTAATTAATCTGTACTTTGATCACTAAATACCTGTAATCACTCATGAGTATGTAGGTCTTGCATTACCAATGTTTGCAGAAGCTCACCCATATGAGACTCCTGCTCTGTGCAGCAGGTGATCAAAGGGAAGCAGCATTTATTTGACTTGATAGAAGCACAGGAAATCTAAGCACTACAGAGAACAAAGCAGCATCTCCCCTTGTAGGAGTGTTTGATAGATTGAAGGAGTTTACATCTACAGCAGCCAACAGCTGCAGGTGTTCAAGTGCACACAACCTCTGTGTTCATCCAACGTGCTCCATGTATTGCAACATAAGACTTTATCAGCAGGTTTACCTTCTGGAGTATTACCTGTATGCAATACCTTCATCCTCCTTAAGGACTCCATATTCTTTGGCAATGGCACGTTTTGTGTCAGAAACCAAGGGGATTTTCATAGTACCCAAGCCCCCTTGTTTCTTAGGAGTGTTGATCCTAAAAGAAGGAAGTTCAAACGTTGAAAATATGGGCAGTTCAGAATGAAGGCTAAAGGTGCAACAGAAGCTGATCCTTTCTGCAGTATCATGCTCAGTCAACTATGAGGCAACAAAAGAACTGACCAATGTTCTCAGCTCTGAGCAGAAGCACCTGGCACTAACCAATACTTCCCAAGTGCCTTTGATACTTCAGTAAGCAAGTTTGAATACACTCAGGATTCAGTTCCTGCAAGAACTGAGGCCAGGCAGAGCATTCTGTTAGGTTGAAAGGATGATTCTTACCAGGCAAGGTGACAAAAGTGAGAGTCAACAGAAGCTCCAATTACTTCACAGTTGATTTTCTTGAATTCATCAGCTCTGTCACTGTATGCAATGATTTCAGTTGGACAGACAAAAGTGAAGTCCAGGGGGTAGAAGAAGAACACAACATATTTTCCTAGAAGAGCAATATAAGCAGTTAATCTCTCAGCTTTTTAAGAGTTACCATATTTGATATCAACCATTCAAATACTGCTAGAGGAGAAAAGGCTTAACAAAAAAAAATACCCTTTAAAGATTAAATGGCAAACTATAGATGCCCCTATTTTAAGGCTTGCTATGTAGGTGGCAAGCCCATAAAGTACCCAGGGATTTACACCTCAGCCAAATACTTCTGCAACACTCTTCAAGGCCACTCTACAGCTAATAATGCAGAACCCTACCCAGTTGAAGCCTCCAAAACCAGACTCAAATTTGACAGGGAATGCCTTTCTCCTGGGTCTACTCCCATAGGCCTGCCCAGGCTGCCCCTCTGGCTGTGCTATGCTAGAAGACACCATGGCTGATGACTAACAGAGCAATGTCACAGGTCTGAAAGGCTACAAGCCAAGGGGACATTTCAACTGAGTAGGTGACTAGTCTATAACGACTCACTGCTCCCATGCAGCCTGCAGCATCATCAGAAATGTGTTTCTAAAACCACCAACATCAGTACCTGAATACTTCAGGCTTTCTCTTTGTTTTTAGTAAGGTTTTTGGCAAGGCAAACATGTTGCCAGTACTCTACAGAAAGAGACTTCACTGATTAGAGGAAAGAATATACCTTCCATTGACAAAGATGAAGATTTTGCTGTTCCACAGAGTCTGGAGATGTTACACTGGTGTAACAGTATGATATACAGAGCAATAAGCCTGATGCAAGATTACAGTTTAGAGGAGTTTTATGCTCATTAGTAACAGTTATCATAGATGGGACACCAAGTCTTGCTGCTGACAGCTTTCCAAGCATACTCCTGCCACCACTGAGAACCACTGCACAAGTTCAATACTTCAGTCCACTGCCAAGTGGTCACTATTACTTTGGAACCAAATCAAGATGTATCTTTACATACCCTCCATTCCTGCCTACAGCAACACTACCTGTGTAACTAGAGAAGCACAAACTTACCTTTGTAGTCAGAGAGTTTGATGTCTTTGAATTGCCCATCTGGCATTACAGCCGTGGCAGTGAAGTCAGGGGCTGGTTTTCCAATGAAAGCCTTTCCTGAAGACATCTTGATTTAATCTAGACAGAAGTTAATACCAATACAGTTCAGATAATGGTACATTTGCACCTGGAAGTAAACATTTGTTCAAAGCATTTTATCAATCTACATTGAACACCAAAGACAACTTACCAGCACTTAGTCTTGCTACACCAGGCTTAAGAGTGACATGAGTTTTTGTCACTTTGTCACCTGGGTAGTCAAGCCACTAAGAGATTACCAGCACCTTCAAGATGTTTGGCTCAGAGCCTCCTAACTATACAAGTAATGGTTATCTAACCAGTAACAGCTCAGAGTGTGGGAAAGGGCTAGCCTAGAGCCTTGGCAAATCCACGACATATCATCCCATTCCACTTGGTGGATAGGTAGAAAGTCTGGTTTTGAGACCTTTCAACGAGAAGATCCTTGTTCAATTTTACAAGGGAATTTAAGACCTCAAACTTGACCTTCCTGTTGATTCTGAAAGAAAGTAACTTCTGTTAATCCCCAGGGAACAGTGCTCTGCATAACTACACTTTAACCCTTTGAACAATTAAACTCTTTTTTATTTGCAACCAGAAAGACTTGTGGTATACATGGAAATCACACTCCGTGTTAACAACTAAAATTTCACCAAGTCTTAAACCACCACAGCCAGGTTGTTTTCTCCCTAAGTCTACTGAAAAAGAGTAAGAGGCTACACAAGGACAAGAGAACTCTACTTCTGGCTGCCTGCCCTAAAAGCCAGTCATCTGTAATACGCCCTGCGCAGTATTTTTGCTCAGTCTGGGAACGCAGTATATCACTTCAGAATTCCAGCTACATCCAGAGCATAATCTTTCAAATCGGGAGCTCCACAAACTTTACTTCTGCAGCTCACAAAATATTCTTAAAAGTGATTTAAGTCATTCTAAACACTGCTACAAACACTAGCTGCCTCAGAGATAAAAAAAGGTTACCGTGAGTCTCACGTTGCTAAGGAAAGCCAAGATTCAAAAGGATTCTTCCAAGTTGTGCCTGCAAGGCACTAAGCCCATCGAAAAAACGTGGGGAGCACCTCATTTCTTGGCTCCTTCCCCCTTGCCAGGTGCTTTGTTCCTGGAGAACGAGCCCACAAGCCAAACACTTAGCTTTCAATCCGCATTTACCCTTTCCACAATGGTTTTACTTCTGAGCATTTCTCTTGCACACCCTGACAGTATATGCACAGTAACCATCCACCTCTCGGTGTTCATTTTGGGAAGTGCCAATAATGTTCAGTGTTTCTGACTGCCCACTGCAACAAACCTCCTTATCCCCGTGTTCACCCACGGGTTTAGTCTTCAACTGCAGCAGACTGGGAGCCAGGCTTAAAAATGAAGGTGGACAGAAGTAGAGTATTTTAGGATGCCCTGAAGCAGCCTGGCAAGAGGGCATCGATAATCCTGCATCCACGAACACAGGTGCAGCTCTCAAAGTGCACGGGGGAACAGCCATTGCACAGTATTTATCTAAGAAGCCTCCAGCTGGTGAGTTTTATCTTGTAAAAGCTGTTTGGCCTGGAGTGCACGACCCCACGTTTTGTCACTGAATTACATTCTTTTCCCTAGCTCAAGGTCATACTTTTGCCCAGCACTATGCTAGTCCTATATTTGTTCCATCAGCAACCCTCCGGAGGATTTCACTAGGTATTCAATGTCAAATAAAGGCCGGCAGGCTGCTCTCGGATACTTCCCCCTTCTAAGCCACAACTTACCGCCCCCTTTTTCAAGCAAGGCGAAAAATCTTTAACAATGGCAGGAGATTTCGGTGGCCCCGCACTGCGGGAGAACCCTCCGCTTCCCCGGAGCACCCACCGCGACCCGCCACCCTCTCTGCCTTTCTGTGTCACGCTCAGATTTTTTAGCCACAGCATTTCCTAACCCACGGGGG
>VXBX01001596.1:424231-474204 GCA_013400415.1 Scytalopus superciliaris
CCCCCCGGAGCCCCCCGCAGCATCCCCTGCCGCGGCTGCAAGCGAGTGATGCGCTAGGGGCGAGGAGAAGCTGCTCTGCAATGCCTTAAATGTATTATATATATATAACAATTAAATATATATAATTATTCTTAGTCCTCAGGGGGTGCGCAGCGCTTTGAAACGTGTTATTACTTTGAATTAAGTATTGGCCTTTGACACGAATAAACCCAACCCTGTAAGCAGCAATGTGCATTCACAGTGCTGCTGATACTCTAATGATACTCTAATGATATTCCAATGATACTTCGATGACACTTCAATACTACTTCAACACTGATCAATTCAACGTGTTACAGAAGAGCGGGGTCAAATCTACTCACTGCCCTCCTCAACTTGGCACTCACTCCCAACCCTTCCATTGATTCTTCCCCTTCAATGGGAACACTGATCCGAGTCATGCAAGTCAGCAAAAAAATAAGCTGAAAACTACATCAAGCCTAACCTTTGAGCTCCAGTGGTAGGGTGGAAACTCCTGGAAGATAAAATTACTCGCTTCAGGGAGATTTTTGTGTCATTCACAGAGTGAAGATGCTCAGTGAATTCTCAGTGAATCCTCACAAGCACTGTGCTTGGGTCCAAGAGTGAACTGAAGCAGTGTGGTACTCTTCGAGGACCAAACCCTGGATTTAAATACAAAACCTTTATTACATAATGAATACTAAAGGCCATTAAGCACATCTCAAAAATGCTTGCTTTAGTGAAAACTAAGAAATGTGTTCAACCAACTGATTTTTATTTGTCGTTTTGCGGTTTACAGTTGTGTTTCTTACACCTGTTAAAACTTGATTATAAATTGTAATGAGGAGAAACCCACAAAGGATTAACAAACTTCAATGTTTATATGTGAGATCACTGTGTAGTGTTGCTGGGTGGCCATATCCACGTGGTGATTCACCCAGAGATGGCTGGCTTTGGGACCGGATTAAATTAGTCTTCAAATAATAAAAGTAAGGAACAAGCATGTGTGTACTCAGGAAAAAATCTGCACTCACTTTCATGCAAATAATCTCTCTACTGCTGTTTTAAGTCTTATAGCATGCTTACTTAACCTCTTACAGATAGAAGTTTGCTGCTTTCTTAGCATCACTGTTGTCATGAGAATTGAGGTGTATGTATTGAGACATGTACGTACCTCCCTATAACCTCAAGCTGATGAACAGATTAACCCCTGAAAAGTCAGTCAGTCCTCATTAAAACCTCCAGAACAATGTAGTTCTACTGCAACCCTGGCATGTTTACCAATAGAGAAATCAGGTATGACTTTCTCATGGTTTCTGACTCCCTTAATGCTTGTTATGCTCAGTTCTCAGTCTTTCAGATATATAATATGCCCAGTATGGTATGCAGTTTGTTTTAGGTTTGTGCATAAGCACTGCATTTCCATTCATATGTCCATGGCCTCATTAATTTTGATTAATTTCTGTGCTTGTCTTTCCAAACATCAGTTTTTGGAGGTTTTGGAGTAATAAATTGTCAGGGCCACTCCTTGTTCAGTGAGCACCTGCGCCTCTGTAGCTTGTTTCAATCTTTAGACATAAGATGCTATTTAGATTAAAAAAATCAGGTTTTCCAGGAAAGAAAGGGCAAGAAAGGACAGAGTTCTCTCCTCACTTTGCTTCTCCACACAGCAGTATAACCGTGGTGTGGTGTTCTGCTAAAACAGCTGCCAGACAGGATCAGCTTGTACCTGATGAGCGTGGAGCATCAGGAGCCCAGTGCAGGTCTCTCTGCCCCATCCACACAGACAGGGACACCATAAATACTTCATCTGTTAACAAAGAGGAGCTGGCAGGCCCTGCAGTGCCAGGGCGCTGAAACTACCCAAACTGGGAACCCAGCTAGGTTTTACATCCATCATTTTGATCACAGCATCTCCCATGTGTCTGGCTTGGGAACGGGGCCCCCTGATGTGAAAAACAAACCCATGGCTGTGTGTGAAAACAAAGGAATGGGTCCTATTTCAGAACACTACCACACATTTGGGTTTCCATGTGTTTTGTCAGAAGGGAATTTGAGGGTTTTGTGTCCAAGACTTCTAGATTTAGATGAATTTCGTTGGAATAGTAATGTGAACTGGGTTTGGGCAATCCTGAGCATGCAGGGATGGTCCCTCTAAAGCCAGTGTGTTAGGACATCCCCACATATGGATCCTGAATATACCAAACCTCCTACATATACATTACTATCAGGGACACAGTAAGAGCAAAATCCTGGCCACGTGGGGACAATTTAATATAAGACATGCAGAAAGTCCACTGAAAAGTCAACAATTTACACGTTCCCAAGCCACGGGGCATTTATCCACATGCAGCTGGTGCACAGTCATTTTAATGAAAACAATGGCATATAATTAAATATACAATGCACATATTTGCCTTCCTCGTTTTGCTCAAATGAAGACTGGATTTCTAGGCCAAAATTTCTTGCATTACCTCTTCCCTCTCTGCTATCTCTTTTTTATTATTACTTTTCAATTAGAATGTTATTACTGTATGTTTGGATTTTCGTGCATTTTCTATTTCAGGTTACATTTAATTGTTATTACTGTACGTTTGGATTTTCTCGCATTTTCTATTCCATGTTACACTGAATTGTTGCCTTGTCCTTGTCCTTTCCTTCCACTTCCTTGTATTTTACCCAAACAGGCTGTGCAGCAGAAAAACCTGGTCACATGCACGGCCGGAGAGATTAATTAATTAACCTTCGTGCCTTTAAACCCGAGCAGTTCAACTCGCACCGGCGAGGAAAACCTACCGCAGAGCCGCCTTTCTGGACACAAACAGCAGGCTCTCCAAAGCCCGCGCTGGAGAGACACACATCACCTTATTGCTGACCTTAATCTTTAAAGCTTCGAGAAGGCAAAAAGTGATTATGGTGGGTGTTTTTTTTGTGGTTTAAGTTGTATTTGGGCGCGCTGTTGGCCCGGAAGCGGAAGGGCCGGGGCGGGCCGGGCGGTGTCGGCGCTGAGGGCGGTGAGTGAGTGAGGGCGCTGAGGGGGCTCTGGGGCCGCCTCGTCTCCCCTTACCCCATAAAAGCCAACACTCCTTGCTTCTGATTCAAAATATAAGCTCCACCTGTGACGATACACAGCTGTAGTTCGCGCCGCTGTGGTTGTTTTGATGCGCTGGCTTTGAGTTCCCGCGGATTTAGGTGATTTTACTGGGTCGGTGTTGTTAAGCTAAAGCCCGCACCGGTCCGGCCCGGAATTGGTTTGCTGTTGTGTTTGGTTTTGTCTTTGCCCTCCTAAGAAGCAGCTCTTTAATGAACTGAATAATGATGGCTAGCAGAGACTGGGCTTTTCCCAACTCCTCTCTTTTAGGGGAAAACCTGAGTTGAAAGTGTTAATTAATGTATTTTCTTGCAGCCTGCCCCCATTCTGACGAGTTTCTGTCCTTCCGGAGGTTTTAGTTCTGATCCCTCTGTGGTGTTAATATACAACAGCTTTACATGAGGGGAAAAATGGATCTTAGAAAATGTGCTGATGGTAGTTATTGATTAAACGTGTACCTTGTCTTCTGGGCTGAACTCTCACCTCTAAGATGATTGCATAACGTGGTTGTGTAAAGCATACGGTTGGTCTCTTATTTGTATTATAGGCCAAAGTGAATCAAAAAGCCTGAAGTTTTTAGTTGTGTTACGTGACGTGAGAAGATGCCTTTATTTAGGCAACTAATTGCAGGTAAAGAGCAGCCACGCTTGCATGCAGCTGGCTATGAAATGGCTTTGCAGGCTCAGAATGGGAGAGAATGCTGCTGGAATTGTCATTCTGCCTTCTCTGACATTCAGCCCCAAAAAACATGTGCACCTGCAGTTTGGCTCACCAGTGATTGCCTTCAGCACCAATATTTGGACTTAAGTCAGTGCAAATCCAGAGCCATGAGCTTGGTGTAATTGTTGTCTTGCAGCAGGAGGTGTTGGCCCGTTACAATCCCGGTAAGACAGGCACTGAGACTCTAAAGTATCATCTCAAATGCTGATTTGAGAGCTAACCCTGTAAAGAAAAAGAAAAGCATTGGTAATCTTTCATCCTTTCCAGTGCTGGGAGCCCCAAGGTGTGCAGACCTCCTAGGATTTGTGTGCAGCATGGTGTGCAGACCCTGTCCATGGGAGGGGTTACACTGTGTTGGTCACACATTGCTAGGGATTCTTTTACAAGAAAACAACTCCATTCATCACTTCTACTGTCAAACACAAAAGATGCTTGCATGAGAACTGCCTGCCCTTTTAGATAAAGACAAGGACACGTAGGTGGCAGGTACAAAGTACCAGCTGCCTGCAGACTCCCTTATTGCAGGTAGCTGCTCAGCTTATCCTGCAGCCCTGGACTGTGCATCCCACAGGGCCTGGAACCCACACTGTGCATGAAGTCTAGCCCAGGGCAAGCCTAGACCTACTCCTGGGTGTACCCTGGCCTGCATTTCAGGATCACTCAAGCTACTGTGATACGTCTTTCTGAAAAAGAAGTGTGCTGTTTAGTGTCTGCTGTAAATCTGCTGAAAGGTGGGTTGATAAGCTAAGAAAAAAATTGAAACTATAAACTCTCTGTGTGAACACATCTATTAGGTGATACCTAATTATCTGAGGAAAATGATAACACAGAGAAGGCAGACCTTTTCTGCGAAGGTATGCTGTGTGAGTGCTCTGCTTTGAAAACATCCATTCCTCCTGTATAGATAGATACTCAACCAACATTGCATGCTTCCACTCTTGATTTTGTTGGTTGTTATGTTTTTGGTGGTTTTTTTTGTTTTTTTTTTTTGTTTTAAATAATAAAAAGATCTTGCTTGGATGCAGCAGAGCTTGCAAAGTAACTTCCTCAGTTTCTGCTGAAATCAGCTCGCCAGCTTTGGGGCTCATCCTGAATGCAGTTTCTTTTTAACTGTTTGAGCATAACCATAGATTGTGAGGATGCTGGGACACACTAAGCCCTTCCTTTTTGATAAAAAAACTTTCCCATTGGCGGCAGAAAAGGTAAATTACTGCAGCTTACTGAATTGCTGCAAAACTGTTCTTTCTGTTCTCTAGGCAAAAATGTCTGCAGCGTGTGACTTCGTGGCACTCCACACTGGGCAGAAGATGCCTCTCGTGGGACTGGGAACTTGGAAAAGTGACCGTGGCCAGGTAAGCAGAGAACAGTGTGATATTGTGCTCTCAACTACTGCTTGTGGTTTGTGCACCTTTTTTGGGGGTTTCTAGCTCTGAGGCCTGGAGCCTTTGCTTCAGTTCTTCTAGCTTTGAGTCCATTGAAGCCAGTGGAATGTATTGCATGTATTTTCATTACTAAAGCATTAAGGCGCAAATGCAGCAGTAGAAGATCCCTTCAAACGTGTTTAACCCTGACCTCAGGCAGTGGTGCTTTGGGACATGAATCCAGAAAGAGACCACTGGGTGGGGTGAGACTGGGAAAATGCTGTAGCAATAATTATGGTGTCGGGCTCTTCCACTGGTGAGTCCTCAGGCTGCCAGTTTGACCAGGCACCCCTCTGGCTTAGGCTGATGACTCAGCAGAAAGCATTATTTTGGGAGGCAAGAATTGTAGTTGTTCTTGCAATAAGTCCTGTTCCAGCAGTCAGCCAATGGTTAGCAGAAAAACAAAGAACTTGCTTGGGTCAGCCTGCTTGTAGACTAAGACGACTCATGTATCATTAGACATTCACTCTGCTTCTGAATGCAATGAATTGGCAAACACCACACTTGGAAACAATTCCCTGTGTTACTACAAACAGTCTGTGGGAATGTTTGCATGCTGTGGACTGTGCCTGCTATTGTATTGCTTCTCCCCCTCTGTCCTTTCCTTTCTCTTTCATTTAGTTAGAAGATAAAATTCTTGGGAGAAGAAGCTGTACATACTTCCTTTGAAAGGCCATGTCCACTGCTTGGTGGAATTCTTAGCTGGTATTCAAAGAACTGTGGTTTGGGTTGGTAGAGACCTTAAAGATCTTGTTCCAACCCCCTGCCAGGAGCAGGGACACCTTCCACTAGGCCAGGTTGCTCCAAGTCCCATCCAGCCTGGCCTGGGGCACCCACAGCTTCTCTGGGTGATGCATTTGCTCTATTGCATGTCTGTGCAGTAAATGTTGAATGTCTCACCACTACTCTTGCGTGAACTTCATGGTGGTTTTTGGAGTGTGTCAGATGACACTGTGCTCATGACTGAGAGGGAAAGTTAGAACCCTTCTCAAGAGCCCTTCTCTTGTGCCAGTTAGAGGAAAAGTGGGAAACAAGCTATGAAAATTAAATCTATTCAGAGCCACTTTATTGTGAGGTTTTCTCTCCAAACAACTGTCAGGAAAGTGGATCTGTTGGAAATAGAAGCTGTGCCAATGTGGCAACTGAGTTGGTGTAAGAGCTCAGTCAACCTCTTAAATGAGGACAAGGGTGAGTGTTCAGCTCTGCCACTTAAAACATCAGCTGACAACTGAATTAAGTTTATTAACATGCACAAACTTAATGGATGAATTTCTGTGCACTCAGAGCAGTTAAATGTGCTTTGTCCAAAACAGATGTCTGAAACTAAACAAACAAAATATGAATACATTGTTTATTTTGTGCACTAATTGTTCTGAGGAAAGTGCAGCCTTACAAAGGAACTGGGACAGATCCTGTTTGTGCATAATTTAAACCTAATTCAGTTGCATTTTGCCATAATAAGCAGTGCTCCTAGCAGCTGGACCCCACACAGGATCCAGCCATCTTCTCTGGGGTTCCGTGGAAGTCATTGGGAATCACTTCTTTGGAATAGCTGCTGTCTTCAAATACTTACTTGCAGAATGTATTGAAGGCAAAATCTAGGAGGTGCAGTGAAAATGGCCAGACTTACAGAAGTTGCTGCTATTCCTATGGAATAAATAGATTTCTGCTTATCACTTGAAAATTCAGAGGCCTAGCAGCAATTTGTCTGAGCATCCAAATGATTTATCCTTAAAAGAACCTGATGTAGTTCAGGGGTAATAATTGCTATTATGAATTAGAGACTAAGGGCCAAAAATTCAGAGAAGCAGAAGAATTATTGATTATATTTAATCTAGCTGTTTCCCAAATAGAGGCTATTTATCAAAAGTTCTTTTGTGCAGGGCCTACATTAGAAGCAAACTTGGAAATTGATGGCTTTTAAATTATGGCAGGCAAATATTTTGCATATTGTAATTATTTTCCTTGCCAAACTTGAGTAATTTCTTTATTATTGCTGTTCCTGATTGTAAAGAAGCCTTGACCAGATCTTAGCAGTCCAGTTCAAAGGCATCATTGCAGTCCTAGTTTCCTAGATATTAAGAATGGGAGGCAAATTATTGAATCTAAATCCACACTGGAAGACTATAGGATTTTATAGGATTTAGACCTTGTAAAATAATAGGATGTTTTGTGTTCTACATGATCAAATGCTAGAGGAGAAATTTGTTTTCCATGTTTACATAGGAACATGCTGGAGGCCTGTTGAATGGAAGGGAGCACAGTGCAGGAGTTTATGAACTGACAGCATGAATGAGTTCAAAGAGAAATCCATTCAGACAAGGACATCAAGAATATCAGTAGCCTTTTGATATTGCAGCTGGATTATCAGTAATCCTTTAATGTTTTGTCCTCCTCTCTCCTCTCAAGTGGGGGGTGTTTTCAAGCTGGAGGATTGAGCCCCACCTGATGAGCAGCCTGACCTGCAGTGGCACAGGCTGGTTCTGTGGTGGAGGGAGACACAGGGCTTAGGGAAGTTGTGTTTCTGTGTGAGTCTTCAGGAAAGCTGAAGAGGAAGCACGTGCCTCAGAAAAACAGTTAGACTGGGTGTCTTGTGACAGGATTGCAGCTGTGGAGGACAGTGTCTGGTTCTTGGAGTTTGTTAGGCAATATGGAGAACCCTGGCTACAGGCACAAAGAAATTCACTGCTGCTGGTATGTGTTAAGGGAGGGACTTAAATTCAACATTGGAAGGATAAGAGGCAACCTCTTTATTTTGGGGAACTCCAACTCTTCAGTTGGCATTACTTATCTGGTGCTGTGAGTTCCTTTTCAGCAAATTTTAGTGCAATATGTAGAAACTGATACAGCAACACTTATATTCTGGTCATACTGCATCTGAATATCATGTGGACTGATGATCTCTTTCTTTCCTATTTCCTGTCAGTAAATGTACTTGGACTGCTGAAATGTGTCAGCTTTGCAGGAAGCAGGGGAGGCTTTCAGAGCCTTTTCTTTCCAAGTGTTATTGACTGGAACTGGTAGAGTGTGTGAAGTCTCTTCATAATGGCTTGGAGCTGTGCAGGAAAGGCTCCCAGGTCACTTGAACTCTGTGCTGCCTGGAAGTATAGAGATGGCTTGTTGGTTTTGAACCTGTTGAGAGGCAAAATGAAGAACTGGAAATCTAGTAATGGGTATTATAATTAATTGGAACTTACAGATTCTGTTTCTGAATCTGCCACTGATGCTGTGATCTTTTGTCTTCAGAAACAAAAGAGGGTGGGTGGAAAGGCCCAAGTCCTTTGCTAGGTTGTATAAATGGGAGCATAGTTCCTTGGACTTTGCAATATTGTGAAGGTGAGTCAGGTTCCAGCTGCAATATTGAGTCTGTTTTGGGGCAAACCATTGAAAAAAGGCAGGAATCAGCTGATGAGACAGCAGCAACAGTGGTGCAAGGTTTGGGAAAGGTGAGTTGGGATGAAAGAGAGAAGCATGTACAGTTATGTGGTCAAGAGAGGCTTGAGAGGAGGTGTTGCTGGCACTTTGCAAATGTGCAAAAAGCCCTCAAGGTGTGGATTTCATGTTTGGGAGCAATAGGATGTGGCATCAGGGCCGTCTTGGTGAATCATTTAAGAGGCTTTGAACATCAAGATACCTGAGCATTGGAATAGACTGCCAGTGTGTAGGAGCAATTTAGGTTTACTCAGCCCAGCTGTGGCCCATAAGGATAGACTGGGTGATGTCTCAGGATCCTTTCAGACCTACTTTTGGTTAGACCTAACTTTTTTTCTCTGGGGTGGTGTGTTGGTGAATCGCACTTGAGCTGTGTGACTCAACTTGCCTAATGCAAAATGAGCTCAGTAATTGCTCCTTCCTTACCAGTATTGACAGGCTAAATTAAAGAATATATGGAAAGGCTGAAGGATCCTTAGGCTGCTGTTGCTTCACACCACCAAATACCCAGAGGCATGTGAATCTCCAGCTTCTTCTGTTTTGTTTATTTTCTCTGTCCCCCACCACGAAATGCATGTGTATGTCTGAACATAATCTCAAAACTATAAAACTTCCTTTTAAAAAAGTACTTCTCTTAAACTTACATCTATATGTTATTTTTTCCCCCTCCAAAAATGCCTTTTTTCTCACCCCATGTTTTCTCTTGATTGTTTGCCTTTAGTGTGGAACAGGAACTCTCAGTTCACATCAGAATGTCTTAGTAGGCTGAGAGTAGTTTACACAAATACAGATTTATTTTTTTTTCCCAGATTCAAACCTTATTTAAATGACCAGTCCCAGTTGTTCAGTGCTAGAAGTTTATCAAAACATGCTGATAAAGAAGTGCAGCCTCCTGTTGATCTCTTTGCAGAGACGTGTTTAGAGTGCCTTATCTCTAGTTTTCTGTGAGCAGTGCCTACTTTCATGTTAGGGCAAATTTTGTGCCCATTTGGATTTAAAAACAGGTATTAATCTAATATAGGAAATAAGGGATTAGTACAGAAATACAGCACTGCTATTTTCCCTTTCCTGTCCCTCTCCACAGCTCTCATCTCTTTGGAGGGTAGATACTGAGTTTTAAAAGCCTTTACTGTGTCTGAAGTGCTTTCAGAGTTACCCTGCCCTTGACTTTGTAGTGACCTTCTGAGGAATGCCTTTGTCAGGTGAAATAGGCACTGTAACTACCATCCTGCTAGAGAAGGGAAGAGTTCACTGCTCTCATAGAAATGCTTTGTCATTCTGGCTAAGGGAAACTGAGCTACATTCCAGTTTTCCTCTCAAAATGCCAAAGAATGAAGTCAGAATATCCTGTGTCTGCCTTTACTGCAGTTCTTGAAAAGAAAAACAAATGAAATCTAGCAGTAGGAGAGCGATCTTTTCACATTTAATTACCCCTTGCCTTTCTGTAGCATCCCAAAGCAAGACTGTACATGTCTTTACTTGGTATTACTAATTTTGTCTGCTTTAAAATTGAAGATGCTGGTGCTTTGGTTAAGTTGAAAGAAATCAATCTCCCTCTGGCCTGTGTGGACACATTTTTTAATCTCTTGACAAGAGAGATGTGATCTCTGTAAACACATTAGGGTCCTATTGTATTTTCAGTCTCCCACAGTCCTGAGAGACAAGTCAGTGAGGACCAGTGTCTGGAAATCCCTGTGCAGATAGGATGTACTCTTTCTGTAGTACTTCAGGTGGATGGATGTCAAAGAGAACATATGCTTGCTGTCCACTGGAACTTAAATGAAACAAATTTTACTAAATGCCCATCAGCCTAATGAGAAATGATGACTAATCTGGCATCTGTAGTAATTCTTTGTTCTTGCACAATCAGTTATTAAAAAAAATCTTTATTCAAAAGCTCTTTATAAATCCTCACAAATATGGCATTCTGTGTTTCCTAGACTTGCCCCATATATCTGAGGCCCACATGTGAAGATGTTTTGTGCTTCTGCTTCATTAGAGTTTTCAAAAGCATATACAAATTTGAAATACAGTGCCTTGGTTCCCAACCATTCTGGCTTCTGTGTAACAATATGGAGCACAGGATGTGTTGCTGTTGGCAACACCTTCACTGTGAGCAAAATGCAAAGTTGTGAGCACCATCAGGAGTGTCCTAGCAGTATAATAACTTTCATTGTTGTGCAATCGTAAGAATGAGACACAAAAGAAAAATGTGCCATAAAACAGCATCATTGTAGTAATTAAGTGAGTGAGTGGTTGAACCCAACCCAAATTCTGGAGTTAGAAACCAGGCTCTTCCTTTACTGGGCCAGAGGAGATATATATCAGGTTTGACTGACATTGATTCGTCAGCCAGGTCAGAAAGTTTGTCTTCTGAAGCCATGGTTTATCTGAAAACTACTTCTTGGAACTCATTTTATAGCTAAGAGAAGTGTGACAGCTACAGCGAAGGGCAGGGATTCGTTCTGTTTTTGTGTGGTGCATCCTTACATACTGGTCCTGTGTGCACAGTCCATTTGCTTGTCCCTCTGGTTGTCTCTGCCAGCAATTACCTCTCCCCCTTCTACGGGCTGTGCCACACGCGACTCCCCATCCAACGGTTTGAGTCTCACGGCCTTAAGCAGGTCTGTGGGGTGGGTTTTGGGAGCGTTGCTCACTAAGTCTGTAGCATTTTTTAACTTCTCCCCAGCGCTGTGTCCCCTCTCAGTGACGGTTTTGGGCCGTGTGTTTGTGGTTGCAGGTGAAAGAGGCAGTGAAGTGTGCCCTGAGCTCCGGCTATCGCCACATCGACTGTGCCGCGGCGTACAGCAACGAGCCCGAGATCGGAGAGGCCTTCCAGGAGTGCCTTGGGCCCAACAAGGTGAACACACACAGGGCCTGCCCTGCTGCTGACTGTCTGCTGGGTCCACATTCACACCTGTGACCTGAAAGTGGACTGAGACTGACATTTGTGGCTTTTCCTCCTGGTCCATCCCCAGCTGTTTGTTAGTAATTGGGAGCAGGCATGAAAGGGGCCGTTCTCTCCTCTTACAACCCTCCTGGCTGTCATGGGGAGAAGAGATTGTCAGGAATATTTGGATGGAAAGTTTCCCCCCTTACAAAGTATCCCAGTTTGGATGTTCAAAGACTGTGCGTTCCCAGAATCAGTAGTTATAATGTAAAATATTTGCCATGATTTATATGAAAAGTTACTCTGATTTTCCAGTCTAGCATGTAATGGTGGGTAGCCACAGCAGATGTGGTGACTGTAGGTTTTTTTGGTTATAGATAAAATGTGAGTAAACACCAAATGTTTTTTTTTTCTTTTCTTAAACAGTGATTACATGTGAAGTTTTAATAACTGTGACTTCAGGGCCTGCACCTGAGAGTCCCAGGCTAAGTATAATATAATGTGACAGGCATTCCTATGGATGGTGGAATCTTAAATTTATCCCTTGCTCTTGGTGGCCTGAGGGCCCAGAAGGATTCTCTGCACAGCCTCACAGCCCACGGGAAAGGAAGTTTTGATGTTCCTGCTTTCCTGTTGCTCTTGCCTTGGCTTTAGGGCAATCTCTTTGTTATGTGATTTGCTTGAGAGAGTCTGTTTTCAGCTTGCCCCAGGGATTCCTCCCTACTAGATAACTAACAAAGGGAAGCATAGGGCTTTTATTCAGTTCATATAAGCCAGCTAACTTAAATCTGGAATTTAAATTAAAATTATTTAAAAAAGAATTTTAAAAAATCTTCCCTCTTGAACACAACATCCTTGTGTGAAATGCAGAAATAATTAAATGGTTGAAAGAGAGAAACTAGGGAATTAATCATTCCAGCTTCTTCAATATATAGACTGGAGTGAAATTTTTTCAGACATAAGACAGTGAGAGGTGTTATTTCTGATGGAATTCTGTGTTTCAGCTTGCCCAATGTGATTTCCCTTTTGCATTTCATACTGTGTAGTTAACCCACTCTATTTGTTTTATTTCTGGGTCTTACCCTTCCAATAGAGGGTACAGGGCTCTCTGTTCTTAGTGTGTTCCCTCCACAGCCTAGAAACTCAAATGCAAAGGTTTGGGGAGACTTCTGTTTATTTTCACACGCTCTCTCCACAAGAAGTATTCTTGATTTATAATATTCCCTGAGTAAACTCAGTTGGCTGGTTGTGCCTTGAATATGTGAATTGTTAAACAGAAATTTCAAAATTTACATATGAATAAACGGAGTTATCTTTCTTTTGACCACATCACACTTGGTAGTGGCTTTAACCCTTGAATTGGAAAGTTTGGAAGAGTGTGTATGTGGAAAGGATTGTTTTGTTTTTTTCAGAACATCTCTAAATCATGGAGCATTTGATATCCTTTAGAACTTGCCAGTGTGTGTATTTCTTTGGCTTTTCTCCACCCAGCATATTTTTGAAAGACTTAATTTGTAGGTTCCATTTGGTACCTTAAAAAAAAAACACATGACAAACTAGAAACAAAACCTTCAGTTGTTCTCTTTGGTTTAGTACTAGCTGGGGAATTGTTGCAGTTCTCTTTCTGAACTTGCTCCAGTAAATGATGCTCTCCTTCCTTTCTTAAAGGTTATTAAAAGGGAGGACCTGTTTGTAACATCAAAGCTGTGGAACACCAAGCACCACCCAGATGATGTAGAGCCAGCACTGAGGAAAACACTTGAAGATATGAAACTGGATTACCTGGACCTGTACCTCATGCACTGGCCTCATGCCTTTGAGTAAGTACTAGGTGGAAAGGGCACGGAATGCAGAAACCACAGTTTTATATAGGTGGCTCACGTTATATCCTCAGGACTTTCTTTCTGAGCTGTGAATTTCTTCCTGTGTATACTGCCTGCAAGATGTTTTTTGGTGTGTAGTCCTGCAGACTGTCATGTAGACACTCTTGTCTACACATAACTTACTCATATTTCATCTATTCATTTGCAGAAACAGTTGTTCAGATTTCATTCTTTGAATTTCAGTTGGGTGGGAATTCGTTGTAGATGTAGCACATCTGTAAATGTACAGTAAAGGAGACAAGACATGTTGAAAATTTTGTGCAGAAGTATTGTAAATAGAAAAGGAATTATTGTTCTCATTATTTAGCAGTGATGAGGCTGGAAATGAGTACTACATCTTCATTTAAAATCTTTAGGCAACTACATAATTTTTTTAATCACGAGACCAATTAGGTAATGAAATTAGGATCACTAAACTGGGGACAGTTTGGCATGGGTGCCATGATTAGGGAACTGGAAAAAGTAATAAAACTTTATGGGTCAAGTTTCTATACTGGAGCTTGACAAATTATACTACCTGTGAGGTACAATCTTTGAGTTTAAAATACGTTAGAAGTTTAAAATAGTCTGGTGTCTTCATTTAAGCATTGGGAAAGTGTGGCAACCTTGAGGAAATACTGAAACTGTTCTGTGCCTTACTTGTACTGATCTGCAAAATGGAAATTAAGTGCTTTGTGAAGAACATAACACTTTTCACTGGTAGTTATTAAGTGTACTGGAGTGGCTAAGCACATGTGAGGAGGAAGTGGAATGACTTCTTATGACACTAATCGCAGTAATTCTACAGTTTGAGGAAGTAAGAGATGAGAAACTTACCCAGTCAAGTGCTAAATGCACTTACCTTACAACTCCAGGAGAAACAGAGTTCCATACTTTATTTCATTGTGGGTGTGGAAGCAGTTGTTCCCCCACCCAGTTACAATCAGTAAAAAAGGCAGGGGAAATAAATCTCCTGACCAGATATTTGCATGGAGTCTTTGCTCAACAGGGAAACCCTGTCAGTGTAAAGGGCCTGTGTCTGTTCTGCAAATTTGAGAACATTTTTTCTCCTTCTAGTCATAGAAACTGAATTTTACAAGGTGAAACACTAATGATAAGATGAAAGATGCCCAAAGTATAAATTCCTCAGCATAACAGAATGAGGAAGTGTTTTCAACTAGAGCTGGTCTGGAGGAAGCGCTGTTAAAAAATTCCCCTGTTGTGGAACAGGTTTGCTTTTCACTTGCTTGGAAAAAAAACCCCATTAAATAGTGCTTTGGTAATGACACATAACACAATAATGATGTATGTTTAGATATTACTAATGTTTAAATTTGCCTGATGTTGTGCAACTGTTGACAAAACTGACAGACTAATAAAGCACTTTCTTTTTTTCCTCATTGGAAGCTCTTCACTCTCCAGTTTTCCATTGTTTCTACTGAACTGTTTTAATGCTTGCTTATCTGTAATGCCTGTTGTCCTGGGAAGCTGAGCAAAGGAATGTTATTTACACAGTAATTAAAACAGGCTTCCAGATGCAAATCACAGTGCCTCTAGGTCTTGAGAATTACTCCCACTTAACACAGTACTCTTGACAGATGGGGCTGCTTTTCCGAGCTGGGTACTCCTAAAGCTTTCAGAGTTATTTTCAGTTCTAGATTTATCAATGATATGAAGAACTATCTTCCCTTGTCCCCAACTGCTGCCATTTTTCACACCATTTAGTGATTAGTTAGAGCAATGTAAGAGTCTGAATTCAGAGCTAGCAGAGTCCTGTGGTAGTTACAAAGCAGTGCTCTTCCAGTGGGATTGCTTATACCCTTCCAAGCATGAACTGCTCAGGGACCAGTCATAGCCCTTTGGCTGTGGTGGTGTCACCTGGCACAGCCAGGTTCTTTATGTCTGTTTGGAGTTTTTGTCTTTTTTTTAATTATTATTTTTAACTTTATTTTTTAAATGTGTCAGTATGACTTACTGGAAGGAGACACACCCAATCAACATGTGCATGTTAAGACTTCTGGGAGAATACAGTTTCTCCTGGATACCTCTTAAACCAAGATCCCTTTGGTAGCAGCCCCAGATAGACTACAAAAAATACCAGTCCTCTCTTGGAAATAAATTGAAAAACCAAAGCCACCTGCTGAGTTGCTGCTCCCTAAATCAGCTGTTTTATTAGGATGAAAGTAAGCAAAGAGCTGCTGGTGTGTGTACAGTGGCTTATCAGTTCTGTGTAACCTGCTGTCTAGGTAAGTACTTCAAAGTGCTGTATAACACCCTTATGAAGGAAGACTAATAACTGCTTAGAGGTTAAGTCACATGATGGAACTGAACAGATACATTCAGTTTGTACTCTGCCCTCCAGACTATGTATAAGTTTTGGAGAATGCTTTGAGGCAGGTTTGTTTTAGAGAAGAACTAACGTAAATAATGTGACATATGTACTTCTCCTTTGGTGCTGTAGGCGAGGGGACAATCTCTTCCCGAAGAATCCCGACAACACGATGCGTTACGATTACACTGATTACAAGGATACCTGGAAAGCTATGGAGAAACTGGTACAAAAAGGTCTTGTGAAAGCCATTGGGCTGTCAAACTTCAACAGTCGTCAGATCGATGATATACTGAGTGTAGCTACTGTCAAGCCAGCTGTGCTCCAGGTAAGATGAATAAAGAAGACAAATACCTTTCCTGTTCATCCGTAAGAGTGAGGAATTTGCAAACCAATGCTATGTGTTTAGCTTCTTATGTACAGGGGAGAATACAGCCACTCTGATGGAGCAGGCACACAGAGGTGGTCCTTTCAGGCAGATTAATTTGTTGGGAGAGAGGTCTACATCCATGTTCTGCAGCCATTTATGCCAGCTTAGTTGAACAGGTCTGTGGAAGAGTTCGTCTTCCCTGTGAGGAACATTTTAGGCTGTAAGAAGGAAAAATTGTGATGAGTAACACAAATCCCTACTGCAGAGAGTTTCCTTGCTTGTTGGATGATTTGTTTTGGTACTTAGGGAAAATCCAATCCTAGACACCCTATCAGACACTTCTTTACTCTCCTGATAGTAACTTAAGTTAACTTAAATCTTACCCTCATAAGGTTTTCCAGAGTCTGCAACGAGCTTCTGCAGTATGTTTGGTTCTGCTGTGCTTGACTTACCATTTGTTTAGTTTTATGTTGATACCTGTTCTGTAGCCCCTCACTGTGGGTCATTTTAATAGGTGGAATGCCATCCTTACCTGGCTCAGAACGAGTTGATTGCTCACTGCCAGAAACGAGGGCTGGTTGTCACTGCCTACAGTCCCCTTGGCTCTCCAGACCGCATGTGGAAACACCCAGATGAGCCTGTGCTTCTGGAAGAACCTGGGATCAAAAAAATTGCAGAAAAATACAAGAAGTCACCTGCACAGATCATCCTCAGGTACAGAACAGTTGTGGGAGAGGTGGTGCCTGGGACCCAGCCTTAAATAAAGTAAAACATGCAAGCTAGAAGGAATCTGTTTAAAGTCTGGGTTGTTCCCCACTGGTGTGGGTTAAAATCACAGGGAGTGCCAAAAGCAAACACCATTTGTGCTTGTTTTGCAGAGCTGTTAGAGTTAGTCTTGCCTTAGGGCAGGTGACTGGGGAGAAGGGTCCTTTCAGGGCCTGGATCTGTGTCTGGACAGTTCACTACCTTTTCTGCTGGGAAACAGCAGCAGGGCAATTAAGGCAGCAGTGTATCACACTGAAGTTGTGTGTGGCCAAGTTTCTTGAACACTCTGGTCCTTGCTGCTGCATTCAGGTGGGTTCCCAAGAAGAGGGACTGAGGAATTTGCACTGAAGACTTTTTTGCTGCTTCTTCTTTTTTTATATAGCAAAAGCCAGCTACTCAATACTGGGAAACAAGGTCATAGAGTGATATGCAGAATGTGATCAATACCTTGTAAAGTAAAATTGGATTTCTATCCTCATCTTTTGACTGGCTTTACATCTGTTGATATCACTACCACAGTCTTGGGCAGTAGCAAGTTATCCTGTCAGCTGAACACATTCATGATTTTCTGCTCAAGCCACTAGACAGGCACTTTAGGATCTGGGTTTTCATCTAGTTTCCCAGTGGTTGTCATGTTAGAACTTGCATAGAATGCCTGAGTACATTTTTCTGACTGTTTCTTGTGTTTTATAGCTTAATGAACATCTTCCCTCACTGATTAGTCCAGTGGCTGCTGTCTTGCTTGAGCTTGGACATACCAGGTCCTAATACAAAGCAGGGCTGTGTCACTCCTCCTCTGGGGATTTTTATTTCACATAGAAACAGAAGTGGCATCTCTGCTGCCACAGATTATTACTCAACCAGAATAAATACTTATGGTTCTTGGCCTGCACTCACGGACAAAATCTCTCACCTCCTCTTAACAGGTGGCAAGTGCAGCGTAAAGTGGTTGCCATTCCCAAGAGTGTCACTCCTGCTCGCATTCAGCAGAATCTCCAGGTAAGCTGAAACAGGGGAAAAGGAGTTCCAGCAATGCCCTTTCATGTGAGTAATACACTGTCCTAAGATTGCAGAGCAACAAGCTGAGGCACTTGGTTCATTCTTGCACATCAACATATGTACACACTGAAAAGGGAGGGTAAAGACTTTTTTTTTTTTTTAAACAAATTATGTGTTTTGAGCAACTCAGTGTGTGAGTGTGTGCAGATGTGCACATGCACAGTCTTGTTATCAGGAGGTAAAGAATGTGTTTTGTAGAAGTCTAAGTGAAAAATCTTAAATTTTTTTGAGACACAAATTTACTGAACAAGGGAGTCTTCTAATGATGTTCAGTGGCTCTTATTTATGAGTAATAGTTTCTCTCTCCTGCAAATGAGGACTGGTGACTATTTCTGCAGCAAATGCTATTCTGGTGATGCTGAAGGAATAAGTGTGGTTCGGTTTTGCTCTGAAGTAGAGACAGTTCACTTTAGAAATTATTTGAAAATTCTGACTAAGTACTCAAGGGATGTCTCTGAATCACCTCTTGGGATCTTTTTTTCAGCCCTTAATCATAAGGATTGGCTGGTTACATACTTGTTTCTAAGTTAGGAGCTGTTTCTGTAGCTATTCCTCCCATTGAACCAAATTCTGCCATGTTGTATGCTGCCAGAAATCTCAGGAAGTTCCTGTGAATTCTGTTACTTGAGGTTTAGGTCTGCATGAGAGCAGAATATTGATTGAATAGGCAGCACTTACTTGGAGAAACAGTCCTACTGCTTTTATCTTTGTGGAAGAGCACTGTGCAGTATCAGTGAAGGCTTAGAGTTGGCAGGTGTGTGAACATCTCAGACTTTAAGCCTTTTTTTGTTGTTTGTTATAAAATTAGTTTAATTGCAATTTCGTATTTATAAGCAGAAGACAAACTGATGGCAACTTATGGTTATTTATTAAAGCCTCTTGCTTTTGTTCTCAGGTGTTTGATTTCAGCCTCACAGAAGAGGAAATGAGACACATTGGGAGCCTGAATAAAAACTGGCGTTACATTGTGCCAATGATTACGGTAAATTTCTCATGTTTCTCAGTTTTCATTATGTGCATATGGCCACAGCTTGGGGTTTTACAGTTTTCTTTGTCTAGTCTCCCCATCAGAACTACTTATTCATAAGGACACTGCATCTTCTTAGAGTATCTGGGAGGAAAGAATTTTTCAAAAGCTGGGTTCAGGAAAGGTAGCTTTTTGAAAACTTTTCTCCTCTCTTTTGGACACTGGTTCTCTCTCCTGAGTTCCCATTACTGACCCATCCTTGGATCTTTAAGTCACACTCCCATCTTGCTTCAAATCTCACCAAACTCCTGCTCATTTGTTCTTCACAAGTCCAAGAAGGCTGAGATCTATGGCATTTCTGCAGAAGTACTCCTTTTTCCAGCTGTCACTGTCTACTTTATACCATAAACTTCCAAGGTCAGTGAAGGCTCAGGGTGCTGTTAGTTCTCCACATCCATCGTGGGAGCCACATCAGGGAATTTCTCCCCTCCATTGCATGCCCTCCCTTTCAGAATCTGTTGTAATGACCTTTCTCCAATGTAAGGAGTTTGGTTTAGGATGTTGTATTTCTCTTCCCAAATCCATTAGCTGCAGCTCTTTTAGCATCAGTGGCTTACTCTGTCACACAAAATGGTACCTCATGTGCTGGCAGATCCCCCTTTGTTCTTAGGGAAACCAGTGCCTTGTAAGTGTTGAAGTCCTCTCAGTCTCTTTTGTTATGTCAAAGGACCCAACCTTGTTCCTTTCTCCTCACCCCAAAGAAAAAAACAGTCAGCACCCTGTTGTCTCCTGTCTTTAGTGTTTCTCATTTCTTGTTGTCCTGCTTCTGACTGTACAACAGAGGTGCATCCCTGGCCAACATATGGCAGCTGTAATGAGTTGCTGTAGTTGTGCTGTAGTGAGTCTGAAGTGATTTATCCCTTCTCTCAGAAGGAAGTCTCTCAGCAGATTTGGAAGTTGTCAGGCATACCCCTGCCCCTTCAGCAGTTTGTCTGCCTGTAAACTGTTCTTCAGTAGTCAGTGGCTACTGGCTGTAGGAATTCCTTGGGAAAAGCTTTTCTCCAGGATTTATCATTGTGGTTTCTTTGAATACTTGAGAGCATTATCAGTGACTGGTCTGAGTTAGAAAAGAGAAGTTGTGCATGTGTGGTGAACAACTGTCTCACGTCAAGGTTAGATACTTGTTACAGCCTTCAACTGTTTGTCGTGCTGGGGCTTATGAAAGCCTCAAGGCCACGCTTTTAACTGTATGTGTGCATGAATATAAACCCCCACATCCCTGCAGCCAAAATTATCTGTGTTTATGGATCAGGAGTCTGTGCACCCAAGGGCAAGCTTAGCTGCTGCTTTGTGTGAATGTGGGAGTGACAAGCACACCTGCTGCTGACAATATGTTCCTTTCAGAGTGTTTTGATACTCATGCTGCAAACAAAGTTGTTTTGTTAACGAAACTGCAAAATCCATTAGAATGTAGCCTGGCTTGGATGAGCCAGGGATAATTCATGTGCTGTTGTTACCTGGGAGACCTGATCAGATCACAGGGTTTCACAAAGGAGAGATGAAATGCAGTTCAAAGTGGTAGCCCATCCAGCCTGAGAGGGTGAATGTGATGCAGCTGGGCTTCAAAGGTATTGCCATATTGTTAGATAATGACAGGAAGAAGCAAGTTGAGGAAAATTAAATCACGGCTCTGTAGCTGTAAGATCTCCAGTGAAACCTTTTGTCTCCTGCCCATCCCTTCTGGGTTTATTGGAAAGAATTTTCATCAACTGTGAATTAAAATTCCTGTCTAACCTTTCATACCTATCTCCCCTATGAATCTGACAGAACAGTGTCTGGATTTCAGTGTGTGCTATGGCAGTGACATCAGAGCTCCTGTTGATGAGACAGTTCGTCCTTGCTTTACTTCATTGATCTGTAACCACAAGTTCTTGTAGTTGTGCCTCTCTTTTCCTTGTTGTGTTTTGTTTAAAGCCTGAGGAGAGGCTATTACATTGAATGTAGACAATTTAAATTGCTTTATACTTTTATTATCTGGTTAGAGGTTGGAAATGACCTTTCACCTGCCTGAAATCCAAACTTCTGGAAACACATAATTGGCCAAGAAATAAACTTAAATGATTGTCAAGCCAGGAGAGGAGTGATGTTGATGATCTATTTTCAGTAGTTAGCTACCATTCACCTGCAGTGTGTTCACTGCTGATTGTATCCCCCCTCCTCTCAAATTCCTGGGGTAGACTGGAACCAGTGATGTGAAACATTGCTTCTGGCAGCTGCTGTCTTGGCATGCTGTGAACGAGAATGCTTGCCTGTTCTGTGTGGAGAAATATGCAGGGGGAAGAAACTGAGGGGGGAAAGGAGGAATCTGAGTTCTAGGAACATGAGAAAGCTGTTTGCTCTCAAGAGAATCTGAGGAAACTTGAAACTACTGTGACAGGTCTGTCCACAGTTTTAAGGATTGCCTTCCACTGACAGCTTCATTTCAGCTTTATTTTGTTCTAAGCAGAGCATTAGTCAAATGCTAAACCTTAACATCTTAATTCTGTGCTCTGCAGTGCCCCCAGGTGACTAATTTCATTTAAACAGTCCATTAGCAGGAATTCCAGCTGTTGCTTTGAAATGCACGTTTTCTACTGGAAGCTAATGGAGCCATTTCCTCGTGGATACTTGGCTTGAAAGTCCCCGTGATTTCCTCTGCCCCGGCACATTTTGAGTGCTCTCTAATTGCGCGTTTATATGTATAAAAATCACATTTATATCCATAAAAAAAAATATCAATGATTTCTCTAACATAACTTTTATTCAGTAATTAGTTGCTTAATATAAGTTTTAGCTGCATGATGCTCACCTGCCTCCCAGGGAGGTGTGTATCTCTGTGCCAATGCACCTGCACTTCCCCAAACATTAGATGAGGTTTTCCCTCAGCTCCTCAGACACTGAGGGTGTTGCAATGGACTTAGTGCAGTTAGAAATGCAGCTTGTGCATCTGAATGCCCAGGAGTGGCATGCAAGAACTGAGACTTCTGCATGGCCTTGTCTGCTTTTGGGCCAGCCTGAGCCTCTGCTTGGTTATTATCTGCAAATACCAGTTTGTGTTCCCATTTTAGAGACGGACAAGCTGGTCTTCTGTGGAAATGCTCTTAAACAAAAAGTGCTATGAACGAGTTCAGTGACTGTTCATGCCTCAGTGTATGGCCCCGAACAAGTCATTCAATGTGTTTCATCTTACCCATCTCTGAAAATTGGCAGCCCAGCAACTCTATCGTGCGAACACGGACAAAGGCTCCGACTCCAGTAAAGCGTTTTGCAGAGTGCGTGTTGCAACACTTACTCGGTAACAGCTACAAGGCAAAAGGCTTTTAACTATTCTTAATCTAATTCTTCACGTCTCTGCAGCTTGAAAGTCTCTTGCTCTAGGCTACAGAAATCTACCTTTTCTTTCAAGACATGCTAAGAGGACTTGGGATTAGAGGGAACAGCTCTTGTTTTAAACTGAAAAAAATACTCCCAGATGTTTGGGATACAAAGGTTTAGAAATCTAAACCACGGAGAACTTGAAACTGAGAGTAAGAATGGATTTTTATCTTCTGACTTGAGTCTGTCTTGTTTACTTCACAGGTGGATGGAAAGCTTGTAGCCAGAGATGCTGGACACCCCCATTACCCCTTCAATGACCCTTATTAACTATCAGAAAATAAGGTGTTAATGTAAGATGCTCCTCTTCGTGCCCTTCCACAGAATAATTGTTGCCACAGTTTGTCAGAAACACTGTCCAAATTTAAACCTTCCTTCCTGACTAGGTTTACCTACAATGTACTTCTTCTAATCAACCTTCTGTCTGGAGATACTGTAGCTTCCACGTCAAAGTTTGTGGATTTATTACAAGGACTGCAAGCTTGCTGCTGGAAGCATCAAATCTTTTGGAGATCAGACACAGTGGTGGAATGTAAACTAAGTTACAAACATTTCATTATCAGGCCTGGGCAATGCTTTGGGTTTACGGTTTGAAACGGTTTTGAAAACTTTAGTTATTACCATGAGGGGGGAAAAAAGAAAAAAAAAAAAAAGAAGACATTGAAAGCATTTTAAGACTACAAAACTGCTCAGCTATCAACTTTGGTATCTTTATTACTGTTTTTTACACAGGGAACAAAGGGAAATGTGCTACAGTTGCACTGTGTCCATAGGCTTTCATTATACCCAAGTTAAGGAGCCATGCCCAGCACTTTCATCCACTTTACAGTACTTGTGGGACTTAGAATTCTCTGTTTTCTCCTTCTGTTAATTTGCCTGTAGATTTGAGGAGAACAAAAGCAGACTCTGGAGCAGGCCTTCAGGGCAGTGCTCTCTGTGGCTTGTCACAGTGCTGGGTTTCAGCTCTGACAATAGCTCTGATCCTCCTATCACAAAAGCCACAAGAACTTTCAAGGAAGTCTTGTGGAAAAACATCCTGCCTTTCCCGTGAAGCTGTGCAGTGTTTCTTTACCAGAGATGTCCAGTTTGAGTTTGGAAAGGCCGTAAAGTGAGTTTCTGACTACACAGTAAGAGCACAGAGCTGTCAGAGAGCTCCTTCCATTTTGATGTAGCATTTTTGGCTGCTGCCTGGGAGAGCTGCTTCTGTCTCCTGCTCTGCCACTCACCTGCTGGTAACAGGGCAAGTCATTTGCCTTTCTGTGCCTCTCTTTTCTCACTTCCATGCCTCTGTGTTCCCCCCCTGGCAGGGACTGATTTACTGGGTGCTGATGAACTCTTGGGCAGGACTGGAGCTCCAGCTCTAACCACAGTTCTGTTTTGTTTTAGCCTCTTAATGAATCACCTGGCCATCCGAGACAAAGGGCACGAGGTGTTGGTGTCTGTGCCCTGATGGCAATGCCTTCTGTGGCCTTAGCAACATTAACACTTCACTTCGGTGTTCTCTACATCCTATGCAAAAAAATTTCCCCCGCAGCAGTAGCAAACAGTTAGAATAACAACCTTCTGTATTTGAATAGCTCAAAGCATAAAGAATCAGAGCTACATGTGCATCTGGAGGGTAATGCCTCCTCCAGTATTCCCTGCCCTGGGCCTCACAGCTGGGCTGGAAGGAGCCTGTTAGTGCTCCGTGTAACCCGTCTGTGACATGGAAAGAACCTCGTTCCTGCTGAGTTTTCCTCAGTGGAGAAAGCCAGCACAGCTCCGTTAGGATTCTTTACGAGACCGGGCATTTCTCCTCGGGAAAATGACATTCCGGTTGGTGTTTTGATGTTGTGTTTCTGCTCAGACACGGGTGGGTTTGCGTGCCGTGCTCACTGGGCTCTTTAGGGGAGCGATTTGGGCTCTGTAGGTGCCAACAGCGGCCACCCTGCCGGGACAGCGCCTTTTGTTGCTTGTGCTGCACTTGCATGTTTGCTTGTCTGCAATAAACTCCGTGCTCGCGGTGTGACTGCGAGGCTCCCCCGGACAGCCGGTTGTGTGCGGTTATTTCTGGGGCGAGGGGCGGAGCGGGCGGTGTGTCCGTGCCTCAGCGCCGGGGCCGGGCCGGGCCGCCTCCTCCCTGCTGCCTCCGACAGCCCTCCGAGAGGCGGTGCCTTCGCCGCCCCGGCCCGCCTGCCTGGCTCCCGCGAGAATGGAATGTTCTTTCCATGGTTTCACAAGTCCTGGCAGGAGCCTGCTCCAGTATGGGCTCCCCACCAGGGCCACGGCCTGCCTCGGATGCATCCACCCGCTCCGGTGTGGGCCCCCCGCAGGCTGCAGGCGGATCGCCGCTGGGCCGTGGGGCTGCAGGAGCACAGCTGCCTCCCTGTGCCCGTCTCCAGCAGGGCAGTCTCTGCTCCGGCACCAGGAGCACCTGCGCCCTCTCCTTCTTCCCTGGCCTTGGTGTCTGAGGGTTCTTTCGCTCACAGATATTCTCACTCCTCTCTCAGGCTGCTGTTGCCCATCAGGCTGTGGTATCAAAGATTTGTTTCCAAGACCACAGTTCATCAGCAAGAAGTTGTGTGTTATTTAAGCCCCACCAAATGGGCTTGCTCCATTTTTACACTAAGGAAGAACCAGAATGGGAGGCTGTTTGAAACACTTAGATTTTCTATACTTTCTTGGAAGCAATGGAGACAAGNCTCGGAGCTCGGCTCCTGCTGCCAAACCGGGTGGCTTGTTATAAACGGGAATAATAAAACAGGGAGAAAAAAAATCAATCATTCGGTGTTTTGCTTGCAGGATGGAAGAGGAATTGGCAGCACCTTCCACGTCCACAGACAAGACAGACAGGTGAGGGAGTTGGAATTGTCACTCACCAAATAACGTGGGATTCAGGAGTTACTGAGTGAAGCACAAAGGTTGCCCCTCGAATCGTTGCTGGGCTTGGGGTTTAACTGCTCGGGGTGCTGGAGGTGCTGAGAACTTGTGCTCACCAGCGGCTTGCACAAACCTAGTGCAGCAAAACCATTTCAAGGACTAATAAATACATAAATGCCAGCTGTTCTGGAAGTTCTTGGTCTGTGAGTCAGTGCTGGGGAGGCACAGACTGGCACTGGCTCCTCTGGGCAGCTCCTCTTGTCCCAGCATGACATGCTGGGCTGAACCTTTTGGGAATCAAGCTGTGCAACATGCACTGGATCGAAACTGAGACTTGCATCTGTCATTCTTCTCAGGTGCAGCATGCTGTGCTGAGAAAAGTCTTAACTTGGGTTTATTCTTTTTCCTGGCTTAGTTTTGGAGTCTGGTGAAACAACACTCAGTGGTGTGTTGGTGTGTGACTCCTAAAGTGTATTCCTTAGCACCTTTTGTCATATCAGAGTCTGATACTTCTTGTAGTGGCTGGTCCAAATTTGCCTGTCTTATTGCACCTCTTAAGTTGCTCCAGATTCAACAACCCAAACAAATCCTCTCCACCCTGGTAGTTCCAACCACTGTAACTCATGCAACTCCCTCTTCCATAAATATGACTGGGTTTTGAAAGCTGTGTATGAAATTATTATGGAAACTAACAGAGTCCTGTATTTATTTCCCACCCCTCCAGTATGGATGTGGATGGAGAATCAAAGAAACTGCTGGGTTTGGGACAGAAGCACTTGGTAATGGGAAATATTCCGGCTGCTGTCAATGCCTTCCAGGAAGCTGCAAGTTTACTGTGAGTAGTGGAATGTTCTGTGTGCTTTTACAGGGCTTGGGCTTCAGCTTGGCTGTTCTGATGTGGCTTCTGCAAGAAAGATTGGGATTTCTTTTTTACCTCACATGTTTATAATTTACAGTAGAACCGAGGAGAGAACAAACTAAACTCCCCCAGGTGCTGGGCAGTGCTGTGGTTGGTGTGCAGTTCAGATGGGTTTTTTGACAGTAATATCCAGTACAGTCTGGAGAAAAAGGGGTTTAATGGTTTTATTTTGTAGGAATCTTCTACCATAAAAGCAGTGAGATAGTGTTATTTTCTAGTATCTTGTTCACTTGCCTTGAGCAGTCTCTTAGGATGGTAATTCTTGGGTTAGAGGTTAATTTCCTTTGGTGTTTGAGGGCCACATTCAGCTGAGTGAGAGGAGCACTTGTTATTTGTTTGAAGAAGTGGAAGAGGAGCCAAGGAACTGATTCTTCCTGTCCAGGAATATTTAGCTTTCCAAGTTCATGTATCAAAATCCAGAGTAGGCACAGACAACTAATTCTTCATTCTTTTTGCAGGGGTAAGAAATATGGTGAGACAGCGGATGAGTGTGCAGAAGCTTTTTTTTACTATGGAAAATCTCTCCTGGAGTTGGCAAGGTATGGTGGCAGTTGGCCAGCTGGTGAAGAGCCTGTCTGGTGTAAAGGATTTCACTGCTTTATGGACAGGGCTGCACTAGGATGTGATACAGACAGGGTTGCCCGGGGTGGGATGGGCTGTGGTGTTGCAGCTGGTGCAGTTCTGATGGTGATGTATCACAAGAGCCAAGGGATAACAAGCTTTTGTTCCCTTTAGAATGGAAAATGGTGTGCTGGGAAATGCCTTAGAAGGGGTGCAGGTGGAAGAGGAAGGAGAAAAAACAGAAGATGAGTCTGCATTGCCAGCTGTTGATGGTATGTAAAGCTGCCTGCCCTGTTGTGGAGGCACCAAACTGTGTGTTCTTGTTGAAATGATCCAGGTTTAGTCCACTGGTATCTTGGGTAGCCTGAGCTGTTCTGTTAAAACTCCTGGCGGTCTGAATGGACTCTTTTTATTGGTGGTATTTTTTTTTTATAGTCTTGCTTAAAGATGAGCAAAACCTGTAAATCATCTGCAAGGAGCTGGTCACTGAAAGCATGTGTAAAGGGTCACCAGGTGTCTGTGTCCTGAAACACTGCCTTCAAGCTTGCTTTCCTAAGCTTCACCGCTGACTTAAACTGCTTTGTAACCTTGTAGCAGTACAGTGTGTGTATAGTCGGGCAGGTCAGAGTCTCTGTAAAAAAAGTCCAGGACCAGTAACTATTTTATACTCCCTGCAGCTGGAATGACACAGGAATTCCTGTCCATCCAGACTATTAAAGCACTGGCACCTCCTGCTTAGCTGTGACTAAAATCGCTGGCACACTGCTTGAGCTTGCAATGCTGGGGAAGGGGAAAGGGGTTTGCTTAGCTCAAGTGACTTATGTTGGTTGTGTCCTAATTCCTTGTACTTGGAAAATGAAGCTTTTAAGGAGCGTCATCCAACTTGGTAACAAACCAACACACACTGGAGGGTCAGAGGGTGGTGTTGTCAGGGCCCATTAATGTCTTTATCACTAAACTCGAAGAAATGTTTATGCTTCCTCAATCATGTAGAAGAAGCGAGGGAGGAGTTGAGAGAACAGGTTTATAACGCCATGGGGGAAAAAGAAGAGGCCAGAAAGTCTCCAGAAGAGTCTCCAGTATTGTCTGAGAAGGAAATCAAAGAAGAGAATGCTGAACTGAAAGAGACTGCAGAAGAAAAGCCAAAGGAAGAAGCAACTGTTGACAAGGATGTGAAGCCTGAAGAGGCTGAAGAGAAGATGGAGGTTTCTGTGGGAAAAGAAGAAACTTCAGAGGAGCAGAAGCAGCAGGTGGCTGTGGAAAAGGAGGCTGTTAAAGAGGAGGCAGCTGTGGAAGAGAAGGAGGTAGAGAAAGAGCAAAAGATGGTACCTGAAGACAAGGTAGTGAAGGCAGCTGAGGAGGAGAGAGCAACAGAAGTGTCAGACAAGGAGGCAAAGGCAGCAGCTGGGGAAGAGGCTGAAGCAGGAGAAGTGGTTGTGGAAGAGAAGGGAGAGTCAGGAGAACAGGCAGCACAAGCAACAGAGAAAGAGCCAGCTGTGGAGAAGGGAGAGGCTGTAGAAGGGCAGGCAGAGGCAGCTGTGGAAGAGAAGGCAGCAGCAGAAGAGAAGGCAGAAGCACAGGCAGCAGCTGCTGTGCCACAGAAAGAAGCTGCAGAAGGGGAAGCAGAGACAGCTGAACAGAAGAAGGTGGATGAGAAAAAAGAGTCAGTAGAGACAGCTACAGAAGAGAAACCAGATGAATCTAAAGAGACAGAGTCCTCAAAGGAACCTGTGCTCACAGAGGGCAAAGAGCCACCTAATAGCGTGGAAGAGAAGGCTGAAGTTGCTGCTAAGGTAGAGAAAGAGGAAAAGAGAGATGACCTGATGGAAGAGGGTGAAGGTGCTAAGGTAGACAAAGAAGAGAAAGATGACCTGATGGAAGAGGGAGAAGGTAACACTGAGAGGAGGAAAGTAGTTGTGGGTGGATGACTTGATGGATTTGGCTAACAATGGGTAAAAAGTGTTCCATTCAGAATTTTCTGTTTGCCTTAGAATAAGGAAAAGGCACAGTAAAGGGGCTCTTGGAGGACTTTACATCCAAGTAAAGTTTCAAGGAATAGTGAATAGTCTCAGTTTCTCTAGACTAACGCTTAACTAACTGCAAAGCAAATCTTACTTGAAAGCAAACTGACAGCCCTGTGAAATGTGTAAGTAATGGCTAGGCTGGTGGAGAATACTGAATGGATGTTCACTTGCATGCATTTGGGTTTACTGCACTAACCTCCAAATAACTTGAAGCACAAGTTGCCTCTGGTTACACTTCTACTTGTATTTTTAAACAGTGATGAAAAATTAAGAATAGTTGAGCACATAACAAGATGGTGGAGGGAAGGAGCTCTTCATTTGAGTCTTTCTGGTGGTTGTTGCTAGTGAGAATTTAGTTGGCAGATAGAAAGAAACTTGATTTGCTGAAGGCTTATTGCTACTCTCTAGTACAGTCTCCCAGCTGTCTAACTTCTGCCTTCTGCTCCCCTGCTTTTTTATAGCTGTTTGCAGGATTTTGTTGAAGTAACCCGGGGAGACTTGCACCCTTTGCTGCAGTATTACTTTGCATGGCCTTAGTGGGCCGGTGCCTTCTATTGCACAAGTTTACTGACAGCTGGTAATTGCAACTTTGCTTGTCAGTAACTCTGCTTCACAGCAAGTGCCTTATTTCAGAAGTGGCAGATGTTCAGACTAAACAATTCTGGACCCTGGAAAGGTTTATTCTGCCAAGCACAGTAAACACTTTGGTGGAGCAGCAGCTTGACAAAGTGTCTGTCTGGAGAGAGTATGACTGAACATGAACTAAGAGTAGTTCCCTGCTCATCATCCTATGAAAGGCTGGCTTATGTACACATGCTGCTGCTGCTTTTCCCCCAGCACTGCTGGTGTGAGAACCCTCTTGAACATCCTGGTCTGGTGCTGTGACATTCTAGAGTCTTCCCACTGCTTAGTGCCCACCCCATCAAGCTCCTGTTCTGGAATTAGCCAGGGGTTGTGATACAGGAATTAAGTGTGTGACTTCAGCATGCAGATCAGCCAGTGCTCTGGAGTTATGAGCCATGTTCCTTCACTGCACACTTTCCCCAAATGTTTTCTGCTGCTAGGAAAGATAATGTCATGCTCCTGTAGGGTATCAGAAGTCAAATTAGTGCTACACAACAGGAGGTTTGTTAATAACATTGCCACTCAAATAGCTGACATGAGGAACATGAACTCAGACTAACTTGTGTGCAGCTTGGCAGCTATCTTGCTGAAAAGACTTGTTTTCTGTAGGATGAGGTTTAGCAGCTGGCCAGTGCCCCCAGGACTGCTCAGCAACCTGTGGCTTCAGTGGGAGCTCACAGTGTATTTGTGAGAGCTAAATTCTAAGTTTCTGTTGCAGGTAGTAAGAAGTTGAACTTAAAGACTACTTCAGTCTGCAGTGCTGAACAGTTTCAGCAAGATGGCTGCTGCTGCTGAGAATTTAATGTATCTGTGCTCTTCTTGCATCACACCTCTAACCTGTCCCTGGAAGGATAAGGGTTGGGTGCCATATTCTGCCTGACTCCGTGTCAAGCAAGCACAGTAACAAGTGTTCTCATCCATCTACTTGCCTTGTAGAAACAGAAGAATCTGAAGAGGAGGATAAAGAAAACGATAAAGCTGAAGATGATAAGGAGAATGAATTGACAGTGGAAGACAAGGTGAGATTGCTGAGCTCTGATACTGATGGTTGTGGAAGGGTGCAGTATTGCCCTAAATGTCATCTTGATGTCTTTATAAAAGCTCACTCGTGTTTCATTCAGTGCTGTGTAGGAAATTACTTTTGAAAGCCAGTATTGCCTAAGGAAGGGCCAGTGTTACACCTGTTCCACACTGTGGGATCTTGCTCAGCTGTGTCTGTAAACTTGTCTTTGTTCAGCTGCCCTGGAACAAATGCTTGTGGTCTGCTGAGTAAGGTGGCCTGGAAGTGCAGGGCAGGCAGGGAGGGCTGCTGTAGCCTGCCACTGAAGGTATTTACTTGTGAGTTTATTCTCTGCTTGTTTTGTTCTTTCACTACCCATGCTGAATGCTGCTGCTCCACTAAACTGTGATTAGCATGGGAGTGGATTGAGAAGTGTGGTGCTGCTCAAACCTGAGATGTTTATTGATGGAGCACTCAAAACACCTGGAAAAATCTGAAGCCTCATGGAGTGTGGCACTAAACCTTCTACATAACTGTCTTTAAATGGTTATCTCTCCCTTTTTCAGACTATTCTAATAAAGTTCAAAGGTTAATTTAAAAAAAGGTAGCTCTAAATAACAACTTGAACAAAATCTTCCTTCTTGAAATAATATTGGTGCTTAGTACTCTGATATTTCTGGAAAAAAATGAAGGCCATGTCAACAGGCAGTGTGAGTTTATGTTCCACTGAAACATTTTCACTATAGGCAAAGTCTTGATTGATGAAATAACCTCTTCTGTGTATTCTTGTTCTAGTTTTCCTTCTAGTGGTAAACTGTACATCTTGAAGAAATAGATTCTTTTACAACACGGGTTACAAATTTAGTGGTGGTGTTTGGTGTGATCTGGAACCAAGTTACTTAATCTCATGCATTTGTGGTCCTTACAGGAAAGTGAGGAGGATGAAATTGGAAATCTTGAGCTAGCCTGGGACATGTTGGAGTTAGCAAAAGTCATTTACAAGAGGTAAACACTTAAATTCTAATTTGGATATATGCTAGAGAAACCCGGTGTAAATTGGAGGGTGGCATAACCAGTTGGTGAGTGTGGCATATTCTGATCAAGATTTGGAAACCTTTTTTCCTTGATTTAGGCAAGAAACAAAAGAAGCTCAGCTCCATGCAGCTCAAGCTCATCTGAAGTTAGGAGAAGTTAGCATTGAATCTGGTAAGTAATGTTAATTCCCACGTGCAAAGCATTTGGTTCACTTTCTGTCACTTTGTTTTGTACTCCAGAACAAGCAGAGGTGGGTTAAGGCTGTCAGGATGAAAGCAGATTGGCCTGATCATGGTAGTTGCAGCCATGTGAGGAGTTTTGGAGTCAATGCATGAACCAAACTGGTGCCTCCAGAGCAGTGAAAGAAGGTTTTGAGTAAGAAATGTGTTGCCATATCAAAACCATCCTTGTGATCCACTTTCTGAAGCTACCAACCCTTGCCTATGAACTTGAGAAGTAGAGGGTCACTGAGCTGAACTAACAGGAGTTGCCATTACTGTGCCACTGTCAGAACAGAAAGGCTGCACAGGAAAAATGTTGACTTAGACTTTGCAAAATCCTGGGGTGTAATCAGGAAAGACTCTTGCATTACACAGCAGACAAAAGGAGTGGGAAGCAAGCCCCAGGTTTGTGCCATCTCATGTTCCTCCTGCCTTTCATTTAAAAACATAATTCAGTCTTGTTAAATCCAAGCGTACTCTTGGGCTGGGGCAAGCATTGGAAATAATCTGACAGGTTTCAGTGCCTGGTTTGACTGTGCTGGAAGTAGACAAAGCACTTGTGAGAGAACTTGAAGAACTGGACTAGACAGTCTGTGAGGGAGAGTCAGTGTTGTCACCTGATAATCTGAGAGCAGCCTGGCTTTGACCTCGCCTGGTGTGCTCAGGGCTGGCTCTGGCTGCAGACTGTGCAGGCTGTAACAAAACACTGAGCAACCAAGGGAGGGCTTAGCTTGTTTGGGTAATTAGTGTGGTTTGTGAAGACCTTGTGGCTTTGTCCCTCAGAAAACTACACACAGGCTATAGAGGAGTTCCAGGCCTGCCTGGCCCTGCAGCAGAAGTACCTGGAGGCTCACGACCGTCTGCTGGCCGAGAGCCACTACCAGCTGGCCCTGGCCTACCACTACAACAGTGACTTTGATGAGGCTGTCCTGCAGTTTGGGAAATCCATGGAGGTCATTGACAAGAGGTTGGGTGAGTGGATTTTGCAAGGTGCTTGGTGAATGTGAGAGTTTTGTCCAGGCAGCGCAGAGTGGTTGCTCTGAAAGCAGTGAGGTGTGGGAGTTGCCTGCTGTGCGGTGTGTTTGGTGGTCTGAAGGTGGTGACTGACACACCACACCCACAGCAGAACTGTGGGAACTCTGTGTGTTAGCAGATAGTTGACTCTGGATGTTGGTAACGGGACAGCTACTTTGTCTCAAGGTGTTTTGCCCTGATAACTGTTTCACCCCAGCAATACTGACCGAGAGGATAAAGCAAGCAGAAAGTGGGTCCCCTGAGGATGAGAAGGAGATTGAAGAACTGAAGGGATTGCTTCCTGAAATTAAAGAAAAGATAGAAGATTCAAAGGAGTCTCAAAAGAGTGCAAAAGTAGCTGAGCTGGGACTGAAAGCAACTCTGGTGAGTGTGTCCTGTGGTTTCCTTTTGACCCTTCATTCTTCCAGTGGAACTTGAAGTAAATCAGTAATGGAGGAGCTTGGACTTGATCAGGGGCTGGTGGTGGCTCACAGGTGTTACAGGCTGGGATTGTGAGAAGGAAATTGAAGCAGCTGAAGTCTAAAGAGAGGATATTTAGTAAGTACCCTGACAGTAATTGTTCCAAACTGAGTGGGAGTTTGATAGGCATCTGTGGCTTTTAATGTGTCAGGGCTGGAAATGATGGGTCGGGCAAACATGGAGAAAATGTTGTCTCTCCTGTGTAGGAGTGCAGGGTGCAGTGCTGGGACTTTCTGTGCCTTGATAAGCTCACTTTGTATGGTCTGCCCACAATCTGTTCACTGTTTCTTCTGCTTTTCTTAAGATTGGAACTACATCTGGCTTTGCACAAAGTGAAGACAGTGGTTCTGTTTCCACGGTAGGTTAATTTAGAGTGGATGCTGTTAATTGTTGTCTGCTCTAAGGATTACTGGTTGCAGTTGCTCATGTCTCAATGTCTGTCTTGTAACAGATTCCAGTAAGAAAAGCAGCTGATGGTGCATCTCAGTGTGTTACAGACATCTCTCACCTAGTCAGGAAAAAGGTGAGTCCTGAAGTAACTTGTTGAACAAAGCAGTTTGTTCAAGTACCATTGGCTTGCTCTTTGTAATTGGATTTCTTGTCTTAAAGCTTTTTTTCCCCTTAACTTAATTGTGTAATGGGAAAATACTCTAAAAGTAAAACCAGAAATAGTGCATGGAACTCCTTTGCACTGGGAGCCACTCAGTCTGGGAACAGTCTGGGAACCATCTGGTCTCCAGGAGACTGCTCTTGGTGGTTCAGCACCCTGCCAGACCCACACTGGTGTAACTCCTGACCCTGCTGTGTGGCTTCTGCAGGTGTTGTCTGAACAAGGGCTTCCTCTGCTGAGGTGAGGACCCTCGAGCAGCAGGGTCACCTGCAAATCTCAAGGAAAGGGCAGGGTTCCCTTTTTTCCAAAAGGAAATGGAGACTTGGACTCAATACATAGCAAAGCTAGACTGCTGGTGATAATGATAAGCTGTCTCTTATGGAGAGCAGGTGTTGAGCACTCTGTTCCTTTAAACGTGTGTGTGTGTATTTGTTGATGTAAGTAGGAGTATCCCCTACAGGAGCTTAGTTTTTCTGTTGCCTGTGGCCATGGCACAGCCTGGCCTCTGTTCCATTAGCCCTCTGTTAGTTCAGGTGTGAAGTGGAGCTGCTTTACACAGGTGATTTCAAGTGTTGTAGATGCCCTAAGCCTACCCCAGAACTGTTCCTGGGCTCAGTGGTGGCATGTTTGCTTGCCAAACACGAATAATCCAGGGGCTCACTGGTGATTGCTGTGGTTGAGACCTGGGAGCCAGAGCCTCAGAGCTCTGTTAAACCCCAACACTGAGCTGTCTGTCCTGGCAAGCACAGGTTGAGTAGATGTTGTGCAATGACTTCTAATGCTAAATTTCTCAAAAAGATTAAAACTCTGTTTATAGTCTTTGCTAAGTACAAATTAATTTTGTCTTCAGAGGAAACCAGAGGAGGAGACTCATCAGGGAGACAATGAAGCCAAGAAATCTAAACCAGAACCAGCTGTCAATGGTGGTGGTGGGGATCCTGCCCCCAGTGGAAAGGAGGTTGCAGAAAAAATGGAAGAGGAGGTGGGCAGCTGAGCCAGGAGTCTGGGCTGTGCTTTTAATTTTATTTTTCCCTCACTCTGTTCTGTGCCTGGTAGATGTCCTGGTTTTATTGCCTGCTGGCCTTCCCAAGGCTTCCCAGATGAGATAAGGAATATTCCCAGGGGGCAGGATGCATGTTGTACAGTGGTGCTGACCCGCTGTGGGCTGGACAGACCCAGCTGTGGAGCCTTGTCACCTCTGGGGTGGGACAGAGGCACATTCTGGGAGTTTGAGTTGGGCTGAACTCTCCAGCACAGACTCTTCCCCCAGTTGTTAATTCCCCTGGGTTTTATTACTTACCCCTGGGCTGCCCTTGTTAATATCAATGCTTTAGAATAGTGTTGGACTCTGGAGACCAGCAAAAGCTTCTGGAGTCAGTTAATCTTCAAATTACAGTAACCCTTGGGCTGCTGCATGCGTTGGTGCTGTAAGGCAGTGTCTTGGTTTTTTTAAAACAAACCCTTCTCTTCTCTTTTAGACAGAGAAAAGGCCACAAGCAGAATCAGGGGCTGCAGTTGAAAGCACAGTATGATAATTCTTTAACCTTGGACACTCCTCTCCTTACAAGGAAAATGGTTTTGTATATAGTGTATTTTTTCACTTTTTGGCAACTTTTGTATGACTTCAATAAAGATTGTAAGCAAATGGTCCCTGTCCTGACCTTCCTCTTGTGCCAGGTTCCAGCCCCTGCTCCCCTCGGGTGCAGGTCTGAGCCCTGGCCCAGTATTAGGCTCATGGTCCCTTAAACTTTGAACACTTCCACCCCTATCTACATTGTGAGGCAGGAGCAGGGGGGGTGGGATGGGGCAGTGAATGAAATTCACTGTAGTTGTGTACAGGAAAAGTCTAGATCTGAGCTTTTTTCCTTCTCCTGGGACACCAGCCCTGTGCTCACAGCTGGGGCTGTGTTTGGGGTCAGTGTAGGCTGAGCCTGGGGAAGGCTGAGAAAGAGCTTTGTAACATCCTGGATGTTGGGGGTGTATATTTCTAGCTGTGTTTAACCTCCACTTGGCCCCTTTGTTCAGGGAGAGCTTGTGGAGATGGAGGGGGGTGTAAGAACAGGCACTGACAGCTCAGGGGAGAGCATGGCTCTCCCCTGAGCCAGCCTGGGTGCCTGTATGTGCCCAAAGGGGGCTGTGTATATACAAAAAAGGCCAAGAAGTGAAGAGCAAGGAGTTGAAGCCATTTATTAATGCTACCAGCTGGCCTGTGACACTTAGGAAAGCTGGCTGTGGGTTTTGCTGTGTGGTGCTCCTGGTCTGGCCTTCCCTACAAAAGGCTGAGGGGGCAGATGTGCCTGATTGTGCTTCACTGTGCCCTGTGCCTGTCCTCAAAGCACCCTTGGGCACAGGATGAAACAGTCATTGGGCTGTGGGCTCAGTCCTGGGGCAAGGGGCAGGCTGAGGTGGAGGCTGAGCTGTGTAATTCTGGGTGCTGGCCTGAGCCTCTGCCTGATGCTGCCTTGTCCTCTCCCTGCTGCCCTCTGGTTCCAACAGGGATCCAATGTGCTTCCCCCACCCCAGCACTGGGGGCCTGGTGCCCACTGCACAGCCAGTCCTCAGCTCCATCCCTGCAGCTTGGACACTGGTTTTGGCATTTCTTCATCCCTTAACAGTTAATAAAGCCCCCCTTTCTCTCTCCAGGGTGGTGAGGGGATGCCAGGGCAGTGTGGCAGGGACACAGCCTATTCCCGGCTCACCTTCAGAGAGGTTTGTGCTGTTCTGGGGGCTCCTGGGTGGGAGGAGGGTCCTCCAGGGCGACAAAGGGGCTGAGGGGGAGGCTGGGGGGCACGTGGGCTGGGGGACTGCTGGTCCCCAGTGCTGGCCTGGGAGACTCCTGGGAAAAGAAAAGAGCAGTGTCAAGGTGGGGGAGAAGGGTCCTGGCACCATCCAGCTACAGGCACGGGTGGGAGCCATTCTGTCACAACATGGGGTGTGCAGAGCAAATCAACACCCCGTGTCCAGTGCTGGGGAGGGATTCACCTGCCCCACTGGCCCTATCCCCAGCTGTAGCCAAGGCAGCAGTTCCCAACTCTTCCCTAGCTCATACCTCCATCCCTATTGGCAGCCCAATCCTCTCTCCAGTCTCCCCTCCCTGGAGAGCTAGAAATCACACTGGGATGAGGCTCTTACCATAAAAAGCTGTGGCAGAGCCCGTGCTGGTGGCAGCAGGGGTGCCCCCGGGAGGCTGGGGGGGTGCAGCTGTGGCCCTCTTTGCTCCGTGTGGTACCTCAGCATCCCCACCTCTGCCTGGAGCTGGGCCAGCTCCTCCAAGTGCTGCTGGGCTGCCCAGGAGCCTGGGGGGGACAGGGTTTCCTTGCTGTGGGGTTTGGGCTCCCCCAGCAACCCTTTCCTGGCATCTCACCAGGCCCGTGTGCAGCATCTGGGGGGCCAGGACTCTCCCTGCCCAGTGCAGAGACCGCACCCCGGGCTGTACAGCTGCAATTCCCCTGCCCCCTGCCCGTATATCCATGAGCCGTGTCCAGCCCAGGGGCTCTGATGCTGCAACCCCAGAGGCAGTGGGGGGCTGTCCTTCCCTGGGACCCATCACCTTACCAGCATTGGCTCTCCTCTCCCTCCTGACCTTCATTGCCAACAGCTCATCCTCCAGACGCCAGTTTTCCAGCTCCACAGCCAGCAGTGCCGCATCCAGACCCCGTGTGCGAGGGGGCTCTGCCGGCACGGCCGGGGGGGCCTCAGGTGCCAGCTGTGGGGTCCAGGTCTCTGCAGGGAGCCGGGGCTGGGCTTGGGGCTTACCCATCCCTTTCTCCAGCGCCGTGGCCTCCAGCTGGAGGTGCAGGAGCTGCTGCAGGATGGCCGGGTCGTGTCCCCCGGCGCGCAGGTAGGACAGGCGCAGGGCCCTGCCAGAGCCCCGGGTCAGGCACGGCCGGCTCAGGGGCACACTGCGGGCTGTGCCAGCGCCCCCCACCCTCACCTGGCCTCGGCAGCGAGGGGGCCCCGGGCGGGCGGGAGGGGGCCGAGGGGGAGNCCCTGGGGGTGGGGAGGGGCAGGGGGCTCAGCAGGGCCCCGCAGCCCCACTCTCGGGGGTCACTGCGCCCCACACCTGCCTCCCCATCACCCCAAAACCCCTGCTGGGTCCTCCTACCCTCTCTGTGCTGCTCCAGCTGCCGGGTCCGGGCCCGTATCTCGGCCATTTGGCGCTCATGGGCCTCCAGCCGCTGCTGCTGCTGCCCCTGGGGCCGGGGGGGCTGTCCCTGCCCCACGGGGGGGCCGCGGCCGGGCCCCTCGGGCCGTGGGGCAGCTGTGGGGCGGCTGATGGCAGGGGGGACGGGCCGTGCCCGCCCGGCCAGCCCGCCGGGTGTGGGGTCTGCCGAGCGGAGCAGGGCCCGCTCCCGGGGGGTGAGCACAGCCCCCAGGGGAGCCCCCCGAGCCCGCCCTGCGCCCCACACAGCGCCCCACACAGCCGGGGGGGCCCCGCGGGGCTCCGGGCCGCGGCGAGGCACAGTGCGGCCCCCGTGCTGGGGGGGAAACAAACAAGAAACAAAAGAAAACCCACTTACTAACATACTTCTCTGCCTTCGGTCAAACAAGCTGCAGAGGCTGCCTGCGTGGTGCTCAGGGCAGGCTGGCTCCATCCCCGCTGGCTGAGATGCTGTATCCCAGCCTATCCCAGCCTATCCCAGCCCATCCCTACCGAGGGGTCCCGCAGCAGCGCCCGGGAGCCGAATGTGCGGGGGCAGGGGGAGCTGCCCATGCCGGCCCCCCGGGGGTGTCCCCGATAGGGACAGGGACAGGGCTGGGTGCGGGCACAGAGCCGGGTTTGGAGCCGCTGTTGCTACGCTGGGTGGGCCGGGCAGGCAGTGCGGCCACACCCCCGACATTCCCACCGGAATGGAGCAACAGCGCCTGGGCACCCGAGCAACCCACCGACAACAAGAGGAGAGGTCCCCCAGCGCTTCCCCGCCGTGGATAAAAACTCCTCGTTGCCTGGGGGTGTCCCGGGGGAGCTCCTGTCCGACCTTGCAGCAGCTCCCACCCAGGCTTTACACTAAGGAGGAACCTCTGCACGGAGTGGAACAGCTCCTCCTGCTCCTTCTCCATGGCACAGGTGCCCAGGCACCACCCTTGTTCCCAGGACAAGCTCCACACCCTTCCCTCCCTGTGCCCGCCTCTCCTTGAACAGCCCCGGGCTCCTCCCAGGTCTCCCTTACCTGGGATTTGCTCGGTCAGGCTCCTCCCGGGGCTGCCACTGCCCCTTCCAGCGTTTCACCGATGCTTCAGCCCTGCCCAGCCCCCGGGAGGGTTGGGGCACAGGAGTCAGTCTGGTATGAAACACAAGGCTGGTCCCTCACTCCAGGCAGGGATTCCTCAGCAATCCGGCTCCTCTGTTCCGAGTGGCTGTCACCACGGATTTAAGGTGAAGGGGTTTTTAAACTTACCCCACTTCTTGCCACCTGTGCAGACAGATCTGCATAATTTGATTTAAAAGAACATAGGAAGTTAAATTTTTTAAAAAATTGGTATTTTCCAGCCAAAAGCCATGTTTAATGGGACCAAAGCACAAGGACATTCAAAAAGAATGAGACACTGTGAAATCTCTTACAGGAGCCCCAGCACTTCCACAAGCATTCCCAGGCAGACCCAGCCCCTGGAGCCTGGTTTCCAGAGGGCAGTGGTGAAGAAATGCCCCACTGCTCCTCTCACCTGGGGTTCACTGCAGAGCCAAAGGTACAGGTAGCACAGTTACACCTGATAGTGCCGAGTGTGCTCCCCCGAGTCTGGATGCAAAGATTCATGGCTAAACATTACAATTACCTTACACCCCTGTCCTCTCTGCCTGGCCAGGAGTGGATTAAAAACACACGGGCCCAACCTCGTGGCTGACCCCCTCAGGTCAGCAGGCCCAGGGCGTCACTCTCGCTGTGCAACTCCATCCACCCCACTTGCAAACACTGCACAACACCCGAGCACTTTCCACTCCAAAACCTTTGTGCACAAGCTGAACTTACACCAGACACTAAAATAGCTTAGGCCACAACTGAGGTGTTTGTAAAATTCTTTTTAATCTAATAGAAATGTTTTCATGAATTTTTAAAAAAGATTTCAATGAAAACAGCTTTGGATTCAGACATTCCCTTGCCACGTTGTGAACATAAACAGCAGCATTGCACTATAGGAACAAGTGACACCGACCGGTTGAGCTTCACCGTTTTGTATGAAGCGGAAAAAAAAGCAAACTGCTTAAGTAGAAGGTAATTTCAATTATTTCCTTTAAAACAAACCCCCAAACACAGGCTGTCACATCTCAGCATTGTTCTCCCTCTCCCTTCTTAAAGGAAGAGTTCAGCTCCTGCAGTCTGAGCGCTACAGCAATGTTTGCCAAGTGGAAAAATAGAGCGGGAGAAGAAACTGTTTATCCCCAGTGCTACTGAACCCCCAAAGTTGCAGGTCCCTTAGAGGAAAGCTCTTCTTACATAAGAAAGACAATTAGAATTGGCAAACTGATGCAAAATATTTATTCCAAGTTAGTTATTTTTGATGCAGTAGTTTTTCCCCCTCATACAGACTCAATGTGATAGTCACTTTTTAAAATCTGTAAATAATGTTATCAAAATAATCTTAATCTTTGAAATCTCACAAAAAATTTATATTTTACAATCCACCCTGAATATCAAGGCTGCAAGAAGAAGAACACAAACAATTCCTATATCCAAATATTTTACAGCTGTACCCAAAAAAAAGAAAACCACAAACGCCTGGTTAAGTGATGAAGCTCCCCGAGCCGCCAAAAAAAAAAATAAAATAAAATAAAATATTCATGTTATTAGCATTAATTTAACATAATTAGAACTTCAAAAGCCATTTTGTCATCGACAATGATTGTTTTAGCACACCGTTACCGCGCGGCACTGGGCAATGCGGCGGCACTGTTAGAAGCTTGTTGTTGCAGAGATCAGTCAGCCACTTGTGTCCTGCTCACACGACTGAACTTGTGCACTGCCCCACAAGGGATTTCTGTCAAAATTTGCTAGCTGCACAAACTTCTAGTAAGCATTAGGGCAAAACCAAAAGAAAAAGCTAAAGAAGCCAATTTCTCTCTTCTTTGGGATACAATTATTTCCCTTGTGCATGAAGTATCAACAACAAAAGAAAAAATTGAACAGACTGGAGACAGAATAAAATCTGTTTAGTTTATACAACCCCAAACACGTGTTGAACTATGAACTGAGTTTATTGGGTTGGTTTTATTAATTTTAATTTTATTGTGCCCAGTTTCAGGCATCATCATCTGACGTTTCGCTGCTACTAGTTTCTGTGTCCGAGTCCTCAATCTTTGTCTTAAAAGTGCTTCTCCAGTGGAACAACAGGCTGGAGCCGCGGCCCTGAAGGAATCCATTCTTCCCAAATCCATTTCTTCTTCGCTGTAGGAACGAAAGCAACTTTTAAAACAAGCAAAGTTGTGAACAGTAACTGTCCCTAACCATGTGTGGACACAAATTACGTATTTCACCGCGTAAACACACACTCTGCATGGATAATGTAGAATCATCAATTCTACTACAGTCTCACTTCAATTCTTTGTCTTCTTCAACATCCTTAAGAATGACCCCACAGAAGACTTGTGTATGGGAAGGGAGAGGGAGAAGGAGAAGAGCAGTCACAAGCACCAAGAGCTGTAAACATACCTGCTCTGATTTAATCTGGAACTCTTTGAGCTCATCCTCTGTGAGGGGAAGGTAGTTTTCATCATTTTCAGGGTATTCCTGCCATCCCATTTCTTTCAGTAACCTGATTGTGGAAAAGAAAAAAAGGGGCATGGAAACTAAAGCAAAGGAACAGTGGCAAAGGAGAGAACACTCTGTCCGTGAAGCATGAGGTTTTGTGCTAAATCAACCCAAATTAACCAGGGAATCTTCTCTATCAGAGAACACTTCAGCAATCTTTTGTGTTTACCCCTCATTTTTCAATGCCTTTTACAAATATTTAACCATCAGCAGTTCTGTACAATGGGTATGTAACCAGCCTGGTGGAAGGCAAGGATTTGAGACTCCAACCCAAGGACACTGAAGGAGGACATGAGGCAACCAAACCAGTATCACAGCTCAGAATCTTATAAACCTCACTATCCACTTGTACCAGATGCTCACAGTGCTTACTCACTGATGTGAGATACAGACTGAGATACCAGACAAATATTTTCTTAACTCTCCTTCACTTCTACAGCATGTAAAGCAGCACAGGAGTACTCTAAATGCAAACAAAGTGTTATGAGTGTGTCCTCAAACCACTGCATTTAGGACATCTGCTTGTAAATTAATGAGAATCACACCAAGTTCATGCAGACTCCCAGTGTGGGCAAGTAAATATCTAGGCAGCATTAACACATGGGGATGTGACACTAAAGCAGCACTGGAATTTAATTAGAGACCTTGGTAAAGCCTTGGCTCACCTGTCACTGGTGTCTTGTTTTACTTTCGGTAAGACCCCACCCAGTCCAGCAGCAGGTTAGAAAGCCCACACACCTCCTGCTCCATACACACAAAGTTACTGCGGCTTCCCAAAAACAGAGTTTGCTTTGAAATAGTTTCCTTCTCCTCACACAGTCCAAGGACTCCCCCTCCCTTACTTCACAGACTTTATTTTGCTCTTTACTCACCTGTGTTCTGCTTCCAATGAATGGGAGAGGTTTTCCCCCTCCTCTGGCAAAGGGAGAGAAAGGCCATTCTGATGGCAATTCTCTTCCCAGTTTTCCTTTGGTTCTGGTGTGCTGTTGCTCTCCATCTAAAGAAAAATAATAGCATCAAAGTGTGCTTGCACAAGCCATGCCAACAGCACAGTTCCAAGTTCAAGCTTTTGCCTTTGAAAGTCCAGCCAAGCCTTTCACCTTGAGCCAGTATTTTTTCCAGAGCCTGACTGACAATGGCTGCAGCAACTTGTACCTGGCTGTGACAGGACAATGCAGGATGAAGGACGTTTGATGGACTGTGCTGCTGTGCTGAGGGAATGAGTGCTGGCATTTCAAAGCCACCAGCAGTGGCTTCAGCAAGAAAACCATGCGAATTAAATGCTCCTAAGGACATGCTTTACATATGCACTAAGGCACACATTTATGCATTCAGGAGTCTGGTCTGAGCATCTGAGGCTTAAGCCACAATCTTGCCCCTTTCACAAGCACAGAGTTCTACTTTCTCATGAATGCAGTCTGACAGGGAAGTTGGAAAGCAAATTAAGATGTCAAAATATGGTACAGTTCCACTCATTAGAGAATCCCTGCAAAAATCTAGATTACCTTCACCATCTGTGACCTTCCCTTCCACCTCATTAGTTACTTATCCACTCACAGTTCATCATGTTGCAGATCTCCCTCCATCACAGTGCTGTGCACATGTGCCAGACCAGAGGGAGTCACTCCCTTCCTCTTCCACAGCCTCAATTACATACATTGCTCAGGGTTTTTTTCAGTCCCCAACTCCTTAAGTAATAATGATCACATATACAGCAAGGACAGTGATCTTACATCCTCCAGCTTGTCACATTCCCTGTTCTCTGTGATCTCCCCATTTCTATCATCTTTCAGTGCCTTGAGGAATTCGCTCTTTTTATCAGTGGTCCGGCGCATCAGCTTTGTCAGGCGTGAGGAGCAGATCTCGATGGGAGGGGTGGTGCTGGAAGGACTCTGCAAAGGGGAGGGAGAACACACTGAATTTCATACCGTGCTGCTGCAAAGATGAGCCCCTCTTCCATGTCTGCACTTTTCAAACACTCATCAGTTCTTTGGGTGGCTCTTAACCCCTCAAAAAAACCAGCCTAATGTCAAATTCCCATCAAAATACTGATGGGGTGTTCCACATTCACTTCTCCCCTTACCAGCACACTGTTCTCCCATCTAATATTATCAAGCCAATTTCCCTCCCCCGTCAGGAGTCAATTCAATTCATATGGCCATGAATGTATTTGTTTTGTTCCTTGGCAATATAACTCTCCCAAGCAACTGGAGCCTAGAAAAGAGTATTAAGGCAGAAAACTTCATGCAAGGTTCTTGCCCTACAAAAATTACATTAAAGGAGATTAGACTCAGTTCAAATTTGCATCTTAAGTAATCCTGACACTCTACCCTGAAATTAAGGTATGGGGAGGTAATCTCCTTTCAGGGAGTGGTCAAATCCTCAACTAACCACAAATGGGCGTGAAACAGGCAGCCACAGCCTCGGAATCCTCCCCTGGAGAGCAGGCTGCCAACTCCTGGCTTGGTACACTCAGCCCAGATGGCTCAGTGTGGAGCCAGACACAGCCTGTGGGAAATCTGCTCAGCTCGATGCATGATCCCAAGGAAACCTTCCACGCTCTTTCATGGCATTTAAGCTTTCCTAATTATTTGGGATCTGTGATCCAGGCACATGGCACAGTGGTTGCCCTCTGGCACTACTCCAGCCATGATCCTGCAATAGGAGTATTGCTAACCAAGGTGAGTTTTCAATTTAATCTGTTCCATGATTCTGACTGGACACACAAAAGAAGTCTAAGAAAACATTATGTGAAAGTTCCTGATACCTTAACCCCAGAGGTCATGTTTGGCTACTGTAAAACAACAAGGAATTTAACCATTGTTATGGATACCTGACTTAGGCTACTCTTTTCCTTCATGTGCTTGATTTTTTTCCTCCCCTCAGTATTAAAAATGTAAAATATCCTGAAATCTGTAGTGTTTTTCTCCCCACATACTTTTTAAGCTGCGGGAGAAGGCTGAAGTTTTAGGCATTTCAAAACAAATCTCCTTTGCCAAGAATTTTTATCACACTTGCCCTGCTCTGAGCAAAGATCAAGGCAACTAGAACAAAAACAAGGCAGCAACTGCTGCCTGTATTTCTAATGTCTGTTGCACAGGAAACCCTGGTGTGAAATAGAGCCTTCAGGGAAGCGCAGGCTGGAAGCAATGCCTTACAGAAAACATTTCTCAGGCAGCCTTCTCGGATTTTGCCTAATTCAACAGAGTAAGGAACAAATCACCAGTTGTAACAGACTTAACAAGTGACTGTGACTATCAGGATGAAAAGCCAACACAGCACTGAAATTAAGCTCTCAATAGAACAACTAGTCTGACTGCAGTGACAGAAGGTAACAATGAACAAAGGAGACTAAAATTAGATGTCTTCTAGTAACTTGGAATACTCTACTCGAACCCTTTGCTAGTGGCTGTTTTAATCTTTAATAAGCTGTTGAGGTACTAAAACTCAATTTACACACATTAGGGGAAGACAGTTATAGCTAAAGTTTAGAAACAACAGATTTCTGAATGGGAATTAATTTCACCTCAGTTCTGGTTTCATGCATAACTTTCTGCAGAAAGGTTACGTTTTACATATCATTCTCTTTTAGCATTAAAGGAATACAAGTAGCCATTTTTGGCATCTGCTCTAAAGGAAGTTTAGGCCTTTGACTGAAAACATTGAGGCATCTCTGTTTTTTCATGTTGTCTTTTTTGGCCTTTTTTTTTTTTTTTTTTAATGAGAGCTCTGTGCATCACCTCAGATTTGTTCTGATGTCAGTCTGTATCAGGGATAGCTACTCATACAGAAAAGCACTCCTGAATACATTTAAGAATTCTCACTGTATTCTAACTTGGTTGTCTTAGGCTGGCTTGTGGGGACATGGGGCCAGTGCTAGTTGGCACTCTTTTAGCTTCCAGCACACTGTGGGTCTCTTATGAATAAAGGTGCTATTTTCACCACTTCTGCAGGAGGGGCATTATCTTTTAGAAACAAGAAGCCAGCAATTATTTGGAGTCCTGGGGAGCCAGGATTACAGTACTATCTGCTGGCCACAGTCCCGTGTTTTCATCTTGTAAGTCTCCAGCAGATCGAAAGAAAAACAATTTACATGTGTCCAATTTCAGCTGGGAAGACTTTTTAAGCTCTTTTTGTTTAGTTGATTGACACTGGTAATACAAGAAGTATTCGAGGAAGTCCTGCTTGTTCTGGGGAAAACCCAGCTGCCTGTTCTCAGGTTAGCACCCCACACCTTTGCTGACTGAAGCTTCACACAAGACCTCCTTGGGGGGGTGGGTGAAGGAGAGACACGGGTATGTGTGACACAAAGTGAACACATCCCTCGGTATCTGCTGAGATGAAACCCTGTATGAGTTTACATATTTACCCTACAGAAAAATGAAAGCAGAACAAAGAACTTGGTCTAAAGACAGACAAAGCAAGGTAAGGGAAAGGAACACAGTGTAAGATCTATTTGTCAAAGTGACAGGTGCCTGCTTGTTAACTACTGCCTTTAATGACTGGTTGCAGACTCAGCTGTGGCTAAGGCAGGAAAATGCAGGCTGCCTGCAACCCAGAAAATCATAAAGATGACAAGGCCTTATTTTAGAAGTAATATTTGTAAAGGAATAAGACAAATGCCTAACTAGGAAAAAACCCACTTCTACACTTAAAACATGATCACACTAATTTCAAATGTTGTGAATTGTCACTTATCACAACCTGTTTTATTTTTGTTCTTTTTTTTTCTTGTGTTATGTCATAGTTACTGCTGAAATATTAATAGATTTGTATTTCAAGGCTCTCTCCATACTTCAGACCAAAACCAGAGGGAAGTCAGTTCCAATGTCAGCAGTTTACCTCCTTCCAACACCAAAATTAAAAATAGTTACTTTAGCTGAAGCCACATGTACACATGTTAAACTCCTTCAGCCCCCTCAGAGCTCATTGCCCGTGCTGTTGTTCTAGAGAAAGGAAATTAGGCAGATCACCTTCCTTCCCCTTCTCTTCCCATACTGAAGAACATCATGGGAATCCATTTACCTATCTATTCACATCAGTCCTTGGTATCCGCACTTGGATAACACCAAGTCCATACATGTCTAGTTACACAATACCATTTAAAGCATTGGTGGTGCTGGGTTTTTTTTTAGTGGGGGGAAATTCTAATAGATTTGAACAAACACCAATGTGTTTCCCACCAGGTAAGCCACATTTTTATTTCTTTTAGTGTATCAGAGATGTGTCAGAATGCGGTAAGACCATACAAGTGAGTCATTCCTGCAGGGTGCAAAGGCAGGTACCACGTACAGAGAGGGCCTTATCCTGTTGGAGCTGTAGAGGGTGACGATGACAAAAGCTCCCACCCTGTCCCTAAGCCCACTCACTTACCTCTTTGGGAGAGGTGAGGACTGAGCCACTTGCCAGTACCGCTGGTTTGGTTACAGACACTGGACTGGTAAAGGCAGAGTCACGGGTGGAGGAGAGTGATCCTGGTTTGTGTTCACTTCTATTGGCTTTCCATGGGCTTGGCTGCATTGAAGAGAACACAAAAGACAGGGCAGTTAAACGGTAAGGCACAAGTAGGGGTTGTTTGCATGTATTGAAATAAATAAACAACATTACATTGGCTGTTGTATGGAATTTTTTGCTTCCTCTCCAAGAACAGTGTCAAAAAGTTTACCTCAACACCCATCATTTTTCCCCTGAAATCTTGTATTTTCCCCCCAATCACATACAATTCTGTTTCATGGGCACCACCCTCCAGTAAAAACATCATTAAGAGCTCAAGAGAAAAATCCAGCATTGCCCTTCATTAACTGGAATCACCACCATGTAATGCAATTTGTCTTACAGCTACCCCCAGATGGGAAATAAAAAAAATCCCAGCTAAATTCACATTTCTTAGGGGAACACTGCATGCCACAAAGAAAGGCCTCCAATCACTTAACAGGCAGTTCCCCTGTGCGAGGAAGAAGCACATCAAGGAATATTTCTGTCCAGGGTGAGAATGAAAATTATTTATTTCCAAGGGTTCTCAAAGTGTCCATCATTGCACTAAATTAGCAACTGCAACAAGGAAAAAAAAGGAAAAGGAAGCAGAACCAGTCAATCTGTTACAGTGCAGAAGCACTTGCTGTTTTGCTTTGGATACTCTGCAGTATTCCTTCAAATTCACTGGCCATTTGGCAGAGACTTCACAGTAAGTTTTTGTTACTTGGAATGTTATTCTTGAGGCTCTCTTATCAGCCAAGGACAACCATGGTGAAGTGGGAGTCTTTACAAAAAGGATCCTAACAAGAAAATTGTATTGACTAGCACAAGAAATACACCTATCAGAACATTAAAAACATACAGACTCCTTTGACCCCTTGGACTTCCGAAGCCAGCTTCAAGTCACTACTAAAATAACTCATGCACAAATGGGATTCAGTTAAATCCGAGATGCAACAGATCTTACAGTGTGCTAGCAATGAGAGCAGAGGCCACTATTTCAGCATGTTCTCACTTTCTGTTGGGCTATTTAATTCATTTTAAAATAAATACATTGCTAGGGGATGCCATCAGCATTATTTTTCCACTCCAACTTAAAAACAAAAGCATCCCACATTATCAAAGGGATTCTGTGGCATTCACAGCACACATTACAAACATTCCCTTCAAACCTCTGGAATATCCTGATGTGTGCAATGTTGCCTGTACTAAAATCAGGGCACAGTATGACTATGACAGAAGGTTTCTCTCTGCAGTTCTGGGGTTGCTCTGTTTCAATCCCTGCTCTCAACTGCCCATTGCTGTTCTCTTGGCTTCCACAAAGGGGCAGCTCACAGAGAAAAGACAGACCCCTACTGCTTTCCTAGGAAGCCCGAGTGTGACATTCATGGATTGCCTGACTGTGAGCTATTAGCCATCTCAACTAGCCAAGAAAGAATGTGCTTGTTCCACTGCCACCAGTTTTCTTCCTCTCAGAACTACTTGCACAACTTCACAAAATCATTTTTCATTCAGTTTTCCAAAACTGCTGACTTTGTGGAAAGGAATATTTTAACCCCTCTACTTTATGCACTGCAATTCCTGTACAATTTTCTAGAAGTCTTTACAATAATGCATCTTACCATAGCTGTTTTATGACGGTGCCTTTAAAAAAGGCATCAATGCACACAGTTTTTCTGGACAAAGATATGCTGATACCTCACTTTCTGGTTTTGCTAATGGCCACCATTCGTTAACAAAAGCACTGTTGATGACACCAGCACACACTTCTTCCCACTGCAATCCCCACCACTGAGGAACACCACACTGCCCCAGCAATCACAGCACCACGTCAGTGCACAGACACTTAAAAATCAGTAGCTAAATCACTAAGTACATATTTATATCCTGGTTAATGTCACTGAGCTCTTGGGCTACATATCAAAAGTCAATACTTTCACCAGCCAAAGAGCATTTCCTATGTTATCAATAGTGTAATATTTCAGGTGTGAATCCAGGTGTAATCCAGGCCCACTGATTGGTTCAGTGCATTAAAAACTTAATTAAAAGAAACTCAGGCAGCTATCACTACATATTGCCATAATCTCTGACTTAAATATAGATACACAATCTGGAATGCAAATGAGCTACATAACATGTGAAACAAGCTAACAAAAAACGCCCTACCACTATTTTTGATGAAGCTGAACTTCCAGATCACAGTCAGCGTTATTCAAACTGCAAGCACTGATTAATGTATTCATTTTATCTGAAGAATCAAAACCTACATAGTCTAACTTCAGAACACAGTTAGGAAAAGTTTACAAGAGCAGCTCTCCTGGGCTGAATTAATGAAAAATCTCTGTTCATGGGCTTTAGAAGAAGCTGTTGTAGCGGCTTCTAAAGCAGTTATATTAGCTAAGCAGATTTTTATGTCCAAATTCTACAATGTCAAGCAACAGGTATATCATGGCCAGCAGCAACCACAAACCCTTCCATTGCTTGCAGAAGAGCATCTTCATCTCTCAATCTCTACATTGGTACAGCACTAACTTTGAGACCTCAGAAATTATCTCTGCACACAAGAGTAGCTAAAAAAGCTCTACACATTCTGGTTCACTAAAATTCCATTTACTTAGAGCCAAAGAGACAATCTAACAGTTTGGTCAGAAACTCTATTTTTGGCTTTTTGTTTCAAAAACCACTCAAAACATCCAGACTAAAACCAGATCAGACTATTTATACACACACGTATCATTCAAGAGGTAATAGCAAAACCAAAAGCCACAGGAAACTCTGTCCATCAGAAGTTGCACCGTGTTTAACTATTCTAAACAAGAATATATATGGACTGAAAACTCTGTGTGGAATGAAAAACTTATTAGTAACTTTTCAAATGGGTCAATTTATCCCATCTCACCATGATGCTGATCAGCTGTCAAACTGAAGGTTTAGACAAGACTATTTGATAATCTTTTTAACCATTACATTTTTGCTGTGGCTGGCAGAATTTAACCCGAACTAAGCGAAATTTATGAAAAGTAAAGAAGCTCTAATCTTATTTTCTTAAAAAAAAAAAAAAAAAAAAAAAAAAAAAAGAGAAAGAA
>VXBX01001596.1:474232-484930 GCA_013400415.1 Scytalopus superciliaris
AAAAAAAAAGAGAAAGAAAAAAAAGAAAAAAAGGTGTTAAACTTTTCCTATTTTTCTTTTAAGTGTGTAAGACAAATCTACTCTAATCACAGGGAAGATTTTGTTGGAATGTTGCAGCCAGCATTAATAATTAATATATTCTCCAAGTATCTGGACACCTCTTTCAAGTGCAATCTCCTATCAATCCCACAAAGTTTCTACATGTGTAGGTTCTCTGGACAAACAGGCAAGATTAAGCCTAGAACTAAGAAAGAAACAAAAAAATTACTTGTTTTTTTCCAATACTCCTGTATTTCCTTCAGTAAAAGAACTACAAAACCCATTACTTTTCCAGGTTGTTTTTAAGGCTCAACTTAATTACATCTGAATTGCAGGATGTTACAATCTAATCTGATCTTAGCCCCAATTGTGTTCTGAACACATCAAAGTACTGTAACCCAATAAAGACTTTTCAGGGTAGTCACGTGAACAGTTCAAGCACACGGCAGCACACATTCCACCTCTCCAGTATTGCCTGTTTTGTTTTATTAAGATAAGGTTTTGTCTAATGCATGAGGACACATCCACTCAAACAGACTTCAGTGTAATCAGAGGATAGTTCTCCCTACGGTCAAGACCAAAAGGCATTCTAACTAATTTTAGTTGCAAAAAGACCTCTACTGTAAAAGCCACTACCCCAGAAACTACTGGATTTCAACTCCTGCTACTTGCTGGGGGGTTGATTCCCTTTTTCTGCAGTTCACTAATTTGGTTGAAATCCCCTGTACCTTGGAAGGAGGAGCTGCAGGTTTAGGAACCAGATTTTTGTAGACACTTGGGACAATGGTGGTGGCTTTGTTGCCATTTGCCAGGTGAGAAACAGGTGATGTAAATGCAGCTGAGAAGGCGGCGGAAGGATCCTCTTTTGAAACCTTTTTGATGACCAGCATCTTGGTAGGTTGCTTGGCACTAGGGGGGTTTTCTGTAAAAATGAAACAAGAGATTCTGAAATACAGATGTTCAGTTTCAGAACAGCTTCAGTTCCTCCCCTTTCCATCTTAAACAATCTGATTCTGAGACTGATCTCAGCTGCTCTTCCATTTCAGCTTTGAGCAAAGATACTGGATACGGATGTCAAAGTCCAATCTCATTTAACCACAACAGCTCCCTTGATGCTGAAGGGAAAAACCCACAGTGACATACATCAGCTAACAGCCTTGCACCATTCTACAGGAATCAGATGTGAGCCTTTTTTGAGCAACCATGGATCAACTTTGTTAATTCACTAACACAGCAAAAATACACTGCATAACTTATACCTCATACCTTTTACAAACAAGCACAATTAATGTTTCTTAGGCCAAATCAGCACATTTCCAGAAGCATAACAATTTAAAAAATAGTAATGGTATTAACAGCTAAAATCTCCCCAAATGGTAATTGTCATTAGTTTTTGAGCAGAGTAACAGCTGTCTGACAAACATGCAAAAAGAACACAACCCAATACTATCACCAGAAGTGTTTTTGAGTTTCTTTTGCAGTTGTACTATTTACAGTATCTAACCCAACTAATCTAACTAGGTATTAACAAATCTGTTTTTAATTTCTACAACTGGTACCTTGTTTGACTCTTTTCTTTCAAAGGCATAGTTTCACCTACCACATCAGAATCAAAACCAAGGCTGTTCCGAGTTAAAAAAAAAAAAAAAAAATCAAATAAATCCAAACCACAGAATTATGACAGTTTTGCTGTATTTCTAAGATGAAGATCACAAGTCAGGAACTAATGTCTAGTTCACTCCAATCTGTTCTGTGCTTCAAGAGATGTCTGTGTGAAATTGTAACTGCAGCATGACAGGAAGTGAATGCACAACAGTGACATTGCTGCCACTGGCAGTTCTTTCATGACAAGACAAGCACAGCTTCAAGTAGACAAAAAGGCCAAGAGATTAGTGAAGATTGTGGGCGGAAAACAAAGGACAGAAAGCAGCAACCTGTCTGCTTCACTTAAGTCTTTAAAATATTTTTGAGTGAAAAAACCTCACATTTAAACACCAGTTACAACCTTCTGCTTCAACATCAGTGTTCTGTACAGTGACCTTTACCTACCCCATACTCCAGAAGGTGTCCCTAAAGGTTTGTTCTGGTTGGTTTGTCTTCCAGCTTCTGGATTCAAAGATGGCTGTAAAAAGACAATGCAAATGAGCGCATTGTTATGCTGCATATAACAAAACAAACAAACAAACAAACAAACAAAAAAAAATCAGTACTAACACAACATTAGGTTTCTAGAAACTGAGTACAGGTAGATTTCTCTGAACAGCACCTGAAGTGGAAGAGAGTGCTTTGTCACAAGACACCTGAAAATCAAGTTTGTGTTCCCCTTGGTTTCTGCTGTATTTCCAGTGGAACTATCAGAGGGTCCAGGATAGACCCTTTAGTCTTCTATTACAATTAAGCAGATTCTACCAACCAATATAGATATAAAAAATTTAGGTATTTAGTCAGCAGCTCAAAAAATGAAATAGAATCCACATCATCAATATATGAAGAATCTAGCCTCCTTTCTCAAATATTTTAATACCATAACTATGCCAATTAAAAAAAACCCACAAAACCACACACCAAAAGCAAAGCTAGGTTCCTAATGTAAAGGAATATACTTACTGACGAAAAAAGTGCTACATTTAAATTTTTGTTAAGCTTCGGAGCCCACTTTTTAGGACAATCCTGCATGCAGACTCAGTGTTCTCTGCAGACTTACCTGTGATTCAGTATCAGAATTCAACTTGGTGGACCAACTACGAACATGTCCCAGCTCAAAGCAGAGTACAGAAAATCTAAGCATTCAGTGACAAGTGTTTCTGATTAGCTATATCCTCTTCCCCTCTCCCAAATAACCTCAGTTCAAAATACAACCATCTTTTTCCTCTTTTTAACGAATTCTTCATATGTCAGTTACTATGGTGACAGCATAAGTTTCTAATAATGAGCATCTGAAAGAGTAGGTATTCCTGTTCTATAAAAGTTAAGAAAAAATGTCACACCATAGCAGAAATTCCTGCCTCAGTCCCTAGAAATTCTTGTGTTTCAGTGCTTCATTTTTTAGTTACAGGTCAGTTTTATAGCAGGGGTGCTCACATCACAGAAGAACTTCGACTAACAGCCTGCTTTGCAGACCTCTTAGGACAAGTGTTGCCACTGTCAGCCACACAGGCCTAACAGCTATGTACTTAACCATAGCATATAGCAATTTCATCACTACAGCAAAGACAACACAGGAGTGATTAAACAAAACCTGCTGCTAGCCAGCATGTGGCATTATCATGTTAAAAATAGGAGAAATAATTACAGAAGGAACAGCCATGTAGCTGGGGAAGGCACTCATCAAGGCACTGGGGAATGAAGAACGTGGAAGGATTTAGACCAAGATAAGATGACAACAGTGCACCCTTGCCACTGTTGCAATACTTCTATATTTCCACAACTTTTTCTGTCAGTCAAAAGCACAGGCTTATAGAAATCCTAAATTACAATATTATTGAGAAATCAGGTAAGAGAAGTCCATGCTCCAGCTCCAGTGCTGCTCTCTGGGTGTTAACCACCCCGTGATGCTCCTGCTCCCAGCAGAAGCAGCTGAACAAGAGCGTGCAATCACTTCCCAGGCACTTCACTGAAGAAAACCCCAGTAGCTTAAATCAAACTGCCTCCTGTGGCAATTTAACTGTAGGCTCTGGATTTTGGCCTGAAGCAGCTGTGGGCGTTCATACACTTCACTCCAACTTCTAACTTCCCAACCAGAAGCAGTGCCATCAAACTGCCACAACAATTTCTGCTGTAAATAGCCTTCCAGAGACAAATGCTGAATAAAGACAGCAGAAACCTCATGATGATGATACACCACCAGTGTGCACAGTATCACCAGAACCTCTCAGTACAGGAAGCAGCAGCAGCAATGGTTTTAGCATTGAAGGTGAAGACAGAGGAATTGCATTAAGTGAAGGGACTGAGTTAGTAGAACCTTACAGATGATATTGTCCTGGTCAAGATAAGCCTAGAGACAGCAAGAAACAGATGCAAAAAGAAAAACATGTGGTCTGATAATAAAATCCTCCTCAGGGGTCAGGAGAAATAAAACTAAATTGAAAAGAGAGAGCAGAAAAGGTGTGTGCATCTCAAAGCATTAAGGAATGTACATGGTAAGGATGGAAGCTGGAAATCCAAATACAATTTGATAAAGTTGAAAAAAACTAAAGATATTGCAGTAAAAAATAGAGCCAGGATGTAAGAGACTATCGTACTGATCATACCACTTGTGTCAGAATGCTGAGTAAGAAGAAGGTCGATGAACTGGAGATACTGATGGAAGAAATGGCTCAAGAGACCCCAATCTACAGATTAACAGAGAGAGAGGAAACACCTCTGATAACAAAATACTGTTCCAGATGATTCAAGACAGAGGGTTGCAAAGGTCTGAGCATGTCATGAACAAGCTTGGGAAGGTTATCACAAACACCAACATGTACCAGAATACAGGAAGACTGAAGATAAGCTGAACAGATGCATTTAGGAGCCAAAAAAAAAAAGGCTTTGTTAGCAAAGCCACAAAGTTGATCTATTCTTCCTCTGTCATCTTACAGGTTTTGCTGAAGACCTGGCTCATGTGTTACAATACCTTCAGTTCACAATAGCCATTTGGCAAAATACAGGTGCCAAAACCTATAATCCAACAGGTCATCAAGCTGTGAGGACTCTGGGTACCAATTAGCATCCTGTCAGCGCTGGAATAATTTTGTGAAATTTGCTGTGATCTCAAATATGGAATGGAATGCAACCCTAGATCCTCACCACCTATCAATGCTAATAAAAATGAGATCTGAAAAGCCACTTCTCACAGCTGCCACTTCTAGTGAGAAGCTACACACTTACAAAGTCTTCTTCCTCAAACTGCAAATGCTCTTTATCTTCCTTCTTCTCTTCCCTGGATTCAACAGGCAGCTTTTCTTGAAAGGCGGAACTTTTCCGAGAATGGAAGTTGCCATTCCAGTGGCGATGAACTCCAGTTCCTCCTCCTCCACGCTGGCTCACACCATCATGGCCCCGTGAGGGACCATGCCAGCCAGGCTGACTGCCAGAAAGCCCAACATGAGCTCCTTTAGAAACACCAGAATCTACAGAATCATGGCGGAGAAGGGACGGCTGATGCCAGCAGTCTAAACAAAAGGAGATAAGGATGCAAATAAAAAAATCAACACAGCATGCAGAACACCGGAAATATCAGGCTGTTTTTCTTGTTGTTCAGTCAGTGTTCACTAAGTAACTACTGAGCTGAACTTATTAAGCTACTGTGTGATTGTATCAGAAAACAAGCTACACAATGCACATACAGCTACCATGAAAACCCCCTATGGCCTGAGCACACAGCATGGGAGAAGAGAATAGCACACTTCCTTATAGGATGTTTTGAAAACGTACAGTTTGGGAAAATGTCATTTATATTCTGCAGAACTCTTCATTCTGTAGATCATTAAAAAATGCCTGCTCTCAGGCTGCATTCTGATCCTTCTCACTCACCTCCCGCAGTTCGGAGGGGCCCATTGTTGAAAAACCCATCGGAAGAGTTGTGTCTCCTGCGGCTCACGCCAAAGCGGCCCTCTCCCCGTGGAAGATGCTCTCCATGTTTCTCAAAGGTGGCTGCAGGGGACTGCAGAAAGTAACAAGTGATGTAATGAAGCATTCATTTGGACACCCCAGGAGCCTGCCAGTCCAGCAGTGGCATTTTGTTAACTGAAAAAAACCCACCATACCCCACATTCCTGTAGGAGTTTTCAATATGGCATCCATATTTGCATCGATTAACCAACATCAACAAGCAGGGATCTGATCAGAATGGCACACAAATCCATGTATCTCATACAGAATCAGAGAGAATCTAACACACTAATCTTACCAGTGGTCATAGCTGGAAAGGGAGGTGATCTGTATTATTTTTTACCTTGGTTGATTGCGGTGTTGAGAAGTTAAGCCAGGCAGGAACAAAGTCATGCTGCGCCATTTAGGTCCAGTGTCTCCCTTCAATAAAATGAGGCATCAAACCTCATGGCCAGGATCTGTAAATGAAAAGAGCATTCCCTGTTGTCTTTTCCAAACTGAAATAATAATACAGTTTATCTCCCAAAGCTCATCCTATGCAAATAGGAGGGTGAAAGCACTGTGGTATTTTGTATCGCACTTGAGCACCTTTTTTTTTCTCATGCCAAATTCATTCCTCTGATCAAAACAGGTAAGAACTTCAACATTCCCAGTTACTTCCTGTTTACAATTAACACACCCATGAAGTTCATGACAGAATGGGCGTGGAGGTGGGAAGAAAGCAGAACAAACGGCATAGAAAAGCCATACAATGCACAGACATAAAAACATGACAGAATTTGGGGTACAATCCTTTGTTGCCTCATGATCTACAAAGGGGTGATCACTGCATGCTTTATTCCAGAGGCTGTAAATCAAGTATGACCAACCAGTGATGTTAAGAGACATTCAGAGCAGATCAGAGACCTGAAAGATAACCTGTATGCCAGCTCCTGCACTCCCAAAGTAAAACTGTATCCAGATCCACCAGCTCCCATGTACCAGGGAATACCATATGCTGACACTGCTTTCCTAGCTAAGAAAGCAGATGATGAGGAACAGAACACAAGCTGCTGGAAGGATCTTAATGGAAGTTCAACTGAAGACCAGCAGAGGTGTCTCACCAACAAATCCAAAACAGAATCGTTCTTCCCAACGTATCATAGCAATTTTCACAGCTCAAAACAAGGGACATTTCATCGCTCTGTGGGACTGAATTCTGCCTTTTTGTGGAAGGTTCTCCAATCTAGCATTTTGCTTTATTTTTCAATTTTATCTATAAACAAGTCAACACTGTATAAGCAAAGAAGTAAGTACATCTGACCACCTACCCTGAGTTTGGGCTCTGCAGTCCAATGTCCTCAGTTTGTGTGCTTCAGTGACCTCTGGGTTCCTTCCTTCTCCAGTATTCTGGAAGGCCAGCCTTGAGGCAACAGTGCGTCTCGAAGCAGAGCACGAGAGGCCGCACTTCGTGCCAACTGTGCCCTTCACTCCCTCAGCTGCTCATTTTAACCTCTCTTTGCACTCTCACTACAAAAAAAAGATACCTAAGAAGGTAATTTATATTTAAAAAAGCCACGCCCACGTTCACCTCATTAACTTTCCTCTGGTCGTGGTAGTACAGAAGTCAGCCTTTACATTACAAAAAGGTTTGTCAAGTCTGCATGACAACATTCAGAGCAACATCATGGTTAATACTGAACAGATACACTCAAAGCTGCTGGACAGTACATGATCTGCAGCAGATCAACCTAAACACTGGAAAAAGGATGTTACATAAAAATGTTTGCCCTAAATGCTGAGATCTAAACAAGAAGCATCTGCTCAAGTGCTCTTAAAATATAAACTTCATTTTTATCACATACATCTGCTAAAAAAAGGTAAAGTATTTTAAAAAATGAATGTTAAGATATACTCTGGTCTTCACGTAACTTGGTAAACGCTCCACAGAGCTAAGCACTACTTGATATAAAGCTCAGAAGCAGGCACAAATATTTTCCCCGTTTTTCACCATTTACATGCTGAAACATAGGTCACATGAACCAAAAAAGTCAGGTCCAAAAATAATCTCTTCTACTCTATTTTTTGTAGACTGGGTGCTGCTTTTAAAGGGACACAATTATTCCACAAGAGCTTCTTGTTCTACAGTGGAGAGTTCACTTCTGGGTCATAGTCCTCTTCCATCAAAGAGGGGAGACAGGAACTGTAGTCACTATAAAAAACAAACAAAACTCCATCAATACAAGTGGCATAAACATGACAAAGTATGACTAAAGAGAAGAACAGAAAGGGAAACAGAGCAACTATAGTGCAAGTGCCAAAAGCTATTTGATCTCTAATCAAAACAAAACCTGAAATAATCTAATTTAAAAAAAGTCCCTGAAAAGGGCATTTTTATTTTTAAATGAATCACTTCCCCCGATTTAGTTCACAAAAGGGCAACAAAACCAAGCTGAATCAGAATAAAGGGAAGAGTGGAGAAACTGCTTGCAGCTGATGAAAGCGATTGCACACTTCATAGCAATTTAAAATCCTGCTGCTAAAATAATGAGACTCTAGGCAGCAGGTAGGCTTGGCCATTCCACATGCCCCATCTCTGTGTGCCCACATCATTCCTAACATGCTCCAATACAGCCAGACTCCCCTCTCAAGAGGATGGTGACACTAATACAACTGGTATTCCATTAACTTCTCCACAGAAAATACCACCACCAACAAAACTTGAGTTATTCTGCTGTGACCTCTTTTTCCTTGAACCATCTTACCTAACCAGAAGCAAACAGATAGTTTATTGCTCCTAAAACATCTGAGAAGTTTTATTACTGTTTTGATGGCATCAACTGTTTCTCAGGATCCCTTTAGGTGTGCCTTATTATGTCTTTGTATTCGACTTATCAGAGTCTGTTTTCTCTGTTTGGATGTGGTTTCATTCTTTCATCAGTTTTGGTTCTCACTGCACTTGTTATGTCATGCTTTACTGTAAGCATGTGGGGTTTGTTTTAAAGTTTTAAAGGTGATTTTGATCGATGCTCAAAATAAACACACACAGGGAACAGTAAAAGAATCATCACCTTTTATCCTCTGAGTCATCCCCTCTAATAAACCCCCTTGTTTTCATGTATTTTTTTCTTTCTGGAACTAGACGTTACTGTTGTGTAGAGGAGTTTGGAAAGATGGAAACACTTTTACACCTTAGCTATGAGCCATGAGCACATTTCTGGAGATAAAGTAAGAACAGGCAGCCTTACAACCCACAGAAACTACCAGTCAAGATGTGAAAAAAACCAGTGGTCATGATGCTACACAGTATTGACAGCCTGGGAACTTTCTGAGCATCCTACCCCACACCACGAGCTACCAAGAGTCACACACTGCAAACAACCAAGGTACTAATCTATAAAGACCTGTTTTAATCGTGAAGGGTAATTTTTCATTGTGCACAGGGACATAATGGAACATCTGCTGCAGACAGAACAGAGTTCCCATCATGCTGAACTCTACAAGTACAAAACTCCTTTAGATGTGACCTTCTCAGACTGCCACCAAACGTTTGAGCAGTAAGTAGAAGATTAAACAGGGACAAAGTCAATGCAATTGACTATATTTAAACAAGATACATTACCTTCTGAATAAATATGCTTGTCAGAACAAAATGTATAGTAGTTAAGCCATGTAAAACTATTAACAGAAGTCACATAATTTAAGAAGTTGATTTAATAAGCCTTGAGAACAATCTGCAGCAATGTGAAAAAGAGACCTAAAGAGAACAAAGCCCACAGAGAACTGTTCTCTGGATTTAAGGTATCTAGGTAAACAAACACCACAGAATTACAGTTCTGAAGTAAGAACCAGGTCTGAGTACACAACAAAAATAAAAACACCACAAAAGTACAATACCCAGGTTTCATTCACAAAACCAGTTCCCAGTACCTTTGGGGAAAGGCAATGGAAAAGAAAAGCACATCAACAGTTTGCAAAACTTGTATTGCTCCAAGGCTTCCTTTTATATTTGAGCACAGTCAAAACCAAGGTGAAACTTTCTGTAAAACTCCAAGCACCAATTTATAAATGACCTTGCAGATTTGGGTCTCCTAACCTGCTATTTTGCTATCACTGTGTGAGCGACCAGTTCACTAAGCAGCGTCTAACATGCACACAGACAGCGTAGTGCAGCTCCTAGACTTGTCTCCCTATTTCAGCAGGCGCATTCACCACTTTTCAGTCACTGCCTTCCTGGGCATGCACAAGCACAAAAAGAACAAGGGATGTGACATTCAAATGCAAGACATTTTGCTAAAGCAAAACCCTTGTTGGATGAAGTGCTGCAAATTATACTAGTACTGGAACCCTTTGGTCTCTGGGGTTAGACCCAGGCAGGGTTTTACTGCCCTCTCTCAGACCCACACTAAATTCTGTCCAACACCACATGTGCAACCTACCTGAGATCACTTCCATAACCTTCCACACTACTGACAACAGTAACATCAAAAAGTTTTAACAGGCAAAACCCAAAGTCTCTCAAATTACCTTCTCTGGCAACAACCTACAATAAATCCTCGAGAAACACAATGCAAGAACAAGAACAAATAGCATCAGAACTCCCAGGAAACTTTCTCAGACTTTTAAGCCAGAGTCTGTGCTACAGTTTATTACCAGTCAGAGCTTCTGTGTAAATCTATTCATTGGCTTTGTTTTTAGACACATTTATACACCTTTGCCTCCCAAATGAGAGTTGGCACAATTTACTTGTGCTTTGTGTAAGAGTCAACTTGTGGCTACACAAAATGCAAGTCTCAGTTCAGTGGGATGTTTTCTTGCACCACCAAAGTGCCCAACCACATTCTATTGAGTTTTTCGTGATACTCATGATTTTATACAACATACATGAATTCATCAAGTCACCTCTCTTCCAAACTAAGAGTATTCATGGAAGTCTTCTGAAGACCTCTAATCATCCTTACTAGCCTTCACCATATCCTGCAGATACGCTGTCACCGAAACTGCATAAAGTGTTCAGGTTGTGGGAGCTAAACTGTGCTTTTTTAAACTTTTCTCCCCAATATCTAATCCGTTCCCCCCCCCCCCATT
>VXBX01001596.1:484961-495164 GCA_013400415.1 Scytalopus superciliaris
CTACACAGAACTAAAATGACCTTTGCCAACTGCTCCGTTCTCATACTGCATTTACAGTTCAATCGAACTGATCTCTGCTTCACTACAGAAAACGCAAGGACAAAGATCATCAGTAGCCACTCCCAACTCCAGGAAAAAAAGGAAACAAAAGTGCTTGTCAATGCAAAGTTAATTAATTTTCTCTCTCCTTTTAAATTAAGAATTCAAATTTGAATTGTTTCTGGTAACACAAATCAGAAAGAAAAAAAAAAAAAGGGAGAAAATAATACAACTACTAATATCACTAAATGAGGCATTCCCTAAAGGCATACCTCCCTTCAAAACAATGAAATCTGCATTAATGAGCTTTGGTAAAAAAAAAAAAAAAGAAAAAGCCTGTCTGTCAGCTATCCCAAAATATTCTTCCACTGATCAAAATGAGTGTCTTGCAGTTAATCTAAGTATAAAAAACCCCCAACAAAACAACCCCCCCCCCGTATTAACACTTGTGTTCCACTTGTTAACAGTTCTAATTAACCTCTGAAAAATGATTTAAATGATAATTTTTACATGTAGCATTAGAAATGTCTAAATTGTTACTTCATAGCAACCTCTTTTTGTAAGATTTTATTGTTACAAAAGTACCTTTCCCCCTTGGTAAATGCTTAACTTTCATAACTAAATATTCCTCACTGTCATTTTACATGCAAGTAGAAGTGGTATTTATCACTGAGTCAAACAAAACTGTCAGGTGCTCTTTTACACTGCCAGATTTCATTGTATACTTGTCTAAACAAATATTAAAAACTGACATGAAAATGGAAGGAGCATACAAGCACATTCAATTTAAAGAGGAGACACAGACCACAGTAAAGAAACATCTGTAGTCTGAGACAAACCTCCATTCTCCAGTACACCATCCATAAAGGTCTTGCTGTACCATAGCTGAATGGAGATGACCAGCTGTTTTCAGTCCTCTGTTAACTTTAATATCTGCTCCTAACAGAGACTCCATCAGGGTTAATCTCCAAAGCAGTGGTTCTAAAGCTCTGATTTGCAAGCTGAGCTTTCTGATACACCCGACAGTGGGAACGAAGGAGGTGTTCAATATGTACATTGACCAGAACATGAGACCAGAGAGACAAGCTAGAGACAATCAAAGCCACTGAGCACTGAAATTACTCACTGGAAATGGATCAAGATGTTTCAGAAGTCCTAAAAGGAGCACAGGCTACCCTTCGCAGCGATGCGTTTCTCCTATTGCTTCCTCTTCCATCTCCTCCTGCCTTGGCCTACAAGACTGTAAACCCCGACAGGAAGCAGAGCCTGCCCTGAGTTACAGGGCTGCCTGCTCCAGCACCCCACCTCTCTGGCAGTACCTGGAGCCAGGGCCTCCAACCTTTGTCCACCTTACGTACTGCAGTGCATGTTTCTGAAATGCACATATTTTACTGGGTGATTTTTCTGCCTCACTGTACCCTGCAAACCTCCCCGGGTCTCTTCAACCCTGCTGTCTACAATCCTGTTAATTACAGCCTCTAATTCAATTTCTCCTCTCCTGCAACAGCAAATCACAAAGACGTGGAGCCTCTAGTGGAAAACCAGTATAAAAGTAAACTTTTACCCTTCATTACACATTTATCAATCCAGTTAACAGCAGCTGTAAAAGGTCACAAGGACAACACTGGGTTATCCTCACCACAATTTCAGTTCGCTGCATTTCTATCTGTTACTCTAAATAAAACATGTTTACTTAAAAAAAAAAAAAAAGGAGAAATTTGTTTTTCTAACCAGCCAAGTCTCAATTTGGATTTCAGCAATATTCCTAAAGATCAGATGTCAGCTGGGTTGCAAAAGCATTCCCAAAAATTAGTGAACAATTTAATGGATGCAGAAGGCAGAACAGAATTTACTTCCCTCATCAAATTTCTTTCTGTGAAGCTCTATTAAAGTTATTTAATCAAGCAGATATGTCTAAACATTCAAAACAGTTCACTTTCCACTTTGTCACCCTTCAGAGTAGTGTCACTGACTAGTGTATGTTAGTTTATGATAAAGAATTAATACCATATGCATTCATTATAATATGATCTTTTTCTAACAACTTCTGATTCACCCAACACATTCACAGAAATAGAGTCAGTCTGAAGCCCAACCAAGGAGTCAAAAGCATGCTACTGATTTCCTTAAGGATATAAAAAAGCCTCACATGAAATTTCATTATCCAGTTATCCAGAATAAAAACCCCAAAAGCCCCAAGAAGATGCCTTGGTCTTACTACCATAAGCATTTTATGAATAAAATAATCATATTTGGGCACACAGCCTTAAAGATCCTCAAGGTTCAACACCCCTGCCATGTGCAGGGACACCTTCCACTAGACCTGGTAGCTCAGAGCTCCATCCAGCCTGGCCCTGAACACTCCCAGGGATGGGGCACCCACAACTTCTCTGGGCATTCTGTGCCAGTGAATTACATATATAATGTAATTGTAAATCTTGCTTCAACTCTGCAAGTATTACTAGGCCTTGCTATAGAAGATACAAGTGCAGCATAACTAGTGCAACAGCCATGGTAACAACCGGCGAGCTGCGTCTTCACAAGCTGAGATCATTTATTTGCAGTTCACCTACATACAGTATCTACAAAACAAACTTCCTTCCATTTTGCTTTCACTTCCATTAATACAACTGTCTAGACACACCTTCAGTCTATCTACATGACTGAAAAACAGCTACCTTTGGAGAGGACAAATGTAGATGTTCCGGAATGGCATGTACGACTGGTAGTGCTTACACAGCTGAGGCATTAAGAACCAGAATAACTAAATCACAGATATGCCATCATTACTTGTTCTTTCCATTATATCAAACAGCCCTCCAAAACGGTTACTCAAAGATACAGGACATCATACCATGTTTTCTAGAATTATAGAAATACTTGCCCATTTTAGGATGCTAAATGATGGATTAAAATGTTAATCATGTACTAAACCACAATCTTCCCAAATACAGATATTAAAAGTTTTAGTGAAAAGCAGCTATTACTGAAAGATTAACACCTTCTTTTTCAAGTTTAAAGCAAATGAATCTATCTTGCAGAATCATGAGAACTGTTTTGTGTTCTAGAAACAACACTGCAAATCTACATATTCCAAGATGAAAACATGCCAGAAGCTTGCCCATACAAAAGTTCTTCCAGAGTAAGAGGCTATGGGTGGGGGAAAATCATACTGCTACATACCTGACCACTTATGCAAACTAGATGAGTAACTTAAATGAACATACAGACACATCTATGTCCTAAACTCCTTTTCCATACTCACAGTCCTCCTACTGACACCTCACACAGCTCTGCTTCACAAACAACCTGTCCCTTTACCTACTTACTCTCCACTTCTCCAAGGTCACGCTGACCTAATCTTACGTCCTTCAAGATTTCTGGACAAAAACATGCTCCCACACAACCACAGACCATACAGAGCCTTAACAGCCTGCTCTTGTGAATACAGACTGAGATCCAGAGTGCAGCGGGTAAGGAGATGAGTTTTTTCTTTCATAACGGCAATCAAGGATGAAAGGGCATACAAGAGTAACAATCACAGAAAAATAACTTCTAGGACTGTAATATAGGAGAGATTCTTCAACAAACAAGAGAACACCACTGACAAAAACATCACCTTTAGAAATGCTATGGGCTGATTGATACCTGCCCTCCAAGCCTCAGCTGATCCAAGTTTCTGCCAGCAAGGTTACCACATCACTACTGGGTCAACACTATCAGAGCACTGAGGAAACCACAGGAAGCAAAGCCAGCAGGCTTGTCTTTGGAGCAAGTCGTATTTAACTAAAAAGCCCAAAGCGTATTTTGGAAAAGGCAGCATCTGGGGAACCTGTACAGAGGCCTGTGTAAGATGATAAGCCTTCTCTGAACCTCACACCACAAATGAACCATTCCAATGGGTTTTGGTGAGTTTACTCATCAAAGTACCTAGAGGACCAGATAAGGTCATTTTAAACACGTAAAATCTACAAGGCTCAACTCTTCAAAAAGCACAGAGCACAGACATTCTAGATATTACGCCTTCCAACAATTATTCCTGGATGTTTTACATTTTGCAGGTGCTGGCAATACTGTCATCCTTTATGCCTCTCTCCTGTGCCTCTTAAGATTCCACTTCCCTCCAGTGACCCTTTACCTGTCTAGTGCTGTCAGAGAACTGCAGTATTTACCTGAAACATTAAAACTCCTCTCTGCCCTGCCCTGCTGCAGGGAGTAATGTTCCAGGGATTCTACACACCCCTCTTAAACAAGTGTATCTGTTGACACTATACTAGTGATACAAAACCAAGAAACACATTTTAAATAGTATTAGGCTTCAAATGTGAACAATGTGCTGAACTTTCAAACGGCTTTAGCATTTATTAAATAAGATATTTTAAATCTGGAGATGGGATTCTGCTCATTTTAATCAAATCCAAAGGTCTTTTTGCTCTTGAAAGGAATGAAATCAAACATCTATTTCGTAGTGCACTTTGATCTATAGACCTTTAGCGAGTATCTTAAGCCAAGATAAGGCTCTGTTCTATCCAAAACCTTGTCATGGCTGCCTTTAAAGGTACCACTCTCCTCCCCAAAACCTCCTGACAGAATGAGTGAAACAGCAATGAAGAGCCCATTTGTAAAGTCTGCCCAAAGGAACAAAGTGACTGGTACTGCTCAGTGGCACACACCAGGATAATGTTCCTCATCATCAGGAAAGAATTGCAAATATGTAATTACTGGCTTATCCCTGCTGCAAGCTACATACCTCCTGCCTACCTGCCTTCCAGAGATGGGGACAGAGCCTAAGCAGAAGTGAAGTAAGAAGTTCTTCAGAACTCAAAAAAAAAAGAGGGGTAGTTCCCACTAAGGATATTTTACAACCCAGTGTTTTACCAGGTTTATTATTGCTACTATAGCACATTTACATTTAAATAGATTCTGTTGGAGCAGAGAAAAACATATTTCCTTTGGAAAAGAGCATCAAATGCAACCAGATTATTTATCAAAAATATTTGTGTCAAGGGAAGAGAGACTCCAAATGAAGTAGAGGGAAGTACAGATCTGCATTCCAGATGAAGGACAAGGAAGAAATAATTTGCAAAGAGGAAGGAGAATAAAAAGTCAACAAAGAAATAAGAGATCATTCTCCTAACAACTACCATAGTAATTCTTCCCCTCAATACCACTACCTGAGTCCTATAAGACCAGTACTACAAACTGGGAAGGGAGGTAAATTCCAATGATTGGTACTTCCCTCTCAAGACAACACACCCAGACTGAGGGATAACTCATACCCTCTCTGCCCCTCCCAGCGTGTGGATTATTTCCCAACCCTTTTACATCACGACAATATGATCAAACTCCGCATTTATTTCTCTCTGACCAGGACTTGACAAAGACTTGTTCACTCAGCACTTTTCAGCATGTGTACAACACCTGCATTACAGTTTCCCAAGTTTACACTGCCTGCAATGGTTTTAATTCCACTAGTTTAACATTTTCAGCACTTTCTCTGATTGAGAAAGCATTAACAAACATCAGTGCAGAAAAGTCACCAAAGACAATTCAGTTTAAAGCAACTCGTATACATACGAAACAAACTGCAAAAATAATACATAATCCACTTGTTTGGTCTTGGCTTAAAGAAAAAAAAAAAAGTGGAAAAGTGATCCCTAATCCTAATTAGTGATCTAATGATTTGCTGCAGCTGGGGGATATATCCTCTTTGTGTGTTCACAGTGTTTTGCTGGAGCTTTCTCTATGATCTAGTCTGTGAAACTCCTACAGACAAAATAAAATGAGGAGTTATGGACAAGGTGTTGTCCAGCTGGTTTAAGCTTTGTCTTTAGATCTTGCAGAGAGTTGCCATGCTGCTCTTCTGCAGGTGCACCGTGCAGACCAAGAGTTAAACAATGTCATTCCTCTATCCTAGTGTCCTACAATAAACTAGGGGAAACTAGCAAAACCTCTGTGTGAAAAAAAAATAAAAATCTTCAGAGGTTGCATAATTCATCCCCTTTTCCTGAGGTTTAAAAGAATTTAGCTCTACCCTCTTCCATCACATGTCTTTGACTATCAGCTAAGCAATGCTCCCCTTCACCAATTTGTACAGTGATCTTCAAGCTGCAGAGGCCCAAAAATTAATCCTAAAGTGTCTCAAAACATACCAGAAAAATGACTTTGTTATCAGCAGACTGGGGTTCATTATGAAGCTATACATACCTCCACTGGAATATTTTTCTGGTAGCTGCAAATCAAACTAAATTAGCATACCAGCATTTTCCAGCATATCCCTGGGTTTGGTTATTCTTCTGGCTTGAAAGCCTGGCCCTGTATGTAATGCCTCACCTAAACACAGCCTGCTGCAATTTCAACCCATATCTACTTGTTTTACTCATGATGGATATGGCAAGCTGACTAAACTCTCCTTGCAGATACTTTTTTCAGGACATCTTTTCTGCAATCCAGTACTTCAGTATTCCTTGATTGAAAGGCAGCTTTAGCAGGTGGGGTTTTTTCCCCTGGGGAAGTCCCACAGACCACCCTGTATCTCAGCACTGTTTGGCAGAAGAAAAAGGATAGAATATCATATTCTGGGATCAAATATAGTCACACTTCTAAAAAAAAACAAAAAAAAAAAACAAACAACCCACCCTCAGCCAGTCAGATTTTACTGTTGAAGCTCCAAGTTTTTAAGTTCAAAGCACCAATGATGAGAAAAGTGACGTGACCCACCTACCAAGCATGACAGCTTGCAGGCAGCGACAGGATGTCAGAGCTGCCTCCCAGTTACACCTGCAGGCAACTTTTTTAAGCTGCTTTATATATCACCTGCTGATGTCTGATGATACACATTGTACAAAACCATTCTAGAGCTAAATAATCCATTTTTTCCCCCAATCCTTACTCAGAGTTTCTCTTTTTTTGCAGATCTTGTTACACAGCCATAACTTTCCCAAGTATGACAGTATCACAAACTGAACAAGGCAGTTGCTGCTGAAGACCTACAGCTCCTCAGCAGAATGGAGAAACTGCTTCATTACCTTACTTTAAAATGCTTCTATATGTTCCAGTATGACAAGGGAATTTTCGTGACAGCGATGCTGCTGACTCACAATAATTTAGGAACCACTACAGCCCTCAGATACTCCCCACAGAACTGCTGCCCAGCCAGCTGCTATTTGTCTGCGTAGGCAATACACCAAAACACAGTAATTTGAACCCATCTACACCAGGATGGCTAAAACCAATGCTACTGATTTCAGGCCATTTATTCAATTTGTCAAGATCACATCATCTGTGTGTTCAGTAGGAACATTATTTCAAAACAGAGAAGTGAAACTACCAAAAAGTACACGACCCAGGACAGACTCTCTGATGTGAGCACGCTTCCCCTGAGCATAGCCAAGTCCTGCCTTTTTCTAGGTGTTGTGAGGGAAAGTGCTCCTCAACTCTTCAGCATTCTGGAACTTCTCCCATCCCCAGAGGCACTCAGCTCACTAAATACTGTAGGATACATTCCATAAGGCCCAGTCAACCTGAAGACATTAAAGTTATCATTAACCTGTTTCTCTACTTTTAACTGGAGTTCAAAGTAGGGGAAAGACAGTTTTCCCAAACTAACAGTCAAGATCATAACACATTCAGCATTTTCAGGATGAGAGTTCCTAGCTGAGTTTTTTTTAAGATTAACATCAAAGGTCTTTTCAGACCATCTCATGTGAGTCCTGATTAATCCCTTGATGATGGATGACGCATTGTAACACAATGGCAAAACACTCCTCTCTGCTGAAAGGCTGGAGACCTGTTGTAATCTTTACCATACAAATTCACAGCAACTTGGTGAATACCAGTAATTTCCGTGCCCAGAATAATACCATATACCTCTCTGTCAGACTCACTCGTTTATTTACAAGTTAATTGTTCATCACAGACTGAAGATGACAAAATTCCAAGAGTGACGCTCATTGCCACGTGCTCTGTATGTGGCAACTGTGCCATGGGGGTCACACAGATATCCAGAAAAGCCATTCCTGCCACCCTAACCCTCTATCCCCAGTTATCCCCAGTTGCTGCTGGCCCTTACTAGGCTTGACACTGTCTACCTGAACCTAGAACTGACATTGAAAATAAAACTGCTCCAAGGGAAATGAAATTAAAATTCTTAATTTCTTCCTGTATTGAAAAAGGGGGATTATTCAACCAGGAGCATGCATTTAGACAACATTGTACACACCCACTTCTTTTCTTAAGGCACCAACATAACACCATGAGGCTGTGATGCTCCTTCCAAGGTGGAGGATAAAAACAGTGTAAAACACCGAACTGGAAGTGATCACAAGATTCAAGGAGGAAAAAAACCCAACCAAACCAACACTGCCATTTTTTCCTAGAATGACTGTAAATCCCAGCAAACCGTAAACTTCAGCAGCTTCCGGTGAACTCTCTTGTGAACAACAGTCCCCAACACACAAGGTCATGGACTGCAAAATATTTCTTTCTGAGCATCATTTACTGCAGAAAACCTCAGTTCTGTTTGGCTGCACCGGTTCAAAGGATTTTTGTTAAGCCAGACCTTGGAAGTGCAACTATTTCAGATTAGTCATTTTATGGAAGTGCACACACCAACACTTTGTGAAACTGTTTTGCTGTTTAAACACAGAAACATCTGCGTGGCATAAAGTGTGAAAACTCTTCTCCCCACAGTTTTGCAGGAACTGAAATAGTTAAGCACACTTTAGTCCAGAATTTCCAGTTTGAAGTGATACAGCCTGACCACTAATATCTATGATTAATTAAGCCAATATGCTTCCCTTCCCACTTACTGCCATGCTCACAGCCCTGCGAACCAGCCCTAGAGCTCTGAGGCCTGCACAGTGTTTGCACACACATGTATGGGGCAGTGGACAATTAGCCACTATCAATCTGTACCTAAGTCCACTCCCAAAAACATAATTTATCTTCTGACCATACAGTAACTCATTAAAGTCTGGCACATTTTTCACAATAACATATTAAGTTACAGTACACAAGTTAAACAACATCCTGGCATTCATGAAGTATTCTGAGCAGGACCACATTTCTGCCAACTTCACTGCTTTTCATCAAATCTGAGGAGCAAAGAGCACATGCACTTCAGTTACTCTTGCTGAAACAAAAGCCACATGATTTAGTTGGCATCCTGGTCACTATGTAAGTGACAGTAAAATGTCTACTTACATTGCTGAGTTTGCAGAACAAAAACTAAACCACTCCTGCCTCTACAAATAAATTAACATAAAACTTAAAAATCCCAAACAAACTTCCTGATACACACACTACTTCATCAACTGCAAAATTCAGTAGCTCTGACTCTTGCCTGGGTAAGTTAGAGCAACAGTCATTCCCCCCAGTTGTGTTTCTACAAAGCCATAAGGAAAACCTGTGTCCACAAAGAGAGGTGCTTTATGCTTCAGCTCTACTGAACAGTCAGCCCTGTTCCAACCTCTTCCTACAGACAAACAAACAAAGCACACCCCGGACTACACTTCACAACCAAGTCAATTCAGCAGTTACACAACTAACTTCAAACAACTTGTAACACTGACATTAAATAAAAAAAAAAAAAGTTTAACTCTCGAGCCAACAGTTTTTTTCATTTTGTAAAGGTAAGAAGAACTACATTTTCTGACATCCCACACTCCTGAACAAATTCACAGATCCAACCACAGCATTTTTCTGTATTAAAAATAAGCATCCCACAACTCTTGAAATACTGTTTACATGTCATGAACATGCTAGTGCATATTATTTTTTCTCCAGTGACTTGATTTCCTAATTTAAAACAGGAATTTCAAGAGACAGTAACACCACTTGTACAGAGCAGTCACATCTGTGGGACAAGGTGACCATACCCTGCCAAATATTCTCAAAGTATTCTTCCTAGCATTCAGAAAGCATGCACTTGCATTTGATTTGTTGTATTTCACATCTGCATTCTGCTCCTCATATTTCTGAGACACCCTCAGAAAAAACAGGACTTGATTTTTTTTCTGAAATGCCATCTGTTCCCTGCATATTTTCCCTTTAGGTCCTCATATGATAACTGCAATGGAAACTTCTATGTCATATAGGATTAAGGCTATAAAACAGATGAATATAAAATGCAGAGGTTGCACTTTGGTACTAATAGCTGTAAAA
>VXBX01001596.1:496452-507718 GCA_013400415.1 Scytalopus superciliaris
GGCGGTGCCGCCGCGGACTGCGAGTCCCAGAAGGCCGCGCGCCCCGCGCCGCGCAAGGCGGCCGGCGCCACGCCGCGGGGCACGCCGGGAGCTGTAGTCCGCCCCCGGGAGGCTCGCACACACGGACAGCCAGAGCCGCAACCCCGCGGGCAGCAGAAGCCCCTGGCGCTCTCCGGCCAGACCGACCGCAGCCCTCGGGCTCGGAGAGAGCGGCGCCGCTGCCCCCGGGCTCGGCGGAACACGATGGGCCGCTCCCGTTCCCGCCCGGACCGGCAGCACTGAGCCACTTCCTGAGGCACCGGAAGCTACCTCAGCGTGTCCCGCCCGGTCCGCCGTGGGCGGCGGGGCCGCTTCACCCCCCGGGACACACACACAGGGCCGCTCCTCCCCGCTCTCTGTCCCTGCCCGGGACACACACACAGGGCCGCTCCTCCCCGCTGTCCCTGCCCGGGACACACAGCCACCCTTCCCCCGGAGCAGCAGGGCCCGCGCTGCCTCCCCGGTGAGTGTCGTCTCCTCGGCACGGAGCTTTCCTGCAGCTTGGGATGGGATGGGATGGCCTTTCCAGGCCCTTTTTTTGGCTAAAGGATCGCTTTTTCCTCCCGTGAGGAATTGCTCGTTTCTCAGCGCTGTGCAGCCTTGTGTCCCTCGAACGGGAGGCCATCGCCTGTTTGCTGATCTTTAATCAAAAGTTGTTCTTGCAACAGCTCTTACGGCTTTAGGCTTTCAGTTCATAAAGCTGCCTGAAACTAAATATCCTGTGCTGGGCAAGTACAGGTTGAGCACATATGTGAATTATGTATCCGTCTCTTTAAATATACACCTGTAAGAGCCTTGCATTTGTTTAGGCTTTGCACATAAGTGAAATGCATGTTCACGAGTGAGTTTTGGGCATAAAACCAGCTCAGTTGCTCGTCACTTTCAGACCTTCTCATGAATTTTTCTGTTTTAGGACATTGATAAAACAAATATGTTTCCTCTCATGCAACGAAGCTGCTTCCACATGTCTTTCAGAGTGAGTTACTGAAACCTTTTTTTTTCTGTCTGGTTTTTATTTAAGAGTAGACTAGCAAAAGATATGATGGAGCTTTGACAAAAAAAGGGTGACTTCCATTTGGAGTGGACACGTTTATCACTCTGGGAGTGTTCCTGGTTTCTACAGCACCTTTAGGCAAAGCTGTTCCCTTTATAAAATGAAATTTTATTGTCTTAAGGTCTTTTATTCCTCTTACTCTTTAGTAGTGGGGGGATAATAGTCTGTTTCTGGAGTGACCTTGTCCTGCTTCTGCAGGAGATTATTTTATGTTTTGCTCTGAAAAGGACTGATATATCTTAAATGTTCCTCAAGAATGCATGTGTGGGGGGGAAGGATAAGTGGGTGTACAAACCTTTTGCCGTGAGTAAGGTTTGCTCACTCACCCTGGAGAGCCCAGTTCTCTTCACCAGCTGCATCAGGTCCCTTCCTTAGCTCAGTTAAAAACATCTGGAATCCAAGAGGAGGGACAGCTGTGACGTGACCTGACCTGGAAAGCATCTTGGTACAGTATTCCACAGGGAGCTGAGGGGACTGCAGGTCTAAGCCTGCACTGTGTGGTGCTCAGAACAAGTTTTGTGCTTGCAGCTCCAGAGGTTGACTGGTCCCAGACTGCTGCTCTGTGGAAAGAATGAGACAACTTGGTCTTCCCTCGGCCTCTGCCTTTGGAGAGTTGTGTGTCCTCTCTCAAGATCTTCAGTCCTCAAACCAGCATCAGTTTATTCAACCCAGCTCCAGCCTTTTCACACCTCTCTCACGTTCTTCAAGAAGAAAGCCCGTCCAGAGTCTGAGACAGAAGCACAAAAACCAAAGGAATCACTGAAGGATGCTCCCAAGCCAGCCCTTTACTTAAGCCTGGCAGGGCTGGTCCCCTTTGTGACCATGCCACTGGCAATGGCCATCCAGGGCACCTACTACCCAGAGGTGGCATTTGCTCAGGTCACCTATGGGGCTGTAACAGTCTCTTTTCTGGGGGGAATGAGGTGGGGGTTTGCCCTCCCGGAAAACAGCCCAGCCAAGCCAGACTGGCTGAACATGGCTAATGCCACAGTTCCCCCTCTGCTTGCCTGGCAGGCCTTGCTCTTCAAAGATGTCACTCTGGGTGCAGTGATGCTGGTGCTGGCCTTGGGGATAGCACTGCATTATGATGTTGCCCTTCTCCCCCCCTACCCGAGGTGGTTTAAATTACTGAGGGTGTGGGGAACAGTGGTGATGGTGTTATCCCTGTTGGCCACTGCAGGACTGAAGCTTGTTTCAGAGGAGCAAAGGCGTGAAGGCAGAAGTAAATTGCAGAACAGAAATTAATGAATCAATAGGGAAAAGATATTGCCTGCCATTAAGGTATTTGTATGGAGTACCAGGAGAAATAAAGAACTGATTTGTGCGTAGAAGTTATGATGGCAGGGATCAAGATGCTTATTCTCAAAGCAAACTTAATTTTCCTACTGATTTTCAAGTTGGTTTGGGAGGGAAGGATTGCAAATAGCAATGACTTCCAAGGCAAGCAGGAGTCTGTCCTTGTCCATAGAACAAAGCATCACTTGGGTGAGATATTGTCATAGGAATTTCAAATGGAGATTCAAAATGATATGGGTATGAATGCTGTAGGCTGAATTATTAAAGCATCTGGTTTAACTATGACGTGTGATCATGTTCTGAGGTGGGGAGGACAACTGTGTGATCATACAGAGTAACAAGGTGAAAGAAGTTGTAGTTCAGTGTTTAAAGAAGCAGCAGAGGATTATGCACAAGCACATCCATGTCCAGTTGGTGTGTTGTGGAATGAGACTTCTTTATCAGCTGAGAAGGTGCTGAAAATCACAGATAGTTTGGGTTGGAAGGGACCTTAAAGAGTATCTCCTTCCTACCCCCCTGCTATGGACAGGAGTACCTTCCACTAGACCAGACAGCTCCATCCAGCCTGTACATAATGTCGGGTGAGAAAGGACAGGTGAGGTTTGTTTGCAGGGCAAGCCAAGGTCAGCACTCACCTGAAACGTGTCAATTCAGTTGCTGTGCTGGAGTGAGGAAAACTGAAGGGGGAGCTTTACATCTTTGACAAGGCACCACAGGAGACAGAAGGTCAACTTCCTGCTCAGACTTACTGAAATAAAAAAGGATACTTGGGCCACTTGTTCCTAGATTTTGTTTGGAATTAGGGCTGCCTAGCAAAGGAAGCTGCATGCAATGTAGCCATAAAGATCTGTCGTACTCCTAAATTAAAGAACTATCAGCTGATGCTCTACACACAGACAGAGGTATGATAGGACACAAGGGATTAGTTAAGGGGATTGTAAGTAGTTTGTGTCTTCTCCCTCCTAAGAATCCATTTATTTGAGCACCCAGAACAGGTACCAGTGGACCTGGAGGCTGCAAACACTCCGTGATGGATCTATTACTGCAACCCCTGCAGCAGCATATGGTCTGTACTGAAGCCTTCCTAACACACCATTTAGTGGAGGAAGACATAACCTAAGTCACATGGATTCTGTCCTCTAGTCTCACTTAACCTCAAGAAAATAATGAAAGTTTATATGAGGATATTTATTGTAATCTTTTAATTGGAAGTATTTAAGTACAGTGTAAGATGCAAGAAAGCTGGAAAGTTTCAGGACCAGATAATCCTCATAGTTCTACTGAATCACAAATCTTCATTGTTCTACACCAAATAAAGTACATATTGTCACTTAAAGTTTGTCTATTCATTCTGCAAAGAGCAGATGTTTAAGAAGCCTGTCTGTCGTGGAGGTAGAGCCATCTTGTATGACATTGCTGAAACAGCAGCTCTGTACACCAGTCTCTCCCTTTTGCAACCTGTCAACCTTTGTATGTTAACAGCATCATGCCTCTGAAGCAAAAATATACTTCAGTATCTTTTAAAACATACTGAATATAAAGGAAATAAAATTGAGTTTATGAACTGAAACGTTTTTTGTGTTCTTTCTTACTTAGACACGTAATTTTTTAAAGATGGGTCCAGAGCAGAGTCCTGCGTTTGGCTTGATTCAGTGAAAATATCAGAGACCATAATCAGCTTCAAAGTTCCATTCAAACATAGAATCAGCTACAAAGCCTGGAGAAAGTAATTCCACTCAACTGCAGACTCCCTCCAGCTCCATTAAATCAGGAAGTTCATGAGTAGGGATCAGAAGTGAACTCCTAGTTCCCAAACTAATAAAATACAAAGTAATGTTTCTCAAATGGTTCCATAAGAGACCCTGAAATGTAAAGAAGAAAGCCCAAGAAATATGACCTGTAATTTCATCCCACAGAGTCTGAACAGAGCTGGCAAGGCAACCAGACTCCCAAGAAGTCTGAGTGATCTTACACCGAGAAGAGACATACTTGAATGCTTTACTGCAGAAGTGTGTTACTTGCACCATTCAAAGAGCCACAATTTATAACCAATCTTTTCCTAGTGCCCTACTGGGAAACAGGACTTCCAACAAAAAGAAAAAAGGACCTATTATATGAAAATGGCCGCGATACACGAATGCAATCTATTCAAGAGCACTCCACAGTCAGTTCTGAAAATGTATTTTATTATGAAAAGCTGTTTAAAACAAGCTAATACTTGAAAAAATAGACATTAATTCAGACATATAAGAAATCCTCTGAAGTAAAAGCACACACAATATTATAGAACAATTAGAGAAACAAACTCTCCATTCTGTAGCACGATTTAGCCCAACCCTATGTCAGATTTTAAAATCTAGATTCTGAAGGTACCTGCAACACTCACCTTGGAGGGTTTGATTCCTGTATTAATTTGTTAATTTTACACAGGGCGTAGGGACATAAACAGCATGAATGTTCCTTTGTCTACACAATGCAGGCTTCCTGTTTTGTGACATTCCAGTTGTGGTTTTGTGTTCCAGAATAACACTGTCTATCAGAGTTCAAGCAGCCTCACTTCAGACTCCATGCAAACCATCCACAGCTGTGCAGAAAATGCAGTCGGTGTGCAAAAAGCAACTTCAAACATGTTAATTAAATTCATCTAGGAAAAACTCCAAACTCCTTGTGGTATTATTCTGCTAGGTGTATCTGAGCTAAGTACAAACTCCTCAAGAGCACAGTGATAGATAGCATCACTTTAATGCTGAATGCAGCTAATTCTATCACAAAAAGCTCCATTGGCTCCAATTTGAAAGGCAAGATGTAGTGAAGGTGAACGTGTGTTCCTTGCAGAGCAGCAAGTGTTCCAATGCCAAGTCTCAGCATGTGTCACACAGAGTAAAAACACATTTAACTATGGGGGGGCAAAAAAGGGAGAGGTGAAAGGCTTTCCCTAAGTTTTTATGCTAAGAGCGGTCCTAAACAGAACAGCAAATCTCACTAATAGCATTTCCATTTAGAATTCAGCAAAACTTACACAGAAAGGGAGCTCTACTGTCATCGCTGACACCACTGGAAAAAAAAAAGCCAATGCTGAAATGGAATGACATTATTAGAACGGTGAGGATAACCTCCCAAAATAGGAAATTCTCAGCCACTCAGCATCCAAGGTAGTGGAGTAACGAGAAAGTAAATATCCAATTTGTATTTAATGCCCATCATGTTCAGGAGCAGAAAAGGGGCTCAAATGCATCAAGTCATAAGTACAAACACCAAGTCTTGCCCCTGTTGTCTTCTCTTCCTTGTTTTCCACCAGAAAAAGACAACTAATGCCATCCAAATCGCCCATCTGATCTTATCTACAGGTAACTCCTTGCTGTCTATAGTAACCCTCTGCCAGACTGCAAGAGCAGCTAAAATGCCAGCTTTGGTGCACCTGCGAGAGTTAACAACCCGATTAATGTCTCTAATATGTTGGAATTATTTCTTCAGATTTTTATGGGGAAAATTCACCATTTATTTCAGTGAGCTTAATCCAGTTATAAGAGGCATTCCTACTCTTAGCAGACTACTTCCCCAGACAGGCACTGGATAAGCCAATTTACTTTGAAGGGCTTTTCCTCTTGCTCAGGAAAATCCCTCTGATCTAATTCTCCACTGAAGCTGCTGTGTAAAAAGAGGCTTCTGGCCACTGAAACCGGAAATCTGAGGAGACAGATTTACTCATTCCTTCAAGGAGTTTTCTTCTTTGTGTCTTACAGCACAGCCACACCTCCTTCGCAGCGGCTGGTGATCATGTTGGCAATTTCAGTCCAGCTGTCCATGTGAGGGTTATAAACTTCAACGGAGTCAGAGGTTACTGGAGCAGCAAAATCAGGACTGGGAGCTCGGCCTCCCGAGGCATAGAGAAGTCCATTCACAGCCACAACACAGACACCAGCTCTTGGCATCTTCATTGGTGCAACTTCAACCCACTTTTCCTAAGGAGGAAGTGAAAGAGTCAACAAGTAGTTTTAGGGCAAGCTCCAATTCTGATAAAGTAACTTTTAAAGCTTAAAGACTCAAACACATACAAAGAACACTGTATACACTTCACAGGCTCAGATATGGTATGTGTACAGTATCAAGAGGATTATCAAGCCAGGAATGACAGCACTTTCACAAGGGGTCCAAATCGTGTTAGTCACTAAAGAGCAGATCCCATACTGTCTGTACACAACACTTTCTTCAGTCACTGCAAGATGCAGTCTGTCTCCAAAACAGAGAATGGTACAGTTTGAGGTGGGAAATAAGGAAAACTAGATTCCATTCAGAAAATAAACAGATTGGCACACTGGATTATGTTCTGTTTTAAACAGTAGCTACTCTTGCAAAGAGCATCACAGAAACATGAGCAGTAGCAGTCAGGAATAATTTCTTATCTTATTTTAGTGATGCTGAAATACCATTTTGATGCAGAAGAAAGATCCTCAACATTTCAGTGAGTTTTTTCTATTAAATAAGACTATTGACCTTTTTATTGCAGAGGAAGGATCTGTCCTCTTACCTTAATACCTCAAGTATTTACCGAACTACATTATATCTGTGCATGGTTAAACCATGACAACTAGTTAGGACAGACCCTGAGATCACCAAAGCTTGGTTTCACTCAAGATCACCAGCCAGCAATGAAAACAAAATGCAATTCCCAGCTTTTCCTTTTTAAAGAAGGGAAGCAGGCTACCTCTGTAGCATTTTACACAAACCTGACGCAATCTGCATTTATGAAAGGAAGGGACTAAACCATACCTCTTCAAACGAGTATCTTTCTACACTAGCAAGTGCATCCTGAGATTCATTCCAGCCTCCCACAGCATAGATGCAATCGTTGAGAGCAGCCACACCAAGGTATGCTCTCCGGGTGCCCATTGGAGAGAGCTCAGACCAACGCTTAGATATTGGGTCGTAGACTTCAACAGAACGCAGCTCTACTCCTTCACTGCTGATGCCACCAACAACATAAATCAAACCTGTGGAAGCAGAGTTTCTCCTCTGTTAGCTTTCATAAAATGACTGTCACAACAAAGGTTTCAGCCTGACATTAAGACGGCTTAAGAATGACAGAAAAACCCTCCTTTTGTTCAGTAGCAGCTTACATAAACCTTTTGCATGTGTAACTTGAAGCTCGAGCACCAGAAGCTCTGATGAAAGAAAAAATTAATTAAGTGCAGGGGAAGGAATTCAGAAGGTTGAAGATGCTGACCAGGCCTGGATCAAATACTTAATAGGCACATTTACTGACCAAGTCTTTAGACATGTCTGTCTCAACCTGTAGCAACTCCTCAAATTGTCACAAAGAAATTGTGACACACAGAAATTGTCCCACACAGACCTAAATACGTAAGGTAAGTAAAAGCAGTATCAGAAAAATCTGCTTTCATGAGATTAAAGGCAGAAGATAAGAGAAAACTTTATAGTCTTTGAGTTCTGCAGAATTAAAAATATGGTACTAGAAGAACAAACAAGTGAGGCACAAGCATGTGTGACTGACAGCTCAGTTCAAGACAACAATAAGAATTCATGACTGACACATAAAGCTGCAAAATCCAATGGCTATTGGAACTATTTATGGATACAAACTTAACAATACTCACCCTGCATTTCACAACACCCAAAGCAGTAACGGGGCATAGCCATGCTTCCCACTACATCCCAACAATTTTCTTCAGGATCGAATCTTTCGATTGTGTTGCCAATCTCTGCTCCAACCCAACCTCCTGCAAATAACAACAAACACAGGAAATAATTTAATGGCATGAAGTTGTGTGTTAGCTGCAAGTTTAGACATACAGTGCACTGTTCCAGGACAAATTCCGAAAGCAGCATGCAGTCAGCCTAAAAAGGAAATAAGTTATAACTAAACAATAACTAATCCACAAAGATCTGGTACATTAATGCTTATGGACACAGCTGGTTTTCAAAACTTAAGTCTGCAAATTTGCATCACCAAGATGTAATATTTAAAATCAAATCAATTTGCAAATTCCACGAGAATTAACGTCTTTAAAATTAACTTCACCTAGAAAAACAGAACTTACCCAGAGCATAGATAGCACCATAGCATGTGCACACTCCCAGCGCACAACGGGGATGGTTCATGGAAGCCACAGTTGTCCACTGCTTAGTAACAGGGTCATAACATTCAGTACAGTCAAAAATCATTGAGTTGTCCTCACCTGCATAATAAGAGCAAGAACAGAGACAGAGGAAACGTTTTGCAGATATGGAAACATTCTTCAGCTCCTTCCAGGACAGGCAACATTTGAATACAAGATCTATCTTTTAGCCAAATGGCCAACGTAGCAAAAGCATTGTTTATACCCAGAACTGAATCATCACTTGGAATCACTTTCATCACCAGTTCCCTGAAACATTACTGAAAACATCAGAGGGATGAACAACTACAGTGCTGCCCATGTTTTAGGCAGCACAACTGACAGGGTTTTCAAGACCAAAGAACGCCTTCTACAGTGACAAAACCAGTCTACATATGCATTCTTGAGTGATGGGCTGGTAGAGCTACTCATCACATCCTTGTGCAAACACATATAACAAGCTTTTCCAGGCAAGCATACTGCAAGTGGTCTTTCCTGTGCTACTGCCTTTTATGCTATGGGCTACTGCTAGACTATAAGTGAGAAAAGAAATTGTATTAGTAGTGGTATGCAAAGCCCAAAGAATATCCAACATCTCTTAGTATATATCTGCACATGTTTATATGGTAACCTGTGAGTTCTTACACCAGGATGGGAGAGCAGTTTACTAAAAACTGGCCAACACAGGAGCCCAAACAGGCATCCACAGAACAGTGATGCTGGAGAATCAAGGAACGCTATTTTCAATTGTTATTAGACTTAGAAGTTGTATTATCTACTGTTGGGTTCCTCGGAGCCACTTACAAGAATAGTAGTTTGTTCTCTAGTATCCATGTAACAAAGACAGCATATTTCAGTTCTTACCTCCAATGGCATAGACCATTCCTCCCACCACAGCCACCCCCAGCCCACTCCGGGCCTGGTGGAGAGAGGAAACTGTGGTCCAGTAGTGGCTGAAGGTGTCAAACCTCTCCACACAGCTGAGGGCTCTGCTGTCACTCCAGCGTCCTCCCTGCAGCCGGGTGTACCCACCTGGAAGGCAAGTGGAAAGACCATGGCTGAGTAAGAGCTTCTTGCTCATCTCCAGGCTTCTATATCTAAATCACTGAAAAAATTACAGTAACAGCTGTTTATCCACTTTCAGTAGGAACTGGATTTTAACAATAGCTTGGTTTCTCCAGCACACAAGGAAGAATGGTTGGCTTGAGGGTTACAGAAATTATGCTGAGCTGACACCACAATGCTACAAATATTAGAATTCATGCTTTCAGTAAATTACAGAGACCAGCCAATAGCCTTTGCTATCTAAGTTGGTGCTACTTCCCACAAAGTGAAGCAGAAGCATTCCCTTCCAATATAAAGCCGCAGCTTTGCTGAAAACTCGTAATTTCAAATACCCCATCACATGAACTAAAGTATCTTGGATAGAGAAAAACTTCAGCCATCAGAAGAACAAAGGGTGCAGTGAATTTGCAAATATCATTTCGGCAGCGAACCCTGAGTAAATCCTCTGCTGATCTGCAGCTTTCCACCTAAGGCAAATTACTTTTAAACAGCAAATCTGGGCTTTGAATGTCATGTCATAATAATGAAAAACATGAATGCTGGACTTTTGTGCAATTCTAAGCAGAAAGCAGCTAACATGGTAAATCAGCCATGATGAAACATTTCGCTATCTTTATGTATTTTGATTTTTAAAAAATCCAGTATCTCTTCAGTGCTACAATACGAGATACTACTTCATTTGTTTTACAAGGTTTAAACAGCCACATTCTAACCTACTGCATAAAGGTACTTCCTGGCTTTCCTCCGGGGACGACCTTTAGAAGCCTGCAGAAAACTGCTGACCTTGTTCTCTTTGGGAGATTTAGAGACTTCACAATATTCTTTCAACAGAGTTTGCAGGGCCACCCGAAGACTGAAATCTGGAATACCTTGAGGAAATAAGAGGAATAAAAAAATACAGTGAGAGGTTGCAGACAGTAAGCAACACGGTTGTAAGAAAAAATAATAGATTTTCCTAAAATAGCAGACAAATCGAGGTTGCCTACTTCTATATGGCTTTTTCAAAAGCAAGATCTTAAAGTAAACTGTGCTTGTTTGTTAAAAAATAGAAGTATTTTGACTCACCGTGCTGTTAATGTGGAAAAAAAAAGTCTATAAAAGCCCAATGACTAAAAAACACATGGCTTGCTCACATACAAGCACCTGACTGCGTTTCTTTCCTTCTTTCACTTACTTTCTATGTATTTTAACAGCCTCTGTGCAGGCAGCAGGGGGAATCTGACAGGCTCCAGCACTTCCACGACGTACTTCTTTCTCCTCCCCACGTCCTTCAGCACCCACTGCATGGCCGCCGTGAACACCTGGTACTCGTCCTCGATGCTCAGGTCCTCGCTGCGCAGGATCTTCACGATCTGCTCCTTGGTGAGCGCCAGGAACTCCTCGCCGCCCTGCACCTCCAGGAAGTGCGCGTGGATGTAGCTCTCGGTGAACTCGGCCAGGTCGTGGCAGGCGATCTGCTCCGAGAACTGGAAGAGGCCGATGCAGTTCAGCGGGTCCACCTGCCCCTTGAGGAACTCGCAGCACAGCTCCACCACCTCGGTGAGCTGCAGCATGTCGGCGGCCACGATGAGCTCCTGGGCGTTGTGCTCGGCGATGCTCAGCACCCCTGCGGGCACCGAAGCACAGCGGGGCCCCGCTCCAGCCTTGCGGCCGCCGGGCCCCCCCGCCGCGGCCCCACAGCCCCCACAGCCCGCCC
>VXBX01001596.1:507995-538983 GCA_013400415.1 Scytalopus superciliaris
ACACACACACAGAGACACACACACACAGAGACACACACACACAGAGACAGACACACACAGAGACACACACAGACACACACACCCCCTCAGCCGGGCTCTGGTTCCGATGCCTCTGCCCCACCCCGTGTCCGTGCACCTGCCTGGGCGCTCGGCAGGAATCCCGCCACAGGAATCTCGGGATCACCAAAGCTCAGAGAGGCTCTGAAGCCCCTCAGGCACAACCGCCCTGCGCCGCCTCTGTAACCCCTAAACCACAGTCACCCAGCAGCAGGTCCAGGCCTCGGGAACACCTCCAGGGATGGCCACTCCACCGCATCCCTGGGCAACCTATTCCAATTCCTGACCGCCCCAACAATGGAATGTTTTTCTGCTATCTAATGTGAATCCCCCCTGCCTCAGTTTAAGGCCATTTTGTGGTCCTGTCACTGGAGGCACAGCAGAAAAGCCTGGCCCCCGCCTTGCTACAACCTCAGGTATCTGTAGAGAGTGATGAGGTTCCCCCTGAGCCTCCTCGAGACACAACAAATGCAGCTCCCTCGGCTGCTCTTCATAAGACACCTCATAAGTGGTTTATAGACCTTTCACGGGCCTTGTTGCCCTTTTCTGGACGTGCTCCAGCACCTCCATGTCATTTCTAAACTGAGGAGTCCCTGGGCTCGCTGCCTGCTCTGTGAGGAGCTTGTTTGTGGCTAAAACTGGTCCCCCAACAGGTTATTTACTTATTCACTTATTCACTGCCTTCACAATCTCTGTCCCTCGGTCCTATTCCCCTCAGTCGTGCTCTTGCAAACTGGATCCCTGCCCACCTCAGCCTGTGCTTGTGAGGGAGAAACATGGCAGTGTTGGGGAGAAACCACAGCTGCTCCCTGCCTGGGGAACCCCAGAGATGGGATGTGGGGGGGACATTGCCTGTCCTTAGCTCAGGGCTGTGGCACCAGAGCCAGGGCTGGCAGGGGCTCAGCATCACATACTGAGTTAAACACACATGGTCACTGGGTCTGGCAGAGCTGGCATCGATTCTGAGAGGAAAACATCCCTCCTGAGTTTTCCAACACTGTCCCGGGAGCGTGACAGGCAGGCCCAGCCCAGACCCCCTTTCTCCATAGTGTCACAGCACGTTTGAGCCTTCCTCTTCATTCCAGCACAGATGTTTCATCCGTGTCCTGTAGCAGCACCACGTGAGGCACTGAAGTCAGCACTGACCCTGAGGCAGAGCATGCTTCCATCTCAGTCTGTATAATTCCCTGAGTCACTGCATGCCTGAGCACTGATGGGGGATGAGCATCACATACTGAGTTAAACGCACATGGTCACCGGGTCTGGCATCAATTCTGAGAGAAAAGCATCCCTTCTGAGTTTTCCACAACTGTTCCAGGAGTGTGACATCCAGCCAAAGCAAAAAGCGATCAGAGAGCCACCTGGAACGCTTCCATATCTATTTACTGTGAGACTGGGAAAGAAAAACATGTCTGCTCACAGCTACAATGGTCATGGCCCCTCAGGCTTTTCTCATGAGTCTGTGTTTCATTGTAATAACTTTAAAATGTACTTCTGGAAGGAATCTGAATTGTGATACCCTCTGGGGGCTGTTGGTTTCTCTGTTCATCAGCATTACATTCTAATTACATTTCAAGTTCTTCTTAAAAAAATATCCACAGAAAACATAGATCTAGATAGAAGAAGGTTTCTGCAAGGACACGCAGCTGGATGCATGCTGATATAACTCAGTATAAATTTTGAGCTTGGCTAATAATGCATTGAGGTTTTCTTTCTTTGACACATCAGTAAAAGAAACCAGACCCCTCTCGTGCTGACATTTTATTCATTGGAAGTGGCCTGTGAATAAAAGGTTTAGAATTCTCCTAAATGCCAGTGGCTTGCTCACTGGCTGATGTCAGCTGTTAGACTCCTGCCCAGCACTAGGATTTCACACCAGAGTGCCAAATTTATGTTCACAAAACAGCGCCGCTGAGATGGCTGATTTTCCCCCAAAAGTCTGTGCCGTATAATGTGACTGAATGGTTCTGTCCCCAGGAAAGGGCACTCCTCCAGCAGGTGTCTTCTGTGACCACACAGGATGGGGCTAATGCTCCCATAAACTATTGCGCATCTCCCAAAACACGCCGTGGATTTTCAGGAAACAAACAAGCTATTCAGGCTTTCTCTTGAAAAACCCCTGCCTCGCAGAGGCCCATGGCTGCTCAGATTTCACTGGCTGAAGTCTGCTCAGGAAAACCTTTCCAGATGCCTGGATGATCTATGGAGTCGAGGATGATGCCTTGCTGTCTTTCCCGAATCCTGCAGGTGCCGCTGTTACTGCAGGGTAATATATTGGGAGATTAACAAAGGCGGGACTGCGGGGTGATGTATTAGAACGTTATCAAACCGGGAGGTTGAAAGCTCTTGCATGCGTGGGTGCTGAACCTCTCCTCTGTTACAGCGAGATCTTTGTTAGATCCAAGGGTTTCTGTTTTTTCTGTTTTTTTGGTTTTTTTTTTTTTTTTGTTTTTTTTTTTTTTGTTTTTGTTTTTGTTTTTGGGGGGGGGGTGTTGTTTTTATGTGTGTGGGGTTTTTGTTTGGTTGGTTGGTTTTTGTTGGGCTTTTTGTTTTGGTTTTTCTTTTTCCCCCTCTGTAAACTCCATAGAGAACTTCCAGTCTCAGAAAAACCCCACACCAGTAAATCTGCCACCAAAAAAAACCCAACCACAGACTCCTCCAAAAAAGGGGAAAGAATGATTTGAATGTGCAGTTTTACCTGGCTGCTTCTTGTCAGAAACCTGTCCGTTATACCTATATCTTTGAGGATCCTTTTGACTTAATACTCAAGCAGTATCCTTATTATATTTGGCTGCTAAAATTCCCTCTTGCAGAGGAGACATGAAACTCGGGCCTTGACTGTTTGTAAGAACACCAAATCCTATGGGATATTTTGTGATAGGAAGCCACTTTCTATAAAGTCAACCAGAATGTGCCAGGTCAGGTTCCTCCTGCAATTTAGTGGGTATGAAATCTTTATTTCCCCTTCAAAGCTGCTGTGCATCTCTGCCTCAGTGCTAAGTCGACTGCTACAACCTTTCAATGGTATGGTCAGTGGCTCTTTTAATTACTAATTATCCCCTGTAGTTGCTACTTGTATTTTAATGCACTCGATCTATCAGAGGAGAGGTGTTGGACAGTCTCACCAAAATGGAAAGGAGCTTACTTGGTGTTTTGGTATGGAGGTCACAAAACCTTCATAGGATACAACCATTTTTTGCTCCACTTCCCTAGGTTCCGTAAGGACTTCAACTCAGACTTCTCCCAGGGAAGCCAAAATTGCAAAAGCACAGAGCTACCAAGAGTTTATGAGGAGTAGAAATATCTGTAGTGCACTGAGCTATGTCTCTCACACTTCCAAGGCACCTTGTCTGTGTTAATGTCTAGGTTTTTCCCAGATGTCCCATTTACTCTGGATGCCACTGCATGCCCAAAAGCAATGATGCAGATCAGCAGTCTCTGTTGATGCACAGTTAGGTGAAGTAATTTTGTGCTGCTTGATGAATTTGCAGGCCCTACCAGAGGTGAGATGAGGCAGGCTGATGAACTTCACACTCATGCAACATGGGGGACAGAAGAGGCTCCCTGGGTACTTGTAAGGTATTCCTTTGAAGACAACAATGGCTACCCCACTATCACCCCAGTGGTGATAATCACAACTAGTTACCATGTTGTCTACCCAGTCAAAAGCCTCTAATGAGCTACAGACACTAGATTGTAATTAGATACCTGCTTAAGCCTGTTATCAGTTTACATTTTCACGTGATACATAAGCTTTAGTGAATAAAGAAGCTTCCCTTCAGGGTCTGGATGTTTCCAATCTCAGTGGGTCACAGTGTGCTTCACAATGAGATAACACATTTTTCAGATGTAAGCCAGGCATAAGAACACTCTTGGCAGGTTTGGGCCAGGCCTAAGAGCTATAACCCTCCTGTGAGGGTTAATGAATTTTGATGAATATGTGTGTATGTGTCTGTAGGGTAGAGGTCTGAACTGGAATTGACCTGAAGATGGAGAGCAAGAGGGGTTCCCAAAGCTTGTCTTTCTGCATAGGCAGCCCCAGAATACAGGGCTTGTGTGAAAACATTTAAGTTTTCACACTACCAGCAAGGTGGTGATGGCTCTGCCCATTTCCCATCTGAACTGTTAACGATCCGGCAAACTGTGAAGCTCGCTGACATGCCGTGCTGAATGCTTCTCTTCTCTCTTCTCTTCTCTTCTCTTCTCTTCTCTTCTCTTCTCTTCTCTTCTCTTCTCTTCTCTTCTCTTCTCTTCTCTTCTCTTCTCTTCTTCTCCTCTCTCTCCTCTCTCCTCTCTCTCCTCTTCGTGAACTTTTTTGTCTGTTTTGGAAATTGCAGTTTTATTACTTTCACTTCGGGTAAAGGTGGCTTTAAGGTAACAGCCTGGTATCAGACTTGTCAGTCTGGACAGGTTTAGCCTTCTTGAAGTGGGTATTGAGAAACTCTCCTGAGTATCCAGATCACACCCAAGGTACGGAGGCACAGGCTGTGCTGGTGTCCAGCTGAGGCAGGTGTTGCCCTCCAGTGACCAGCCATGACCTGGGGAGCCACGTGGCAGGCAGCAAAAGTGGGGAACAAATCTGAACCACAAGGGCCTTCAAAGGGAATGTCACATTCTCAGTGAGTAATGCATAGATAATGTCTTGTGATTTCAGCAGCACTGGTAATATTTCACTGCTGTGTGCTTCACCTTCACAATAGCATTGGGTGGAAAGGTGATTGGTGTGTGATATAAAGTAATAAAACAAGGAAAAAACCTTTTTCAGTCTTAAAGTATGCCCTAACAATGAAAAGATCTTGTCATCTGACCTACTTGTTTGAAGAGGTTTGTGTTCTGGGTACACTTACCTAGCAGGAAGTTTGGAGGAATTCCAGTTAAACTGGGAATGTTGTGCAACATGCATGGCTGCAGTTCCCCACCACTTAGAAGATTTTTGTGTTTAAGCCATAGATCTGGAGCAATTCCAGGCAATTTGATTTAAAGTAAACATCCTGGATGCAGTGTGTCAGAAACTAGCACAATATTGTTTTAGTCTTTCTCATTTCTCCTGTGGGAATAATCATCCCATGAAGAAGGAAAGTGATCTAATGAGAGAATTAACTCAAGAGCTTGAACACTGAATTAATCACAGCTGTCTGAGAGGGGAACCAAGGCGAACTCCACAGAGATCTCACTGCATTTCCAAGGAAGGAGGCCAAAATAATACTGAGACTCAGATAGCAGACCAAAACAGAGGCAGGAGAGATATGCTTTTAGTAGCTAAAGGGAATCAAAAATTCCTTTTAACAGCAGAGAGACTTTCTCCCCTCATTTTTCTGTGAAGATAAATCTCAGTAGTAGGGGTTAGCTGCAGATTTATCTTGGGGATGTTGAAAGCTGCCAGATTGTTGGGGTCTGATCCTAATTGTGCCCTCATACTTATTTGAAGCAGATGATTGATTCTGTAGCTTTGGTCTTTTTTCTAGTGGTAGTCTAGAGCTGACCTGCAGCTTCACACTGAGTTAGATCTGCTCACTAAGGTGACTGTATCAAAGGTGCAGGTCTTTTTTTTGTCAAAAGAAAAAATGAGTTGTGCTTGGGAATTATCAGTCTGCAGGCATGTGGGAATTCAGTCTTGCCATTAGCAAAGTTTGGCACTGTTTCAAATTGTAATCTAAACCCTAATGCTTTTTAGACTCTTAACTTAAAACTCCTCTGGTCTAAATCTCTTTGTTTCCTTGCATAATAAAGAAGAGCAAACACACAACAAACCCATGAGCTCTCTAGAGCATGTGGCATTTTGAAAAAAATCTTCAAGTTATACAAACTTTTGGAACAGAAAAAAATGAAGGAAAATAACCAGAAAATGTGCATGAATTTGGCTAATTTTATTCCTTTTATATTATACAGTCATTAGATACATACCAGGAGCATGTTTGCTCTCCTAGAACATACTGCACTTGTGTTGGCATAACTTAGGAGCTGATTTCATTGAGAAGATGGATAGAGTTAAACTCTGCCTGATACCCACCACATTCCACAGCCTGTGTGTGCAGTGGGGTCATCCCAGAAGCAGCACCTCGGTGGAATGTGAGATACGTCATGAACTCTGAGTAACTGCTTGTGGGATGTCTGTGGGTCCTGCATCTGCTTTCCTGGTGAGTCAGGACTTCCAGGGTGCTGAAGCCTTGAAAGATTTAAACTTCCACAGTGTAACATTTCAGCTGTAAATGGCATAGGTTGCTACCACACATCTCTGTTCCTTAACTGCTCTGCTCTTGCCTTGTCATGAATTTCCCTGGATCACTTTTTTCCAATGATTTACCCTTCCTCAGTGCAAGCATTTTTCATCTCCCTTTTCAGAATTTCACCTTTGGAGGCTTGGTCTAGTTCTTTGGTTAGAAAGATCGTTTTCATTCTAATCTTGTCCTTCAAAGTGCTTGCAAAATCTCTGTTTCATTGTCTGAATAAACGTAAGTGTTGACTAGAATCAGAACAGAACCTTTGGGATTCCAAACAGAAGATCTGTCTGTGTTTAATGACAACATACTCATGGTAACCTTCTAATATATTTTTTAAAAAATTTTGCACCTGTGTTGTTGTGATTTTGTTTGCACTTTGGTTTTATCCAATTGCTTTTCAGAATGTTACATTAAATGTTATCAAAAACCTTAGAAAGTCGTATCTAATTTATGGCCTTCCTTTCTCTTCAGAGCAAGCTAAATTAGCCTGTTTGACATCATTTGTCTTAAAAAATGCAAAAGTTATTATTTGTATGATTTCATTATCCCTCAAGCTACATGGAAACCCACTGTTAAATAACTTACTTTGGGTTTTGGATGCTCAGGTTTTTTGCACTCTTTTATTTCATTAAAGGCTGGAGCATGTCCAGAGAAGGGCAACAAGGCTGGTGAAGGGTCTGAAGCACAAGTCTTTTGAGGAGCAGGTGAAGGAATTTGGGGTGTTTAGCCTGGAGAAAAGGAGACTTGGGAAGACCTCATAGCTCTCTACAACTACTTGAAAGGAGGTTGTAGCAAGGTGGGGGTTGGTGCCTTCTCCGGAGTAACAAGCAGTAGGACCAGAGGAAATGGCCTCAAATTGCCAAATGGCCTCAAAGGGGAGGTTTAGATTGGATGTTAGGAAATATTCCTTTATGGAAATGGTGGTCAGGCACTGAAACAGGCTGTCCAGGGAAGTGGTGAATCACCTTTCCTGGAAGTACTCAAAAAACGTGTAGATGTGGCACCTGAGGACATGGTGGAGTGGTGGAATTAGCCGTGCTGGGTTAGTGTTTGGACTCAGTGATCTTTAAGGTCTTCTCAAACCTAAACAATTCTGCGATTCTCTAATTTTTGCATAATAACTTTCATTCCAAGGATCATCTTACAAAGTGCAGCTTCATTTGCAGTGTGAAAAAAGGTTCTGAAACAGAACTTGTCTGTGCTAGTCTGAGTTCTGCAATACTTGCAATGATCAGATAAGTGTCTTTCTGATTCTCTCCCACTGACTTGGTTTGCTTCTCACTGCTTATTTTCCTCTCAGATAAATTTTGAAGATTAATGAATATTTATGTTACACATGAAAAATGCAACAGAAGCTGAAAATGTCATAATTACTGATGCTTATTACTTTTTAAAAAGGAAGGCTATATGGCAATCAATATCCATGGAGAATCATGAGCTACAAAAATAGAGTGAGGACTCTGAAGGTGCTACAGGAAATTGCGGCCTGAGGAAGAAGGCCCTGCAATTGCACAAGGTACAGTTTTTTTAATAATGCTTGGTAGTGAAATATATACAGGATGAAGTATTTGTATTACAGAAGGATGATGAAATCCTTTCCAGTCTGCTAGTAATTAAAGATGAGGTTCATCATTATAAGTAACACTTATAATTTTAAAGCAGCAGGCTCAGGTAACACACTAAAAAACTCTAACAAAGCTGTCAAGAGAGATCTCATGTGTAAGAACTTCTGGTATGTCAGTGAAATTTCAGAAGACTCACAGTATTCTGCCAATGTTTAAGGAAAGAAAATTAAATAAACAGAGCAATCAGGATGACCCAGCTAGCTGTGTTATGGTTAACATGACACCAGGCCCAAGTAGCACAGTACAAAAGCTGATTCTTAGCCAGGCTGTAAATAAGTCAATAATTGGCAAACACTTTTATTTTCTCAACACTGTCTTGTTGATAAGGCCAATTTAATTTATTTATAAAGGTTGTGAGTCTGTTTCCTCGGATTGGTGTAGGAACATATTTCACAACCTATTTCACAAGGCATTTGATTTACTCTTGTGACATTTTAATGAAGACCTTTGTCAAGTCACTAAGTATCACTAAATACAGAGACATTTCAGTGGTCTGGGTCAGTGTGGGTCCAGAGACTGGACATGCTTTTGGGCTGTGATGCATAGTAGGAACTTAGCTAATCACAGCAGCATTTGCTGGGGATTTCTGCAGCCACCAGTAACTTGGATCCTTCTTCTCCCTGGTGGCCTTCACAGCGTATTGCTGTAGTCTCTTTTTTAGTGATTTGTGTTATTTTTCGTTTTGCTTTACCTGAGTTATCCTAGCCTTTCTGTAAATGTAAAATCCCCACGGACAGCATTTCTGAGTTTCACAAAGATTGTTTAAGACATAGTTTACTGTGAGTTTAAAGCAACTAGGCAGAGCAAACGGTGTCTTAAGAAGGTAATACAACTACTCAGGGATAAGGCACTCTCTCTCTAGGTCACCCTTAACATTGCCATAGAGTAATGCTTTGTACAATCTAGGGAGGATATTCATGACTGGAGAAGGTACAGAGAAGAACCGTAAGTATGATTTAAAGAGAGTGGGAATGTCTAATAATTACACATGTAACTGGAGAGAGCTAAGATAGAGCTAATTGCTAAGAAGCAATTTGATCCAGTGTATGTGCTGCTGAGCAGAAAAGCAATGCTGAAACATGAAGAGCTCTTTAATACAATAGACTTTAGCAGAAAGCAGCGGCTGAAAGGTGAAACAACAAATATTAAATTAGGCATTACCTCTAACACTGGGGAAACAAATTATCGGGTGTGTTGGACAAGTATTTTGAGTTTTTAATTAAAAACTCCATTATGTGAAGATTTAAATCAAGATTGAAAGTCTTTCTGTAAGAAAATGTCTGGACCAATGAAAGAATGACCAAATGTATGGAACAATTTCTATGCTAAGGGCAACTGAGTAGTTCTTGGCTTTTTGTCCTAGAAAAGAGATGACCTAGAAGAAATATGGCAACTCTGCAAAATTATTTGGATCACAAAAGAGTTAAATGGTTTGCTTAGGGTACATCATGAGTCAGTGGGAAAATTATGAATAAGAGCTAAATAAGAGCTTGGTCCTTTATCTGCCTGTAGGACTCTGTGCTCTTTCAAGAGTGTTCAATTACCAGTCTCACGGGTCATCCTGAAACTAGGCATGGAGGAGTTGTTTGTTGATAGTGTTTCAAGAGTGATTTAGCTAGAGCAAAGAGAATAAAGTGGAATGGAAGAAAAAGTGCAGAGACACAGGCAGAAAGGTTTGGATGAAACTCTGAGGCATATGGTGTGACTCTTGGGGATGCTCCTTTGCAGGGACCTTGTGGGTCCCTTCCAATTCAGCATATTCTGTGATTCTGTGAAACAATTGTGCTATGCTTAACAAGAACCATGAAGGAAATCTTTAGCCATCGTGATACAGAAAAAATTGGTGTTATGGCAGTGAGAGGGGATAATTAATTCTTGAATTTTGAGCACATCAAGATAAAAACCAGAAAAATTTCTGCTCTGATTCAGGTGCAATAAAGAAGGACAGGAAAGAACAGAGTCAGTGAAATAGGGGAGGGGGGAAGACTGTCAGAGCTTTACAGAAGACCAAATTCTTATTCTTTCTTTTCAAACAGTAGAACTGACAAATTGAGTTAGCGTGAAATGCAGATGTGGCAAAGTATCATTCTAAAAACAATTCAGTGCTGGTAGGAATTAGTCTATTGTTAAATGTACTGAGAAGCTGGTTGGAAGCAGAACATGACCTAATGGGTTTAGCATTACTATTGCAGCTGTGTGAAACTATTCCAATAAATAAACAGCTCACTGAAGAAAGTGTGCTGGGTTTTTAAGATTCTCCCAGTTTAACAGGATGTGCCAAGTCATTGTTTTAACTGTGGGACAGATCTTTAAATGCTGGAAGGCACCAGGCTCCTTGGAAAGCACCAACATGATGCTGATTTTCACAACTTGATAATCTGAGGCCCAAATTCAACCCTTCTCACAGTTTCCCTGGTGATGCCACTATAAAAGGCTGTACAGACTGGTGCAGAGCTGTCCACTCTACAGCACTGTTAGAGGAAGTATGGATGCATAGTTTAAAGCAGAATTTTGTTCATCCTTACCTTTTGAGTCCCTCTGGGACTGGTGCAGATTTTGGTTTTAGTTTAACTGCAAGAGTGATGATAGGAAGCAGAATTACTCATGGGAGAAATCTGACTGGGGCCCTCCCTGACACTTTGGTTTGTCAGAGATCATTCTGTTTGGAATCATTCAGTGGGATTAATTGCACTCAGAATTATGCTTCAAATTAATATTGTTGGAGACTTTTGTACTGCCGTGGTTTAAGGTAAAAGTCCTGTGCAACAGAGCGTGCATGCTCTGTACTGACAATCTTTGGATCCAGGGATTTATCTGGTACACCACAATCCCCTGTTTTGTGAGAATGTTTTTGAGATACAAAATAAATACATTTTCAGTGGTCAGTAGCCAGGCTCACTGACCTATTTCTGCCTGCAGATTTCTTCTTTGCCTGAGCAGAGCCCGGCACACAGAAACTTGTGACAGGAGTGCTGTGTGCCCATGCTAAAGAAGAGTTTGGGTTGAAGATTCAGTGCGTTACTGGCAGGCATGACCTTCCAGAGGTCTCTGGTTCCACCTTAAGTCAGCAGGGGCTGCCTGTGCTTCTTCTCCTTGAAAGTCAGCCCCTAGATGTTACCTTCAGGCTCGTAGCTGTTCAGGTCAAGCCACGGGATTACACTTGTGCTAACCTGTCTGGAGCTTTGTGATGCAGATGCAAAAACATCAGAGAAAGATTAATACAACCAGCCATTGATTTATTATATTCTAGGGAGTAAGGGATAAAGCAGGCTGGCATGATGCCCTGAGCCCAGCCTCCATGACGATTTCTCTTGTCCTGACATACATCCACTAGCATTTATCTTGTCTATTCACCTTCGTCTTCCTTTAGTTTCTCAGACTTCAGGAGTTTATTTTGGCAGGCATGCTCCTCGCTGCTGCTGCTGCTGCTGCTGCTGGAGCTTTCCTCTGAGCTCTTGGAGAGGAGATACTTGATTGCAATCGTGTCCTTCTTGTTCAATTGCAGGCAGAGGCAGGAGGATTTGCTCACCTTAAATGACTCCCCCCACATATTCTGGCACATGTCAGTCCCATCTGCAAACATCTGTGGGTCAAATAAGAAATGCCTCGATTACATTTTAAAAGATTTGAGTTAAAATCAGTTGTAACAAATTAGTAAACATTTATCACAGTTTAAACACTGGTACTAGGTTATAAAAAAAGTTGTCTGCATTCATTCACTGTCTTGCTGTGTGCCCGGCTTCGTCTCTTCTGAGATATCTTAAAATGTTATCCAGTCCTAAAACTGGCAAAAGTGATTTGCCTGTTGTGAGGGCAAGTGGTTACACAGAGTGCAGGGATCAACAGCTGCCCTTTGTTCCCACCCTGGGGCTGACAGCCCAGCAGCTCTCTAGGGCTGACAGACCAAAGCTGTGTGTGAGAGGCTGTACAAATTGTAGCATGTCAGGACACTCTGACACGCCTCGGGATCTGAGTAGTGCTGAAAGTGCCAGACAATGCTTTGAATATAGGAATCTTTTTATCTACAGGCCAGAGACAGCCCAGCGGAGTCACAGCTCCAAGGGATCTCATTGTGCCTCCTGCAATGTACTTCATGTCCAGGCAGGACCTCACAGACAAAGAGAGGGCCATAACTTAGCAACTGCTTGAAGAAAGCAAGTTTTCTTCAAGCTTCCAAAGCGCTGTGTCCAGTGGTGCAATGGCCTTTCTGGTTCAAGACATTGCGAATTGCAGCCTCTTGTACTCTCATCAAGTGCATGTCCTGTCTTGGTGCTACATCATTTTGCAAGGCCTGTGTCACAGGACCTGCCAACCACACAACAATTGTGATAACCTTCTGCCCGCCCAGCTCAAGTTTGCCTACCCAGTATTAGCTTAGGAGCTATCATGTCCAGACACAAAGTAGGTAGTGTGCACACTTTATCTTGCCTGCTTTTCTCCCACGTGTGTGTGGTCGAAGTTCAATCTTTTCTGTTTCTGAAATGCAAGCTTTAGGTACTCCCAGAAGCAAACCTAAGAATGAAGTTGGGAATGGGAGCGATGGCAGAAGTAGGAGTGTTAATAACTGAAACTGGGCTCTGTTGCTGACTGATTCACCTTGACCATGTAACCAGCATCTCTCTGATGGAAGCTGTGTTTCATCTGTACTCTTTAGCTTCTTGAAAAATGTTCTAGTCTATGCATTAACATTACTTGGGGAGCACTCAGCTGGGAGAACAATGACAAAATGTACCTCATTTTAGCCAGGCTAAAACTGGCCATGATCAGTTGTGCACCCTTAAAATTCAGCATTTGTTCTTTATTCAGCAGTTGTCCCAAGCAGCCCTCAGGTCTACTGGCATATGTCACGTGTAGGGCTGCTGATTGCTTCTCCATGGAGGCTCAGAGCATTGAAAAAATGTAAGGATCTGTCCACAGTGCTCTGAGGTTGGATAACCTTCTGTACCTCTAGGTAACATTCTTTTCCATTATTTGAGTTCAAACCAATCAAGCCCAGTGTTTGTATATCATGTTATTTTCATGTGGGAAATGTGTTTTTTAAATTTCTCTAACGAAACTTCATCTGTATTCTTACTTACCATTGCAAGCCTATTTTTGGTGATAAACATGGGCAGTTTAGGGTGTGGTTCCATTTAGTTTAGGAATAGCTGCGTCTGGCTTCAGATGATAAGACCTCGGGATTTGCTGCATGTTTTCCCCTGCAGATGGTATATTTTCTTTACGAAATAAGTGCAAGGGAACTCAAGGTTAAAAACTCCTATCTCTGAACCAGGGACAGTTTGAACAGAGACTGGAGATTATTTACGGAGATTATCATTTTGTTTTTCACTTCATCTGGAACTACTGATGATTTAGCACATCTGGGAAACTAAGCTGTAAGTTTCCACAGCCCATTTGGTTTTGGCCACCTTCCTGAGCCTGCTGATTAGTGTCACTTTTGCAAGGCAGACAGCAATCCTGCACTAACTGGACTGTGTCTTCCACTTATACCAGTTGCTGAACTGACTTTTGGAAGTACATGCGTTTGAATTGAATTCAAAGCAATGAATCTGCAAGCCTTACTACCAGCCCCTAAAGCACTGCACTTAAAGTTTGTTTACTTCTGCAGTTTGGACAATTTTTCAAGGAGTCAGGAAAGTTCAACTGTTAAAAATCTTCAAATAAGTGTAGCAGTTTGTATTATATCGCCCTGAAGCTAAACTTACTCAAGTCACTAAAAAAATCCTATCTGACTCTTGAAAGGTCTGTAGATCAGGTTCCAGGCAACCTTGCTCCTGTAAGTCTTGTCATATCTCATTTTATGCAATTTTTGCTCATAAAAATTAGTTATTCCAACCATTAAATGTTCTCAGAAAGATGGGATGAGCTCTCAGAAACCTTGTTAGTGCTGCTCTTTAACCACCAGAGTTATAAAGAACAAATGGTGAACACACATCAGAGATACAATAGGTCTATGGAGAACAAAAGGGAGGCAATTGGGAAAATGTCAGGACATAGGGATTTGGAGGATGGAGAATGGCTTGAACATAACAAGGTAGAATAGAGAAAAAGGCAGAGATGCCTAACAGGCAAGGAAACCTTAAAAAATCCTCAGTGCTCTGGGAATTTACATCCCAATTGAAAAAGACAGAGGTGTATAGTGCCCTGCATTGTGTAAGGAACCTTATGAAATGCGTTTTAGTGTCTCTTTGTACGAACAAAGTTAATTATTTTTTACTTTCTAATCCCACTGTTGTTAAAATATGGGTGCTGCTTGAACTTTTGTTTCACAAGCGGAACAAATAGTGATTAACTAAATGTATATATACTTAGGGTAAGTGATGTACATAAATAAAAATCTTTGAAAATTTCTATATTTAAAAAGTCCAGTGCAGGTATGGCTTGGAACTGATGAAGTAAAAATAATGCATTGATGGCATATATTCAGGGGAAAAAAAAAGAACTCCTAATGTCATCTTTTCTGCTTCAGTTGATCAGGTTTTCTTACCTCACTGTACGGAATACATTTATTCTTACAATGGTTTTCTCCACTTTCATCCCATTCCCAGTCCGTCAGCCAGTTACGAACACATATGGAGTCTTCTTTGCAGGCTTTGTACCTTCATGGAGATCAGGGTGGAAGATACAGTTATTTCCCTCACTTGTTTTCTGTGGACTCAGATTCAACTCAAGAAGTGTCCAGGGGCTCTGTTAGTAATGCAGTGTGATTACAGTGCAGCTTAGCAACTGATCTTCAAGAAATGTGCACGTTATCTTTGCTTGACATGTACGTAAACTCCAAGCTGGCCAGGAAGACCTAAATCCCCATGAAAACTAAACAGTTCACTCACTATGTTTTATACTCACAGATTTAAGCAAAGGGCTCGTGGTCTGGTGTTTTCTGCTTGGTGATCTGATGTTACTGAATGGAGGAAATACTGTGTGGGAGGGAGTTTAATGAATGCTGGTGTTCAGTGTTGTGACAGAGCACAAGTATACCAAGGGTGAACTGTCACTTGAATGAGATGTGGGGAAAGTTTGTGTTTGTTAATTAATACGGGAGAAGAATGTTGTTTGCTGGGCAGAGGGGTGGCTATGAGGAATGTGCACTGAAATAAGGAAAATCCACAAACTACAGAATCATATAAACTAATAGGCTGTCAGCGGCAAAATGATGTTTTTAAAGCAGTTAAACTTGAAGTGGTGGAGGAAGGATAAGTCTTGCAGGGTATAGGTCTGAATCTTAAATTTTAAGTTATTTTTCACTTGTAAGTGGTAATGCAGAAAAAAAAAAGCTATAAATGGCCTGGAAAGAGTATAGTATGCAACTGGCTCATCTATGTAATGACAGATCTCATGACTTATCATTATCCCACATAATTTCCTTCATTCCACTTCTTTTTTATATTCTACTTTTTGGCTCTTACCTTTCTTATGGATCATTTTCTGCAGATCAGTGAACATCTACTTAAATTTTGTCCCATTGGCTTTGGGCAGACTATTTACACCAGTAACTGAGAGTGCCAAAACTGTAAGGCACAGCTTCCAAAAAGTTAGTGTTGTTCAGCCTGGTATTTGTAATTAATGCCTTTGGATATATTTTCTCTCTGTAATTTTTCATTTTCAGGGTCATGTTTCCAAAACTATTTTGATATCATGAGGGCTGAAGCCTTACATTTTTAAATGAAATATGTGGGTTGTCACGTGGTCACAGAACTAAAAGAATTGGATATTGCAGTACATTTGCAAATGCAGAAAGGTCAGAACAATGCACGTCTGCAGAACCCTCACATTGGTTTTCTGGGCTGTTTGAAGGGAGAAAGAGCAGGAACAGATGGAGGGTAACCAGGGCCTGAAGAGGTCTGGAGCAGGAGATGTATTCTCAAATGTGCTCATCCATGAATCTGCTGTCAGAGGTGGGAGCTCTGCTGGAAAGGGAGGCTACAATTTGATAAATTAATATTCATGCTATGCGTCTGGTTTCCTCAGGAACATGCTTATTAAAGTGTTTATATTTTTATTCACCATTATTTATTGAATTATCAGATGAAATGTTTCCTAATTAAGATCATTACCTGACTTGTGGTTTGTTCTGTAAGCAGGTGGCAAGGCATAACTCTATTGTTATAATTTTTTTTTTATCTCAGTGGAAATAATTATGAAGGCAAGTTCATGAAAAAATGTGACTTGTGAAAAGTGTGATTTCTGCTGTCCAGAAACTCATAATTTGTTTCTTCAAACATTAATTAAAACATGTAAGAAACATAAATACTTCCTGATCATACTAGTTCCTTATGCACAATGGGCAGGATATTGTTATTTTAAAGCTTTTTTTCCTATTTTTTATAATTAGCTGTTTCTCTTTTATGGGGCACAGGGCCCTTTCACAGGTGGATGAGTAAATGACTTACACACTGGGCTCTTTCAAAAGCAATAATTTTAGGATTAGTGGGAGCAAGGAATCCTAAGACAATAGGAAGAAAAGGAAAGCCCCAAGCTACTCAGATGAATTTCTTTTAAATTAAGTCACTGCTCATTCAGAATACTCTGCACATTTCTGGCCACAAAGACATAGAGTATGCAGCAGGCACACTCACAGTATGTAGAGAAAGTAGGTCACATCACCAGCAGTGCTACAGCATGCTAAAGGAACTACAGTGAATAGAACATGAAAAAATGTTACTTTAAATCACCAGAAAGAGTGGGAATTCTGTCCAGGCTCTTTTCTAGCCTCAGGCCTTAGGCAGGGTGAGGGAATGGGTTTGACATTGGCATTAGGCAGGCACACAGAGTAGTGTTCAGGGTAATGGGTTGTCATTACATTTCTGATTCAGGCCAGGCATCTCTGACGGCAACAGGGGCAATAGATCATTGTTCAGTATTTGTTCAGAGCAGAGCCTGCTCTCTGCCAGGAGACTTATACTGGAAAAGGGTCAATTCTTCCTGTGCAGCAGCTCTTGGTCACCCCACCATACTCTGCAGCATTGAAAGTTAAAGGGCCTTTTTACCTGCAGGTTCTGGCAATGCCCAGGGGACACTGAGGATTTTGCATTGTAATATTGATGCACAATATACACTTTGGTATAAATCTCATATATACTAAACCTGGCTTAAACCAGTTCAGAGATGCAAACTAAACGTACAGCACACATTTTCTTTTGTCTTTACACTTTCGCTTGATATAGCAGTTTGGTTATGACTTTTCATGCTACTTATTTTGGGATACATTTGGTTTAGACATTGGTATTTTATAATTTTGCTGTTAGATCTGTTCTAAAGCTCACTGGCAGCTCCAGTGCTTTAATATTCAAATGCAAAATTTGGTAGTATTTGGTTCTCAGCTTTAAGATTCTGACCACTGAGGGAAATTCAAGGTCTCATCTTTATCTTCAAGGGGGTTAATAATCTACATTCACTTTAGAAGATTACCAAAAACTTAGGAAAGAAGACTGCACACAACAAATCTGTTCCTGAGGCACAAGGAGTTTCCTGACACAGAAATAAAATTCATCACTAGAGAAAACTCTAGGGAAGTTAAGAAATACATCAGCCCCTCTCACTATCTTCCACTACAAATGCAAGTTATGCTTCATTTCCTTCTCTGGCACAAAGCAACAGAGACATATTTAAAGACAAGTCCTACCAAAATGCTGCACTGCATACATGGCTTTGCCCTTGGAGGGAATATGAGAATGGAAACGGATCCACGTGTCAATAATACTCAAGTTGTGTAAGCACTAAGGAAAGCACAGCAGAGAGCAGTGCAAGCGAACCCTACCATGCACCACCCTGTGCTCTGTATTTTCCATGCTTTTAAGAAAAGCTCTTTTATAACATTTTTAGGAGTTTCATAACAGTTTTCCATGATTTTCAGAGCAGCCTAAGGGATCCAGAGATTCACAGGCCATTACTTTTATGGAAAGCTAGCAGTTTAATCCTGTAGTGTGAACAGAGCCTGTGCTGTTTGTGCTATGCTTCACAACAGTTTAGCCATCCAGACAAGTTACTCCAGGGACCAGGCACAACATCCATGTGTTGCTGACTGAGGTTTATATGTCACATGATGATGTTCTTTAAGATCCAGCATCTCAAAACAGGGAGGGAGGAATATGTGATGGGTGTATATCAGTGGAGAAATCTCAGTACCCTACGTGGATATAATGCTTCTACCCTAAGAGTAAGGACAGATGGGTGCTGGGTCATCCCACCCTTGCACGCAAAAAATAATGTGATTCCCTGATGCTGTATTTTGGGAAATAAAATTAAATGCTATTATGCTGCACATTGCTATTAATAATTTTAGCATTACTTGGCTCTAATTTTCTCTGATATTCAGGCTCTTAGAAGAGATTTCAGAGACTATGATGATGGAATGGAAGAGAAAAGGTTAAGGGTGAACAATTAGGGAACGAAGATAATTTGCTACACGAATTAATTGAAATCCCACAGGAAGTAGCTTCTTTCCTGATTCTGTAGTGCATTTTATACTTACAAAAGAAATGCATCATACCACAATCAAGTATTTAGACTGAAAATGCTAACGGCATAAATGGTAACTCACAGACGTGGATTTTTCAAAGGGTGGGCAGGCCCTCACTGCTGTTAGTGCCTGCCAACACGGGGGTGCTCCTCTGCCAGGATGCCACTGCACTGCATCCTCACTGAGAGGAGGGCAGTGCTGTCCCGGGGTCACTAAACTCAGCTTAGGGTCTCCACCCTGCATTCGCAGCCTGTGTCATTATTTTAGGGGTAGTAACTTAGCAGAGGAAAAAGTAGAGAGAGACAAAGTAGAAATGAAGAACCTCAAGAGAAAAAGCGGTGCAACACCACTGAATCATGAGCGTAGTAAAACTAAATAAAAAAACTTTGGTTAAAAAGCTGAACCTACCAGTCATCACAAAAGCTTTGACACAATGGAACAGCCTGGATAGCAGCAGTGTCGTTGGGATGGATCCAGCGAGCAGCATGTGGAGAACACCGGTAAAAGCACTCAATTTTCTTTGTGAAATCTTCACAGCTGTGGTGGATGAGAGAAGCCACAAATAAGCCTGTTTCTGAGCATCAAGGATATAGCCCCGGTTTTCTAGGCCTGCTTTGATGTGCATGCAGTCCTACAGATTTGGAGAAAAACACAGAAAAGCATCCTTTGGCCCTATTAGTGTTTAAGTTCCAAACTCATTCCTTTGGCATTGTGTACAGACTCTGACCGTGCAATTACCACAGGCAGCTACAGAGTGCACAAATGTTTCCGTGCATATTTCAGCCCTATTTGTGTAAGCTTTCTGTAAACTTTTGAGGCCTTGAGTTTTCCTGGCAAGAACAATCCCAAGGCAATAATAAAATGTAGTTTAAAACTATGGCACAAAACATTGTCTATGCTGTAGCCTCCTGGTTCCACTATCTTTAGATTTTCCCACACCCCAGCTGAAGTTACTTAAAATCACATACTGTGCTGCTCTCCTGGGAGTGGCAAGCAAGAGCTGTTACTTTTGCACATCTGGTTTTGCTTAATTGTTTGGTACTTTCATCCTTTTATTTCTATAACTTGCCATGTTTCACAGCTTTAACATCTAATGGGGTACTAAAAATCTCAATTACGGAGACTTTCTGCATGGTTACAAAACCCACAGGACTGCAAGAATTTTTATTCTAAATATTCAGAAGTTTCATTTCTGGGCTCCTGTGGAATATTTTTGTTTTGTTACATTCAATAATCTGGCTGATGTGCTTTCTAAATAAAAGAAGAAGGCTGGTCTCTATTCACTAGGGATCACACTCACTGGTGGGTGATGGTTGTATTGGAGAGCTACAGAAGTGTGGTGTGGTCGTTACCCACTGGGGTTATGACTGCTTTGCATTGCTAGATTTGGTTCTATAACTGAAAGCAAATTTGAGAAAACATAACCTTTTCATGATAAAATGGCATAAGGAGTATATATTTAGGGATTCACGGGCTTTAATGAGAAGAGGAGTCAGACTTTGGTCAGGTACAGAGACAAGATGATGGGAATGAGGCTGGGTGACAATCTCTAGGGCAACCTTGTGTCCACCAGCAGCTGTGTGGCTGCCACAGCACGGAGCGATGGAACCAGGACACAGACAACATCAAAGCTCACTTACGATTTACTGAGCTTCCCACATCTGTTCCAGTAGCTGTTGCTTACTTTAATTACCGGGGAATGAGCCAATTGCTCTGTGAAGTCTGCATAGCAACAGGAAGCTGTGGGGAATAAAACAAAGATCTCAAAATAATGATTTTTTTTCCTTTTTTTTAACACTGCATTTGGAAGACTCAAAATGTAAGATGAATCCATTTTGGAACGTAATATGGTATAATCTTAATACTAATTAGGAGGTGCACTCAAGCTCTAGCATTTTGGTTTTGGAAATAGCAGTGAGTGAAGTGAGGTGGACTGTCACCAACAGTGCTTTGTCAGGGTGTGCCCAGAGAGCTCCTAGAATTTTACCAGTGTTCTGCCAGACATTATACCCCAGGGAATACTAATTTTGAAAACTATTAAATATTAAAAAAAGAAGAAAAAAGAGTTAAAGAAATGTGATAAGTACTGTACTTTGCTCCCAACAATTTTGATTTCAACATTTCCCATTTCATTTCTGCTATAATGAATTTTTGTATTTAATCACAATAAACCAAATTCATCTTTTCTGTAAACATTTTTAAGCAGATGGAGTTAGAAGAAAGGCAAACTGCATCAGAATTTTAAAAGAAAATAAATTAAGTCAATGGAGTTTTGCAGTTGACTTCGTTAAGACCCAGAATCTTACTCTTGGTTTGAGTGCAGCCAAATGCCAAGGAAGCAAGGTTTTCAAATCTAATGTATTATTATTATTACATCTTATATATTTTTGAGAAAATAGGGGAACAGCCAAAGCAATTAGTGTGTACAATGCTGTACTCCTCGACTATATTTGGCAAAATTGAAGCCTCTCTTACACTTAGAGTACAGAGTGCACTCCTGCATCTTTGGCTCAGGACTCGGCTTCGGTTTTTGGGTGCCGCCTTCCAGACATCCATATTGTTGACAGGTGGATGAGGTTATGACAGCAAAGAGGGTGACAGCAAACCTCAGCATTGTTCAGTTCTTTTTCCTGCAAAGAGAGAAGTCTTTGTTTATATTCTTTATTTCTAGGAGAAGTCTTAACATTAAAAGGAAAGACTGCTTTGAAAAAGACTACATGCATAATCAAGTAAAACATCCTCAGCAAAGAGGCACAAACAAATATTAAAATACACATTCTTCCTTCCTCTTTGCTTGTAACTGAACACTTACACTTCTGCTACATGTTTCTGGTGGCAAGTCATAAAAGCCAACAATAGTTCAGGCTGTTTGTGAAAACTTGTCATAATTTTCAGTGTTTAAGAAAATTATTTTAAATTTCTTACTCTGAGCTGAATTACCTTTGAACCCTTCCAAGAGACATTTCTCTGCTTCATGAGATTTGAAGAAAATATTTAGTTCTAAAACCAATACAAACAAGGTCAATATTTGGTTCGGAAATTTGCAGAGTTGTTTTGCACACTTGGAAATTACAGATTAAACACAGCTGGAAGTGAGCTAGTAGTGGTCAGCACCTGAGCTGAATAAATTACTTTGATTACATGCCTCTGTTGAAGCTGTGCTAATTTATATTTAAGAATCTGATCCATTATTTTCTGCCTTTTTTGTAGAGTTTGGTCAAAAATGCAAGATAAAAACTTTGTGACTAAAAGATCAAAGTCTTTATGACTAAAATTCCTCTAAACACAGACCACATATTAGCCAGCTATACAGATAAATCTAGAACCTGTTACATATATCAATGCAAAAGTCTTTATACATTTTATTAATTTAACCCTTCATTCTTCAGTTAAATATTCCTGTTAACTTTTGGAATAACTTTTCCTGAATAAGGACTGACATTCTTCTATGCACCTACACTTTTCATACAGAAAGATCACAACAGATACAGAAGAAGAAAACTTTCTCTTCAATTTCTCAGTAGTTTCTCACCTCTTCTATTGTCTTCCTGGGCAATACTTCTCCCTGGAACAGGAACACAGTAAATTGCTTTTCTCATTTTCCACTTTATATACACACACCATCTGGCATCATTGCTCCAGAATTTGTTTGCCCTGGAAGAGTTCCTTGACCCTTTGGAATGCTAACACAGATTTATCTCAAGAGCAGATGCAATGACCAGCACATAATGCCCTTTTATTGCTTGCAAACATCGACATGATAAAGAGGAAAGTACAAATGTGGGTCAGAATTAGAAAAACAACAGCTCTCCTATATTCCAAATGCCACTAACACTCCTGCTTGATTTTTCAGTGATTCCCTGTATTAGTAACTATTAGAGTAATTTCTACAGCAGTTTCATGGGGCTCTTACCACTAATTTGGGGTTTACTGAATTCAAGACATTAAACGCTTCTTATTCAGCCTGACTGGCTTAATTTTGACTGTAGGTATGATGGCTTGCCTTGTTACACAGTAATTTTACTGCATTCCATGGAAGACAGTCCAGATCTCCTGATTCAGAGGTCCTTGCTCTTTCTTCACAAGATCCCTTTGTAACCTGCTGCTGTTCACTCTGCTCTACCTGCCTCATATGTACTTCACAGCCAGTGTCACAAGCACTACAAGAAACTGTTAATTGTACTGCTTAAAGTGGTTCCTGATGGGATTTTATTGGGAGATTTGCTTTCTGCAAAGAGGATTTGCATCTAAACATAAATCATAGTATAAGGTAGACGTGGTGATGACAAACAGTTGCACTTGCTTTCACAGATTGTCTCATTAAGGTCTGTGAAGAGCAGCACTACTCAGTACCTTGCAATTTTTTAGAGGCATAAGGAAAGCAGCATCTGTTGGTTTTGTGTTTTAAATAGAACACTGGTTTGTCAGATAATACTCTGGGGCAATTATTTACTAGCCTTTTTTCTTGAAAATACAAACATTGGCACAATGGAAGTGTGGTATGATTCTCACTGAGCAAAATCACTGAGCATGATAATGAAACAACCTCTATAAGTTATAAGCACTGATTTCTATCCTAGTTCTAGTAAATGCCTTAAGGAGAACCTCGTGCTGACCTAAAAAGAGCCTTTTCCAGATCAGTGAAAACTGAGTGATTTTTATGTTCCAGAATGAATTTAATTAAGACAAGTTTAAAGAATGAATTTAATTAAGGCAAGTCTAAAAAGGCATAAAGTAACTAGGGGAGAAACTGAAGTAAATCTAATGGCTTTGTGCCTGCTGCTCAGCACTTGGATCTGTGTATTCCTACACAATAAAGTCCACTATATAGCACAGACATTCACTTCCAACACCGCGGTGAGTGCACGGGCTGGCCGGCCTGGTGAAAGGCACAGAAGCTGCCCCCGGCTCTGTGCGTTGCTGCTCAGCTTGAGTGAAATACCTGGACACTGCTAAGGTGAAAGCATGCCAGGAGGCTTCTTGTAAGGCCCCTGCTCACTGAATTGGCATACAAATTATATTAAGCTATAGGAAACTGGGATTGCTTTCAGGCTTTGAGTATGAGCCAAATGGGACCACTTGCTGGGAGATTAGGCAGAGTTTCTAGCAGCGGGAAGGAAAATTGTCATATGTTTGTGATTTCCCAGACTTGGCTCTGGTTAGCAATACATGTAAGCAGGCTCAGGCTAAGGAGCTTTTAGCAATCTCAGCTACAAATCTTCATCTCCTGAGAAGTGAGTCTCAATTCTTTATTCTTAAAGTCTTTTGTGTGATGTCTTATACTGGGAAATTTGTTAAAGGAAGTTTCTTACCCCTTCTTATACTTGAATGGGTAATTTCTCTTTATTTCTTAAAATATAACTTCTTTTCAAACTCTCAGTGGTATTCTTGTACTTTTAAGACTCCTATTGCCATTTAATTTTAACCAGTACTCTGTAACTTTTATTCATCTTTTCAAGAGCTAGAGTTAAAGCATGTGTGAGGTTAAGATATCACCACAGACACCAATTCAGGCACCACAACAATAAATTATCATCATCTGATGATCTAATTGATACTGGCCAGTGATGCTAGTAAAAGCATGCATCTATTCCAAAACCACAAACACTGCTACACTAGGTCTCAAGAGCCATCTACCTGAGCAACTTCCTTCTGGTATGAGCCATTAGCAGAAAATAAGGGGGAAAATGTTTAAAAAATAAGGCTAGTTGCTAACTTCCCAGCTTCTGGCAATCAGTTTAGGAACTATGACAACTGACATCTCTTAACTCAACAGAGCGATTCCTCTTTTGTGAGTCAGATCTCTTTAACGACTGCAGGAAGCTTTCAGGGTTTTATATTCTCAGTAAATCTGAATAGCCGATGTGGTTATGGGAAAAATTGCTTGCACTTCCAACCAGTGACAATTGCCAGATCCATTTCCCTTCTTGGCATCCTGAAAGTGTAACAGTGTGACTGGAGGGAGACTGAGTTTCAGGAGTGTAAATTGGAGCATTTGGCCTGTTACAGCTTTATTAGAGATGGCAATGTGTGCTAATGAAATTAATCTGTTTGTTCCTCATGTCTCAGCGTGAGCCTGCCTGCTTAGAGGTTGGAAGTGTTTTTCTTGTTAACTGTAATAAGAAATGTAATTAGGAGCATAGGTTGTTATATAATTTAGTGAAGCTCCTTCACAGAACTGCTTTTAAAGTTGCAGCGAGGGCACATTATTTGATGATCAGTCAAGTATATAACCTTGACTTTAGTTATTTTAGACTTTAGATCTAAGAGTTCATCCTCACAAGTCCCGGTTGAATGTATCATGTCACAAGTCAAGTTGAATGCCAAGGCAGACACTCCAGATGGACTCAGTCTGGCACTCCTGACTCTGGAAAAAAACAGCTGAGGTCAAATCTTAATGCTACTGAATTGGAGGTGTGATTTGTTTCTGTTCACTTCAGCGAGGCTGGGATTTCTCCTTTTATTTCCTCAGTGTAAGGAATACTTCACAGAACAAAGTAAGTCTTACTTGCTTTATTTGAGTATACAAATGTTGCTGAGCTAGTTCTCCAACAGGGCACAGGAATGACAAAAGCACCAGTAATTTTATATAAGTCAGAGAGTGAGTCAGTGGGGGGGGAAAAGCAGATAGTTTCATGAATAGTAGGTTTAAAAAGAAATCACAACCTAAACAACAAAATTAGAACCGTAAAAGTGTAATTTTAAGCTCCATGTTAGGTTTTACAAAATTAAAGGGGAGAAAAACCTACTTATTTCAGCTTGTTACTGAGCTGAAAACACCTCTCGAAAGCCTAACAGAATGCTCTTCCTTTGCCCTAGTCTTTCATTTGCCTTTCACATTCTGCTAGTCTGTCACAGGGAGGTTCCTCAAACCACTAACAATTACTGTTACTTTTTCTACAAAGAAGGGGCTTTGGTTTGGGTCATTACTGGCTGTTGTATGATGGGGGCTCTCACAAGCCACAAAGAAAATCTGGGTCCTTTTAACTATTCTCCAGAAATAATCAACTGGATCTTGTTTCTAATTCAGGCTATTAATATTTGAAGGCATTTTCTACCATCACTTATGAATGATGAATTTCTTCTTAGGGGACTATAAATACTAATTTTTTTTTAATTTAAAAGTTTATTATGGGAATTAATTATTTGTATAGAGATGATGCCTAGATGTCCATGTATGAGATTGTGATGTGGTGTTTTAAAGTACTTGGTGCCAATATTGGATTCTGGATGACCATGTCCCACAGCCAGCCCCCTTTTCTGCCCTGACTCTGTACTGCCCCTTCCCCTCCACTGTCCTGGCACAACCCATATGGTGTTTTGCACCCAATCTGATAGGGAAACTGATCCAGCAAAAAGAAATCCTGCACTCCCTCCTGCCTCCAGTGCTTCTGGCCAAACCAATTTCCCCATTCAGTTTACAGCACAGTTGTACAAGACTTGTGTTGCTGGGAGGAAGAGGGTGGCATATCACAATGAGAGAGACAAACAGGGGAGGGTAGGACTGGCAGTACTTTCAGTGAGAACTGCCAGCCTCTGAGTCCCATCGTGTTAGCATTTGTGTTCGGTGTTTTTAATTGTTCTGTTGAACACCTTGTAATCAAAACGAAGAGCCAACAATGCAAGCACAAGGTAACAGTGAGATCATACTGGTCAACCTATTAAAAGGCATGACTGGAAACCACCAGATGAGTCATTGCTGAGCTTTTCCTGTTAGTATCACTGCAGGGGTGAATGTTAAGGAGGACACAGTTGAGGTCCACCTTGTGTCTCTGACGAATTACTCCCATACCTGCCGTGTTAGTTCCAGATAGCTTGACTCATTGTCCTGTGATAAATCTGTGGTTAGAAAATTGACCACAGCACTCATGAAACTGGTATTTTTTTAACTCAGTACCTTTGTTTACATTGTCATCTCTCTCCCGCATCCCTCATATGGCTCTGCTCCCTGTTGTATCAACTGAGAATAGTTTTTACTTCCAAATCCCTTCTCAGTTTATGTATGTCCTCTGTCTGTTCTCTTTCAATGAAGACATTAGACCTCTTCAAGTGTCCTGGTGCCAGCCTCCACCGCACACCTGTTGGATTTTCATGGCTTGCTGTCTTGCATTTGTCATCTCTTTGAGAGGTGTTTCCCTAAGTAACAGTAGAACTGTGTGTAATCCTCCCTGGGCCCTTCTTAAAACTCACCTTTGGGTGACAAAGAGAGGGTGACGACAGTTTGGATCTGATGCCACTCCTGCTGGCCAGTATCTTTCCCTTCCTCATGTGCTTCTCTTTTTGGATCGTTCAGAAATACACACAAATAAACACATTTATGTGCATATGTAACTTTTCCTCTGTTAATACCTGGGGGTAACAGCCCTCCTGTGGCAACTGTTGTACAAACAAACCCAAGCTGACAGTGAAAGCAGCACATTCACAGGTCTCTTCCTCTCTTTAAAACTATAATGTGTTTGATGAGCTTTTATTGCTAAGAAGTGCTGTTAACTTAGCTATTGCACTGAGCTCTCCCTAAACCTCACAGCCATACTTTTAACTTCTGTTATATACTTGCATATTTATATCTTCTACTTCCTAATCAGATGCAAATATGATATCTAGAACAAGGTTAGAGCAGTACAAAGCTGTCACTCTGACATACTGCATCACTGCAAACAAGGATGTATGTCCTTCATGGTATATGAAGAAGGGAAAGAACTATTGGAGAGCAAATCATATCCAGTTATGGTTGGAAGTTTTTTCTATCTAGATCTAGTAATTGCCCTCCAAATGTAATTTAGTTTACTTTGTTGTACTGTCCCTTAAACTGACTAATAGTGGTAGTTTCCAGTAAAGATGTGCTGGAATAGCATGTGGTATAATATACTTCTATGAAAAACCTGCTTGCAAGAAATTTCTTCCTAGTCCTTCCTAATTCCATGTTTAGCTTGTGCCTTGAAACATGACTGTTTCTATCCTTCCTGTAAAAAATCCTCATGTAATTGCAAGTATTTTTATTAATTACATAAATGTCTAATGCAGACCTTCTCAAAAACCAGACCTCACTAGATCCAGATTATGAGTAAATTTTGCCTAGATTGTGTCAGGGTCCCAGACTTACTAATTTTTCATTCTTTTGGAAAATCCTGCATTTCTTACCATTTGTCTGGAGCTTACAGGTGGTGATTGGGAGCTGCTGTGCAGAGCTCAGCTGTGCAGACAGCATGCAGTGCTTGGCCAGCCTGGCAGGGCTGGGATGGGGGACTTGCAGTTTCCTGAACAAAATGATGCCCCACTCTCTAAAGAGTAATGGATTAGTCTCAGTCAAAGCTTTGCCCAGGACATCTTGCTGGGCTCCATGGGACTGCATTTTTACCCTTACCTTTTATTTTGCTTATAACTGGTATTCTCTAGTTGTATCATGCTGTTTTTTGGGGTTTTTTGTGAACCTTGAAAAAAGAATGCTGTCAGAGGGAAGGAAGTTAGGGAAACATCCAGGAGTCACGGCGATGATGTGCAGCCTGTATAATTACTTGTCATTACTGACGTTCTATGCAGGTACAGCACCACATGCCGCAGTGCCGTGCTGTTTTCCTGCCTGACTGCACACTGCCAATTGCCAAACATTAGTATTCCAGTGTAAAGCCCAAAACTTGTCTGTGAATATCATTAGAACTGGGCCACTAGCAGAAGGTGCGTGAGAGATTCACATGCAGAACAACCAAAGCCTTTTCCTCTGTCTCATACAGAGCAGAAACACTGAGAGTGAAGGTTATGTGTACCGTGTGAGCAGAATGACAAATGACAAGTCATAGTGATAGTTGTTTGGTGGCGTTAATGATGCAGTTCTGCCTTTGGAAACAGTGAAAACAGGTGATCAGCTGGATTTTATGGGGCACCAGTTTTGCCAAATGTTCAAATTTAACAGAAATTCAAATGATTAAGTTTTTAATTTTGAAGAGGAAATTCTCTTGCCAGCAGCATCGTAATGACTTCTACTATTTAGCATTTTCTATCCTGTTTGGAATAAAGAGGTTTTAACCTCACAGCTTCAGGCTGCATATCACTATTCTAGCTCCAGGAACTATTGCTGTAGCTGTGTGCTCAGCAGTCATAAAAATACTGCAGATGTACTTACATCATTTCAGAAAACATCATGGAATAAGCTGGACTAGACTCTGTGTTATGCCTTACTAAAATCCCTCTAAACCAGCCAGAAAAGAATGGAAGGGAACTCTTCCTGATAGCATAATTCCAGCTACCTTCTGAACCAGAAGGGCATGCTGAAATGTTCTTTGTATGTAGAAAATGGAAGGTGGAAGCCAGGGAAGGAAATGTCTCGAAATACAAAGAGAAACTGCATTATCTGAATATCAGCATGTGAGCTACACAGCCTCTCTGTGGTCCCCTGCTCTGTGTAGGTCACTCTGGACAACACAAGAATCAACCCCTTTTTAAGCCTTTATTAATTACTCTTCTGTCTTCTTTTGATGTGACAGAGTATTTCTGGAGACAAACACAGTGAGCAGTGGCGTGGCGTCACGCCATGCTCTGCCTTGTTCATCTGTGCCCCTTTTCCCTGGCAAGCCTCTCACAATTCGTTCACTTTTATTTAAAGCTGGAAAAAAAAAAAAGTTCAGAAAACTAGCTCATATGGAAAAGAAAAATCAGGTCACTCAGACTGGTCTGCAGATTCAGGTCATATTCAGTGATGAGTTTAAGTGGAAAAACTATGGGACCATCAGTAAAATGAGGAGTATTTTTCCTGTTCCGTCAACATAAACCTCACTGTTCTTTTGTTTCAAAAATATTGGAAAGACATTTTGAGTCCAAAATACTAAATAGGGATTTAACAGAGAAGGAAATATGCCAGAAGCAAACCAAATGCAATCTTTTAACAAGTAAAACGTACTATTAACCCCGTAATGGTGTTTTGATTTGCGGAGATGAAAGAGATTTAAAAATCTTTTTTTGTTACAATATGGAAGCAGAAGGCAATTATTCGCAATTCTGTCTAAAACTAACAACTGAAGATTTGTTTTTAATATGTTTATTTGTTTCATACTTTAGACAGGTAACGCTATTCAAATCCTCACTGTGCCTTTTCTTCCTGTGTGCATGAATCCCTTCCTGGCACATGAAGCGAACAGGTGTGAGCCACTGCAAGGTGTCCCACAGGCCATAACCAACAAATGACTAATTGGCATCTTTGTTGCAATAGGGCAGAGATCCAGCCAAATTATGACGAGGCACTGTGCCATCCTAATAGACTCACATTAACAAGGATGCCAAGATTCCATAAATTTGCATTATTTACATTTAGTTAGAGCAGGATTCCCAGCTGGGAAGTTCCACATGGCTGTCCATCCCTTTCCTATACAATTATGAGGGAAAAAGATCTCCGTGACTCATCCAGCATCCTGAAATGGTTTTGAGCAAGCGTTTAAATATTCTTAATAATTACTTAATAATGCTCCCACTCTTCTACCTCAGTAAATTGTTGGGAAGGATATTTTTGTTGTCTGTCTCTGTATAAAATTAATAAAAAATTTATATATCAGATTTCCTGGTTGAAGATGCATAAGCCTTTTCAGCTTTGAAAAAGGGAGGAGTTGTTTTCTTCTGCAGGAGCAGCAAAGTTCCTGACTATGTAATGGTGAAAAAAAAAAAAAAAGGCAACTTTGAAGTTGCTTTTGTGAAAAATGAATGTAGAGACTGGTAACTTAAACCCTCAGGAAATAATTTGCGAAGACAAAAATGCCGAGAGGGTGTGAATTACTGAGATGAAACACAAGACGATGATACACGCTCTGATTACTCCTCAAGGTAACGAGTCTCTGAAGGTTTTGTCTTTTCTACCAAGGAGATGGTGAGCCAGGTGTTGATCCACCCCGCAGTGTGTGTGTTGCAGCACTTGGTGGCACAGCTGGAGAACATTTCCCTGCAGCTCCAGGGCCCCGGATCCCTCCGTGTCCTCCTGGAGGAACAGTCTGGCATTGTGGCAGTGCGGGTGACACCACCGGGCAGGTCCTGTGCCCACCTGGTGCCCTCAGGAGCAATTAAGGGTTGGTTGACATTCAGCTTGAAATGCTGCCGGACTGATGGAGGATGATGATGGGCACAGGATGATGCATAGGAATCCCACCTGGACATGAGGAGAGCATCTGTACCGTGCAGGGGACCGAGCACTGGCACGGGGTGGCCAGAGTGTGGATTATCCCTCACTGGAGATATTCCAGCACCGTCTGGGTGCAATCCTGTGCCCGGTGCGGGACTCGGGACCAGATGGCCCCCCTTGGGTGCAATGTGCCCCATTCCGTGACTCAGGATGGCACAGTGACACAGCACGGCATGGGGCAGGGCAGTGGGGCACCCGGTGCCGGCTCCCTGCCCCAGCAAGGCTGTCCCGGAGCACACGGCACGGGATCGTGCCCGGGGGGTTCTGTGGGATGCCCCCTGAAGGAGCCTGAGATCCTGTGGGGCACAAGCGCTGCCCCCACACGCCCTCACACGGGGGTGACACCCGCGCACGGTGCCTCTTGCCGTGAGGCGCGGCCCGTGCCTGCGCAGGCCGGGCGGGGTGTCCCCGGTTGTGCTGCAGCCCCGCCATCGCCCCTCAGCGCCCCCGGCCCGGCCATCGCCCC